>JAPJBO010000141.1:0-338835 GCA_030068145.1 Diplonema papillatum
CAGGCGCCCGAACAGCGGAAGGCTCGGGTCCGCATGTCTCTCTTAAAGCCGGGGAGCCAGACGGTGCAGCAACACTCCACCAATTCAATCGGCCATCGGATACGGCTGCCGACAGAGTTGCGCGACACCTGGAAGCCAGAGGCACAGGCTATTCCTCCAGCTCCCAGGACACAGTGACACTGATGCAAGCCCCGTTCGAAGGGGAAGGGCGTGACTGCTCCTCCAGCTTGAAGCCCGTGCCCAAGGTCTCCCCAACACCCCATCCTCCAAGCGCCGCTAAACAACCACACATGGCAGCTGGAAGGGGAATGTTGATGGGAGCGACACCCGAGGCGGAAAAGACAGGGACAGAAGCGCAAGTGGGAGGCGAAGCACCACAGCAAAAGACGGGAGCAGTCGCAGGAGGAGGGAGAACGGGCCGATCGAAAACAGAGGGCACAACAGAAGAGAGGCAGATTCGTTCATACACGCGCGATTCGACAGGACTGCCACACGACCCCCAAGGCCAGTCATGGTCGCCAGAACCGGACGAAGGCATACGGCACCCAGGGACCGGAGGGTCGGAAAAAGGAGGCACCCCCAGCAGCTCCCAGGAAACTGTGGACATCATGCGAACCCTGTTGGAGGTGGAACGGCCAGAATGCGTCCCCGTCCAAGAACATGAAACCGTGACCCCCCCAGCACACTCCCTCCCCAGCGCCGCAAATCAACCACACATGGCAGCTGAGAAGGGGATGGCAAAGGGGGAAGCGGCTGCAACCGAGGAGGCAGAAGCAGACAATCCACGGACGAGCAGGAAGTCCCCGCAAAGCACGACAGGCGAGACAGCAAGCGAAAATCCCAGAACCCCGGGTGCCGGCTTGGCTTCACACAAAGCGAGCAACATTGCCGACCTCCCAGGAACGGGGCGGAACCGCGTGAGGAAAGAATCCCTGGCCGCTCTCGACTCTGAGCTGCCAAGCTCGGAGGAAGTTGGAGACCCTCACCGGCTCGGAGATAAGACGATCGCAAAACCGGGTGCAAAGGGCCGATCAGGCATCAAGACCACGAACTCGTGCTACCTGCAGGCGGCGTTGAACCTTTTTGCGGTCACCAACATGGCGCAGCAGATAGCCATCTTCCAGCAGTGCGGCACACACGAGAAGGGAGAACTAACTGCAGAGGTCCACAAGTGGGTGACAGGCGGCCGTTCAGAGGCGGTGCTGCGGTCTGTACTGGCGAAAGTCAGAGGCCCATTCGGTGACGGTCGACAACACGACGTGGGAGAGGTCCTGCGGACAGTGGCCTCAGCGATCCTAGAAGAGAACACGGCTCACCGAGCCTGCAGCTCCAATTGGGCGGACCGAATTGCAGGCCTGCGTCACAGGTACTCGGTCGAAGTTAAGTGTGGGAAGTGCCAGTATGGCCACATGGCTCAAGAGGACCTGGACATAACCATCCTCCCCGTAGGAGCTGGCTCGGTGCAGAGGTGTCTCGACGAAGCTTTCGCGTGGTCCTCGGCAGGGGCGGACTACAGATGCGAGAACTGCGGGGTCAGGGGGCAGACCCAGACTAAGCCCTCCTTTAGCCAGGCCGGCACAGCGGTGATCATTCAGCTACAAAGGGCGCGCCCTTTCGACTGCACAGACAGGAGAGCAGTGCCCACAGATACCACAATAACTTTGCCAGGCCTGGGCAGACAGCTGGAACTCACAGCGGTGGTATCGCACACAGGGGGGAACAACGCGGGCCATTACAGGGTGCACGCGTACAACGAACACGCCGAGAGGGAGCAGAGGTGGACGATTCTTGATGGTGAGCATGCCAGTTTTTCGTCCGTGCCGAGGTTCGAGGGGACGGACACCTTTCTTTTAGTATACCAGCCGGCCCCTGAGCAGCCCGAGACCTCGAAGGACACAGAGAGGAGAGATGGCACGCCGTCGACGGTGGATGGGCCCGAGCCGGCTGGCAACAGGCCCGGAGTCAAGGGGCCAAGCCCGGAGGAACTCCTCGCGAGGTTCGTGGAGGCAACGAGGAGAAGGGTGGCAGACAGAGCCTCACAAGGCAGGAGGCACGAAGCCGAGGCAGCCGGGGACATCGAAAGGGATTCACTGAGCTCGGAGTCGGGCGAGCCCAACTCCCTGTCGACAGGTCCACGGATAGCCACAAAGTCGAGGGGAACTGGATCGGAGGAGAAGGCGGACGGGCAGGCCTTTCATGAGTCCCCCCCTGATACCCCCCGGGCCCCTGTTCCGGACACCGAGCCTGAAGAAGCTGCGGCAGGGCTGGACACCTCAGAGCCTCAGAGTACGGCAGCAAGGGGGTTGACCCCAGCTGAGGGAGTGCCCGACATAGACGCAGAAGGAGGAGCAGTTTTCAACAGGCGGAGGAAAAGGAGCTCGGACCGGGGAGACACTGCTGAAGGAGAAGGCACACTCCCAAGTCGAATCCGGGGGGTACCGAAGAGAGCAAGAGGACCGGAGGGCACGTGGGAAGTCATCGACCTTACAGAGGATGAAGAAGTAGCTCCCCCCAGCACGACCGAGGAGATGGACATAGACAGAGAAGAAGGCTTGGCCTTCCGCCGTGCAAAGGCTCTGGAAGAAGAGGAAGCCCTCACCGCCCACGCAGTCGCAAAACTCGCCAAAGACCCCCATAGACACCCGGATGAGTGGCGCAGAGTCAAAGTCCCAGAGTCAGTTGGTACCCGGTTCCCAAGGAGTCTCCACACGCAGCCAGCAGAGGGCAACAGAGGAGGGGAGAGCGGATGGGCAGCCCTGAACTGGCTGGCGGATGAGTGGCAGAGAGACAGGGCGAACTTTATCGACTTGTTCCGAATCCAGACGTGGCTCTACACAACAGCCCGGGAGCACGACATCCAAGCCCTGGCAGAAAAACCGCAGGAGGAGGGGTGGTTCACGGTCAACACCCTCCGAAAAGCAGCGCGAGATTTGCTAGGTCTCGAGCTCACGGATGGAGCGGAGCTCGAGTACCAGGAAGGCACCGCCGCCATAGTAGGGCCGAAGAACCCGAGGGCCCAGTGGGTGTTGGCCAGGTTTGTCGGGGGCTCGGCCCACATCGTCAGCACGGATCGTCCACAGAGAGTGCGCAAGGTCAATTGGCCAGTGCTGACGAGGTCAGCTCATGTCCTGTGCGTGAGGGACCAAAAATGAGCCCACCAACCCCCACTGCTGGCATGCTCCCCCCCAGGCCCCCAACTACAACCCAAGAGTCATTTTCCCCCCCACCCATCACTTTCCTTTTCGGTATGTTTTGTTTTTCCTCCTCCCCTTGGCACCCCGTTACTCCCTCCCATGGTCCGTTCTACTCCCACTCTCTCTCCCTCACTCTCTCACTCTCTCTCTTGCACCCACTCTCGCCATCTCACTCACACACTATTTTGTTTGTGTCCCTTCTGGAAAGGGGAGAAAAAAAGAGGGCTTCAATTCCCTCTCTTTATTTTTTGGTTGTCCCTCCTCTTCCTCCTCCTCCTCGCTCCCCTATTTTTCCGTTTCTTTTTATGCACGGAATGCCCTTCCTCTTATTTATATATCTCTCTTTTCCAGCCAAGGTATGCCGTGTTTTTCAGTATGTTTACCATTTCCCCCCCCACCACCTTCAAAACGCGAATACACAAACAGGCCAATACGCAAGGGAAAAAAAAAAAGAGAACACAAAAATGCAAGGTCATGTGGGCGGCTCGCCACCACAGGACGAAAAGGGCTGGTGGTACGCCACCAAAACCAAAACAGCCCCCAGTAAAATAGAGTAAGGCGGACATGCTTGTGTATTCGTGGTGGAATTTTCCTCTTTTCCCGTTTGGTTTCCGCGCCCATGAAAATGGAACCCCCATGAGCGCGTTACGGGGTCCCAAGTGCCGGGTGGAGCGGCGTACAAAAAAAAAAAAAAAAAAAAAAAAAAAAAAAAAAAAAAAAAAAAAAAAAAAAAAAAAAAAAAAAAAACCGCAAACCCGCAAACCCGCAAACCCCCGTTTTTTTTCCTTTGAAAAACTGCAAAATTTTTGCAGCATCCAATTCTTGCGGGTCACCCCCATTTTTTTTGGTTTTTTTTTTCCGGTTTTTTTTTTTTTTTTTTTTTTTTTTTTTTTTTTTTTTTTTTTGGTAACTGAGGGGAGAAATGCGTGACGCACGACCACAAGCCGGACCAAACTTGTGAGTGTGGGACTGTCCGTTTTTCCGTCGGGACTTACCCACTAAAACTACCTAAACTCAGAGATTCGAGAGATGCAGAGGGTGCTACCCACGGTTCTCACCGTGTACGCGGCGCGATGGAGGGGCCACCCTCCACGCGGGACTTGGCCAGTCCTTGCGCTGTCTGCCGCAGGGGTGCCCGGTGGCTAGCCGGATCTTGCGTCGGAACCCCTGCGCTCGCTGTGGCGCGGCTTGGCGGTCCCCAATTCCGTTTTTCTACGGTCGTTGGGGTACCTGGTGATCGTCCAGTCTGGGCGAGTCCGGTTGAACCGGCAGACTGTGGCAAGGGTACGATCACGCCGCTCAACTCACTCGGGGAGACACCCTCCACAAGCGACCGGCTTGCGACCGGTCTGGGAGAGTGCCTCGGGTGAGGTTGCTGCTGCACCTGGGTGTTTTGGGCGCTCTTGCTCAGGCTGGGGTCCTGAGGGCGGGCTTTTTTGGGGCAGTATTTCTCACCCAGGAGTATGGAGCAGGGGGGGTCTTTTCGCTTCAGCCGGGGCGGTGGCTGATGGGCGGCGATTATTATTATTTCTGGGGGGGAGGGAGCCTTTTTCGGGGGGGGCGGTGGTGGCTGGTCGTCCCCCGGGGGGCGCGGTTTTTTTTTTTTTTTTTTTTTTTTTTGTTAACCCGGAAAAAATGCTTTACGCACGACCCCCGTGGACTAAGCGGAGAGTGTGGGACTACGTTCGTGGAGCTATGGTGGCCGAACGCTACCCACTAAAACAACCGGGGGCCCTTAGAGACTGCTGCTGAGGAGGCCATCCCCCGTGACTCCCCCGGAGGGGGGCTTGTCAGGCCGAGTCACGACAGCATCAGGGAGAGTGAGGTCAACCATCTCTCCCTGCTCCGCTCCTGCTCCTGGGTTTGTGTGTTTGTTTTTGCTGCCGCTGACTGATGATGATGCTGCGCTCCGAGCTACCCCTGTCAAGGGCTGACTCGCTCCCTGGCTCTTTTGCGCGCTTTGTTCCTGTGACTGGGGGTTGCCTGACCTCCCGCTCGCTCCTGGTTTCCCTCCCCCGGCAAGGGGGGGTCCTTGTTGGCATCTTGTGCCGCTGACTCCTTGGCCGTTCCGTCCGTCCTGGCCCTCTTTCACTTTCTTGGGGTCTACCACCCTCTGCACCGCCGCACTCCTTTTCCTGGCTGGCGCTGTCGCCGCCCTCTGCTGTCCCTCCCGCCCTGCCCTGGCTGACTGGCTGCCAGGATCCGCTGCTTGACGCCCTCGGGTGGGCTCAGGACTCACAGTCACCTTCACAGGTCGGGGACCCCTCAAGCTCACAGTGGGGGTGGCGGCTCCTCCTGCACCCCCAGTCCCCTTCAAACCAGACGCGTTGCCCAGACGCGACCGGCATGAGTTGCTCGCTTGAGTGGCCCCTTCCCCGCTCGGGATCGTGATCACCCCTCGCTTCCCCTCCTGCGCTTCGGCCGCCGATCCAGCGCAGTGCTGCCCATTATCTCCGCCCTGGCCAGCTAGCTGCGCCTGTCCCCCCGCTGCTTTTGGTGTTAATTTTAGTGCGGCACAACCGGGGGCCCCACCTGAGCTCCGGCCCCCGGGTGCCGCTGGGGGGGCGTACGGACCATACCTTTGAAGCGGCGGCAGTGCCGCCTCCTGCCGCCCTCCTGCTGGCCTTGCCGAGGCTGCTCGGGAAGGGTTGGAGCAACCTCGCCCCGTCGCGGCTTGGGGCACCAGGATCGCTGGGGAGACGGGGCTGCTCACCCCGCCTGCCCCCCCCTTGCTGGGTGAGTCGACCAAGATCACGCAGTCAGGGGAGCTCACCATGGTGGATCCCTCGCCGCTTCGGTTGGAGGCTGCTCCTTGCCTCCCCGACCCCGCCGGCTTCTTCACCACCAGCTTGACGCCGGGCTTCCTCTTCCCAGCCTTGGCCTCCGGCGCCCTGGCGGCCGGCTTGACGCCCGGAGTCGCGGTACCTGTGCTGGTTTTGGTGGGGGGAGGAGCTGAAGAGTGAGAAGGGGGGGCTTGGCGTGCCTTCCGCAACGCCTCCCTCCTCAGCAGGGCTCGCGCTTCCATCGCGTCGGCCTCCTGCATCGTCCTCTGCCTCCTCTGCTCCGCGTCCTTCCTACATACCTCCGCCCGCTCTGCCTCGGCCGCCTTCCGCTTCTCGTCGTTCTTGCGGATGAGCTCCGCGGCCACCGCTTGCGTGACGATTTGCTGGGCCCGCACCTCAGCAACGCGGGCTGCCTCCTTCTGCTCCGCCTCGGCCTGAAGGAGCGCAGCGGCCTCCGCCGCCTGCGCTGCCTTCCGCCTGGCCCCCCTCTCCTGCTCGTCTGCGGAGGGGGCCGCACCCGGCTTCGGTGCGGGCTTCGCCGCCGGCTTTGCTGCCGGCTTGGGCGCCGGCTGCGCTCCTGCTTGTTCCTGTGCTGGGGGTGGATTAGGGCGTACCTGTCTGTTTCCTCCCTCTGGCGGGGGCGGGCCGGAAGAGTCCGAGTCAGCACCCGCCGAGCCCGAGTCGGACGGGTCTGACCCGCTGCTCTCCTCATCCTCGTCTACGGGAGCCTCATCTCGCTCCTCTCCGCCGTCTGCTTCCGGCATCCCCGGCTCCAGCGACACCAAGGTGTTCGCCATGGCGATCCTGGAAACCGCCTTCATCACGGCGAAGCTGAGCCGGTGGTAAACCAGCTGGGCGAGGGAGGGGTACGACTCCCAGTCATACCTCCGGTGCAACGCTGATATCAGCGCCCTCAGCTCCGGCCCTGCCGAGTCCCCCCACGCCCCAAGGGTGTCCACCACGATCGGCACCAGCTCCATCGCCAGCAGGGGGGCCTCCTGCTCCACCGCTCTCGTGTACTTGCCGCGTTTGACAGCCTCGTACGCGGTAGCCGCCCCCCCTGGTCCTTCGGCCGCTTTCCTGCGCGACCCCCCGGTCGGCTTCAAGGGGAACGTGATTGCAACGTCAATCAGCCGCAGCTTCCCCCCTCGCTGGTAGGCCACATCGAGGCGGAGCCCCGTGTGCGCCGGCTGCGTGAACGGCTGCACCTCCAGGGCCGGTGTCAGGAGCGCTTCTCGGGCCACAGCCGCCACCTCGTTACGAAGGGCTGTGTGTGCCCTCGTCCTGAGCCCCCCGGACATGCAGCACAGGGAGTGGTCCCCCATCACGTCCGCGTCCGCATCCCCGCACAAGCGGCACTTCCCGACCTGCGCCGTCAGGGGAAGCCCTAGCCTCATGCGCACTGCCACATTGAACTCCGCCGGAGAGAGCCACATCCACTCCGGGGCGTCGTAGCTGCCGTACAGCCAAGCCGCAGAGTGCCTCGCCGCACAGCTCTGCATCCTGGCCTGCTTCCTTTCGTCCGCCACCTCCATGATGGCCTCCCTCCTCAGCTTTTTTTTTTTTTTTTTTTTTTTTTTTTTTTTTTTTTTTTTTTTTACGCCGCTCCACCCGGCACTTGGGACCCCGTAACGCGCTCATGGGGGTTCCATTTTCATGGGCGCGGAAACCAAACGGGAAAAGAGGAAAATTCCACCACGAATACACAAGCATGTCCGCCTTACTCTATTTTACTGGGGGCTGTTTTGGTTTTGGTGGCGTACCACCAGCCCTTTTCGTCCTGTGGTGGCGAGCCGCCCACATGACCTTGCATTTTTGTGTTCTCTTTTTTTTTTTTCCCTTGCGTATTGGCCTGATTGTGTATTCGCGTTTTGAAGGTGGTGGGGGGGGAAATGGTAAACATACTGAAAAACACGGCATACCTTGGCTGGAAAAGAGAGATATATAAATAAGCTGCGCTACTTCGGCGCTCCAGATCTTCTGCTGCCGCGGTTTCTGTTCCGCTCCCACTCGCTGTGCGTCCTGGACTTTCGTCAGGACGGTAGGGAACTGTGCGAGATGGGGGCAGTTCACTGCCGCTTGGCAAAGGGGATCTGCGGCCTGGCTGACCCTTGCCCTTGTTTCTGTGCTCATCAGATCCTGCCCTGCCTCCCATCCGCTCAGTGCCGCTGCGACTCCCGCTATCGCAGCCGTGCTGCCGCAAGAGTGCAGCCCTAGTCCCCCCAACCTTGTCGGGAGGGAAGCCTGTGTCCACGTCTCCTTTTTTTTTTTTTTTTTTTTTTTTTTTTTTTTTTTTTTTCCACCACGAATACACAAGCATGTCCGCCTTACTCTATTTTACTGGGGGCTGTTTTGGTTTTGGTGGCGTACCACCTGCCCTTTTCGTCCTGTGGTGGCGAGCCGCCCACATGACCTTGCATTTTTGTGTTCTCTTTTTTTTTTTTCCCTTGCGTATTGGCCTGTTTGTGTATTCGCGTTTTGAAGGTGGTGGGGGGGGAAATGGTAAACATACTGAAAAACACGGCATACCTTGGCTGGAAAAGAGAGATATATAAATAAGAGGAAGGGCATTCCGTGCATAAAAAGAAACGGAAAAATAGGGGAGCGAGGAGGAGGAGGAAGAGGAGGGACAACCAAAAAATAAAGAGAGGGAATTGAAGCCCTCTTTTTTTCTCCCCTTTCCAGAAGGGACACAAACAAAATAGTGTGTGAGTGAGATGGCGAGAGTGGGTGCAAGAGAGAGAGTGAGAGAGTGAGGGAGAGAGAGTGGGAGTAGAACGGACCATGGGAGGGAGTAACGGGGTGCCAAGGGGAGGAGGAAAAACAAAACATACCGAAAAGGAAAGTGATGGGTGGGGGGGAAAATGACTCTTGGGTTGTAGTTGGGGGCCTGGGGGGGGGGGGAGCATGCCAGCAGTGGGGGTTGGTGGGCTCATTTTTGGTCCCTCACGCACAGGACATGAGCTGACCTCGTCAGCACTGGCCAATTGACCTTGCGCACTCTCTGTGGACGATCCGTGCTGACGATGTGGGCCGAGCCCCCGACAAACCTGGCCAACACCCACTGGGCCCTCGGGTTCTTCGGCCCTACTATGGCGGCGGTGCCTTCCTGGTACTCGAGCTCCGCTCCATCCGTGAGCTCGAGACCTAGCAAATCTCGCGCTGCTTTTCGGAGGGTGTTGACCGTGAACCACCCCTCCTCCTGCGGTTTTTCTGCCAGGGCTTGGATGTCGTGCTCCCGGGCTGTTGTGTAGAGCCACGTCTGGATTCGGAACAAGTCGATAAAGTTCGCCCTGTCTCTCTGCCACTCATCCGCCAGCCAGTTCAGGGCTGCCCATCCGCTCTCCCCTCCTCTGTTGCCCTCTGCTGGCTGCGTGTGGAGACTCCTTGGGAACCGGGTACCAACTGACTCTGGGACTTTGACTCTGCGCCACTCATCCGGGTGTCTATGGGGGTCTTTGGCGAGTTTTGCGACTGCGTGGGCGGTGAGGGCTTCCTCTTCTTCCAGAGCCTTTGCACGGCGGAAGGCCAAGCCTTCTTCTCTGTCTATGTCCATCTCCTCGGTCGTGCTGGGGGGAGCTACTTCTTCATCCTCTGTAAGGTCGATGACTTCCCACGTGCCCTCCGGTCCTCTTGCTCTCTTCGGTACCCCCCGGATTCGACTTGGGAGTGTGCCTTCTCCTTCAGCAGTGTCTCCCCGGTCCGAGCTCCTTTTCCTCCGCCTGTTGAAAACTGCTCCTCCTTCTGCGTCTATGTCGGGCACTCCCTCAGCTGGGGTCAACCCCCTTGCTGCCGTACTCTGAGGCTCTGAGGTGTCCAGCCCTGCCGCAGCTTCTTCAGGCTCGGTGTCCGGAACAGGGGCCCGGGGGGTATCAGGGGGGGACTCATGAAAGGCCTGCCCGTCCGCCTTCTCCTCCGATCCAGTTCCCCTCGACTTTGTGGCTATCCGTGGACCTGTCGACAGGGAGTTGGGCTCGCCCGACTCCGAGCTCAGTGAATCCCTTTCGATGTCCCCGGCTGCCTCGGCTTCGTGCCTCCTGCCTTGTGAGGCTCTGTCTGCCACCCTTCTCCTCGTTGCCTCCACGAACCTCGCGAGGAGTTCCTCCGGGCTTGGCCCCTTGACTCCGGGCCTGTTGCCAGCCGGCTCGGGCCCATCCACCGTCGACGGCGTGCCATCTCTCCTCTCTGTGTCCTTCGAGGTCTCGGGCTGCTCAGGGGCCGGCTGGTATACTAAAAGAAAGGTGTCCGTCCCCTCGAACCTCGGCACGGACGAAAAACTGGCATGCTCACCATCAAGAATCGTCCACCTCTGCTCCCTCTCGGCGTGTTCGTTGTACGCGTGCACCCTGTAATGGCCCGCGTTGTTCCCCCCTGTGTGCGATACCACCGCTGTGAGTTCCAGCTGTCTGCCCAGGCCTGGCAAAGTTATTGTGGTATCTGTGGGCACTGCTCTCCTGTCTGTGCAGTCGAAAGGGCGCGCCCTTTGTAGCTGAATGATCACCGCTGTGCCGGCCTGGCTAAAGGAGGGCTTAGTCTGGGTCTGCCCCCTGACCCCGCAGTTCTCGCATCTGTAGTCCGCCCCTGCCGAGGACCACGCGAAAGCTTCGTCGAGACACCTCTGCACCGAGCCAGCTCCTACGGGGAGGATGGTTATGTCCAGGTCCTCTTGAGCCATGTGGCCATACTGGCACTTCCCACACTTAACTTCGACCGAGTACCTGTGACGCAGGCCTGCAATTCGGTCCGCCCAATTGGAGCTGCAGGCTCGGTGAGCCGTGTTCTCTTCTAGGATCGCTGAGGCCACTGTCCGCAGGACCTCTCCCACGTCGTGTTGTCGACCGTCACCGAATGGGCCTCTGATTTTCGCCAGTACAGACCGCAGCACCGCCTCTGAACGGCCGCCTGTCACCCACTTGTGGACCTCTGCAGTTAGTTCTCCCTTCTCGTGTGTGCCGCACTGCTGGAAGATGGCTATCTGCTGCGCCATGTTGGTGACCGCAAAAAGGTTCAACGCCGCCTGCAGGTAGCACGAGTTCGTGGTCTTGATGCCTGATCGGCCCTTTGCACCCGGTTTTGCGATCGTCTTATCTCCGAGCCGGTGAGGGTCTCCAACTTCCTCCGAGCTTGGCAGCTCAGAGTCGAGAGCGGCCAGGGATTCTTTCCTCACGCGGTTCCGCCCCGTTCCTGGGAGGTCGGCAATGTTGCTCGCTTTGTGTGAAGCCAAGCCGGCACCCGGGGTTCTGGGATTTTCGCTTGCTGTCTCGCCTGTCGTGCTTTGCGGGGACTTCCTGCTCGTCCGTGGATTGTCTGCTTCTGCCTCCTCGGTTGCAGCCGCTTCCCCCTTTGCCATCCCCTTCTCAGCTGCCATGTGTGGTTGATTTGCGGCGCTGGGGAGGGAGTGTGCTGGGGGGGTCACGGTTTCATGTTCTTGGACGGGGACGCATTCTGGCCGTTCCACCTCCAACAGGGTTCGCATGATGTCCACAGTTTCCTGGGAGCTGCTGGGGGTGCCTCCTTTTTCCGACCCTCCGGTCCCTGGGTGCCGTATGCCTTCGTCCGGTTCTGGCGACCATGACTGGCCTTGGGGGTCGTGTGGCAGTCCTGTCGAATCGCGCGTGTATGAACGAATCTGCCTCTCTTCTGTTGTGCCCTCTGTTTTCGATCGGCCCGTTCTCCCTCCTCCTGCGACTGCTCCCGTCTTTTGCTGTGGTGCTTCGCCTCCCACTTGCGCTTCTGTCCCTGTCTTTTCCGCCTCGGGTGTCGCTCCCATCAACATTCCCCTTCCAGCTGCCATGTGTGGTTGTTTAGCGGCGCTTGGAGGATGGGGTGTTGGGGAGACCTTGGGCACGGGCTTCAAGCTGGAGGAGCAGTCACGCCCTTCCCCTTCGAACGGGGCTTGCATCAGTGTCACTGTGTCCTGGGAGCTGGAGGAATAGCCTGTGCCTCTGGCTTCCAGGTGTCGCGCAACTCTGTCGGCAGCCGTATCCGATGGCCGATTGAATTGGTGGAGTGTTGCTGCACCGTCTGGCTCCCCGGCTTTAAGAGAGACATGCGGACCCGAGCCTTCCGCTGTTCGGGCGCCTGTTGGTGGGAGGGTCGCTGATCGGGTGTCCCCTGCTGCCATGTGTGGTGTGTTGTTGGCGCCGGTGAGTCCGTCAGAGACTGGAGTGTGTCGCTCAGTGTCTGGAGTGTGTGACAGAGAAGGCCGGGGGGGCGGGATGTCGTCCGGTGTCTCGAAGACCTCTGCTTGCATAGCTTTCAGTACCTCTTCTGCCGACCATCCCTCGACTGCTTTCCCGACCCCTACCCGGGTTTGCAGATGTGCGTCCTCTAGCCTTGGCCGGCCCACTTTGCCCCGCCCCTCGTTTTCGGACCGTGCCTCTGGGCTGGGAGTCCGCCCTGTCTGCCCGAGCGGCCGGGGGCTTCGATCGCCTCCAGGCGTGCCTGGGACGTTGTCTGCTGTCGATTTCTGCATCGACGGCTGCTCTCCCGCTGCTGTGTCACTCCCGGGCCCCTGACGGGCAGCCGGTGGCATTTGCTCTCCCGCCGCATCCTTTGGTGGTATCGCTGTTGCCTGGGCGGCTGTCGGAGGAGCGGCCTTAGCTGGAGCTGTCGGGGAGGCGGGGGGGGCGACGGGGCCCCCGGCCGCTCTCGCCGGCGACACCGCTTGCAAGTACTGCGTCACCGACATTGTGCGCTTTTCCTCCTGAATGAAGCTCCGGGGCGGATCTGATGGAGTTGGGAGGGCGTCGCTCCCCCGCTGTGCTGTGCTTTCCCGGCTTTTTGCCCACCTCTCCGCTCTTCTTCTCCGCATCGGCATGCTTTTGATCTGCTGAAGCTTCTTGAGGTATCTTCCGGGGTCACCCCTTCGCTGGACTGCCTGTCCTTCCCCGGAAGACTCGCCCTCGGTCTCATCTGTTGCCATCGGAACGGGTGGGGGGTCGGCATGCCCCTGGCTGCTTGGCCTCCCTTGGAGGGTGTGGCCTCTCGGCGCTGTGGGGCCTTCCTTCCCGACCGTGGTGGCTTCCTGACCCTGTGTCCCCTGGTGCGTGTCTCCCACAGGAGGCTCGGCCCTGGGTGGTGAAGCCAGCGGAGCCTTCGGTCTCTCTGTGGCACCTGCGTGGCCCCCCTCCGTTTCTGCAGGGGCTGTTAATGCCTCGGCCGGGGCGCCTTGGCCCTGCCCCCTCATGTGAGAGTCATCCGTTGTTGGGGCCCCTGTACCGAGGGAGGGGGCGAGCTCAGCCTGAGCAGTGCTGTCGGCGAGTCCTTCTCCCGGTGATGCGGGGGCTGCTGTCGATCTTGGCGAGGCGTCCTGACTCTGCCCCCTCATGTGTGTGTCCCCCGACAGCGAGAGTTCGGACATGAGGGGAGGATCGGGCGGCATCTCTCTCTCTGTGCGGTTGGGGTGCACCCATTCCGGTGCGTCGCGTACTGCTGAGGCGTCTGCCGGGGCGTCATGGACCTTTGTACCATGTGTGGCCTTCGACCCTTCTTCATCCATGCCTGTCGATCGCGGTGTTGGTGTCGGTGATGCTGGATCTGGCGGCGGCCAAATCGGGGGCAGTGTCCGTCCTGTCCCCTGACCAGACCTACTCGTCTTTCTCTCCGCGTCTTCCCTGGCTTTCTGCTGAACCGCCTTGCCCAGGGCCTCACACTCCTCTTGCCAAATCTCCACATCCAGCGAAACGTACTCCACTGGCTTTTCCCTGATGTTTCCGGGTTCCACTCCGATGGAGTTCCTGTCTGTTATTGTCCCTCTGCGGATCGCTGCCCTGGCTGCCCCTTTGACCACCTGTATGGAGATCCTTTCTGCGTAGTCGCGGAAAACCTCTGCTTTGTTTCTCCTGGCCCGGTCAGCTGCTTCGGCAGCCACTCTCCAGAGGAAGCTCCGGGCCTCTGCTCCGAAGCCGCCCATGGACTCGAGGGCAAACGCCGTGAAGCGCCGGTTGTTCTTCTGCAGCTCCTCCGCGTACTTTGTGTACTTGGTCGCCTCCCCCTTCCTGGCCGCGTACCCTTGTGAGATTGCCGCTTCCTGGCAGATGGATGCGCTTTGGGGATTGACGATTGTGACGTCGATGGATCTGGGGCGCCGCTCGTTCACTCCTCGCGGGAGGGAAACGTCCCCCGGGATTATCCCTGGCTTTGTGCCCACTGTGCCCTTCTCCTCCTTCTTCGGCTCCAGGGCCGCGTCCAAGCACGCCATGTACAGCTCGTCCCTCACCGCATGATGCTTTGCTGTCCAGTCCCCACCGTGGCGGCAGCTCAACGCATGGTGGCCGAGCCTGTCAAGGCCGTCTTTTTTGCACACCTCGCATGTCTGGCCCGCCTCAAATACCGCCGAGCCCAGCCACATCTTGACTGCTACTTCGAACTCTTGAGGCTCCATGTCCTTTCCTGTGTAGGGGACGGCCGTCAGCCACGAGCCGGCATGCGGGAGGGTAATCGTCAGGAGGCGTGCTTTCTCCCTTGGGTTGTCATCCACGTCCTTCCTGAGTTCCCTCAGCTGCCTCTCCTCAATAGCGGCTGACAGAAGGCGCTGGACGAGGACTCCTCTCGGGCCCTCCGGGCTAACATCGTCGCTGCCGACTGCCTCGTTAAATGACTTGGCCGCTTTCCTCCAAGCCCTCGCCTCGACCCGATATCGGTGGTCCAACTTCTTCGCCAGCTCCTCCCAAGCTGAGATCGACGCCAGCGTCGCTGCCGCATGGTGTTCTGCGGTGCTCCTGAGCCCCAACCCGCCATACCGAATTGCCAGCTTGGCCTGCGACCAAGCCTGAGCTGACAATCTGCTGCTGCTTATCGCTTGCATTGCGTCGTGGACCATGTCGTCGAACCGGCGGAGTTCTTGTCTGACCTTCCTTCCCGGGACGGCCCGCATATAGTACACCATCTTTCCGTATGAGGTGCAGTATCGCAGCAGCAGGTATGCCGCTTGCTTGTCATCCATCAGCTTGAGCATCCTGAAGGTCTCCCGGAGCTTGTCGACCTTTGCCTTCAAGAACTCTGCGCAGAATGCGTCGTTTCCTATTGGTGCTCCCAGGAAGCTAAAGTTCGGGCCCACCAAGACTACTGTGTCCTTCGGGAACCCCCATGCCTCGGGCCTGCGGTCTAGGGATGCATCCAGGAGGATAAGCTCGCACTTTCCGCGGTTTACCTCGAGGCCAATCTTGGCGCACTCCCTCTCGAACAACTCGAGTGCTCGCATCACTTCGTCCTTGTTCCCCGCCAGGAACCCGTCGTCCAGGTAAAACAGACTCATGTCTAACCCTGTTTCCGCTCGGACCTTTCTGACAATGGGGGCAATCGCTAGGGAGAAGAGTAGAGGACCCATGGGGTCGCCTTGTTGAGCCCCCTCTTCCGATGACATGATTTTTCCCCTCATGTACAAGTTGGACTTCCCTGCGTAGCACCACTTCACCCACGGCAGGAGTTCGGGGAACGCTGACTTCGTCTCCCTCAGGATGGCCGATCTGTGGACGGAATTAAACGCGTTTTTGAGGTCCACTTTGATCATGACTTTGTTTGACTTGCCTTCGTTGCGGAACGCGTAGCTTCTGACAACCTGGACGGCTGCCTCCAGGCCTCCGGGCACCGCTACGCCCACTTGGTTGTCTTTGACCAGGTATTCCTCGGCCTCGGACTTAACGGCGGCGCACGCGCTTTTTGATGCGAGCCTCCTCCACACTTCCCCTACCGCGATCGGTCTGACGTCTTTTTCCTTCTTCCTTAGCGCGATGAGGGTAGCCCCCGCCATGTCGCCTCTCGCCAGCTCAGGGCCCCTCCCCGACAGGAGCAGGTTAACGAACTCCGTCGTGGCTGCTATGGCTCCCTCGACGTCGGGAGCTTCCACCGCGTCCCGTATGTACTGGGCCTTGAAGGCCGACGGGCCGGCTCCCGAGCCTCGAGGGAATCCTCTGATGCACCGAAGAACGTTTTCTGGTGTCACCTCCAGGGCCTCTTCGGTCTCCCCGTAGTCCACCTGGTCGTATGCGGCCGCCGCTTTTGGGTGTTTGGACTCGAGGGCCTTCCAGGTTTCCTCGTTGTCCTCCGCCAGTCCCTTTGCCGTAAGGGCCTTGTTGCCCTGGGAGTATCTTCCCAACTTGGCCAGCACCGTTGCCCTGGCCAGCCTTTCGTCTTCTACCTCTTGCAACTCTCTTTCCTTCTTCTTGTGGGGCGAGTTGCGCACCGATTCCACCGCTTCGCTCCAGAGAAACCCGTATTCCCCTTCGTTCCATGCCTGCAGCCTGCTCTTCACATCATTCGCGTGCCTTTTGTGATTCCTCTTGCCTCCGGCTCCTGGCGCCTTCCGCAAGCACGCCTTAGGCAGCATGTACAACAGCCTGTACGAGCTCTCGTCGTTCTTGTCGACTGCTCGACGGAGTGTTCGCACATAAGTCTCTGCCCAAAGTCGTTGCACTGGGCGCGGGACTTTGTCGAACATCCTGACCCTTAGCTGGGCAATCTCCTTCCACTGGGGGAGGCTCCCCTTGGGGTCGAGCAGCAGAGGCCTCTCCGGATCCTCTCCTGGCCGTTCCAGCTTCTTCCTGCAATCGGCGTGCGTCTCCTGACTGTACAGGACCACGTCCCCACACACTGAGCAGCCTCTCAGGCCGAGCTGTCGCAGATACGACTCCGGCACTGGGATGGTTTTCCTGTGGCTATTGATGTGGCCCTTCAAAGCCTCAAACGAGGAGAAAGGTTGACCGGGGATCCTGCCTTCGGGCTTTTGCGATCGAGAGCAGCCCCTCATGGGGCAGAAAAACTTAGATCCCTCTCTAAGACCCATGATGGAGTAGGATGCCTTCGTCAGTTCAGGGCAAACCCACCACCTAATGTCGTCGGCCCCCGTGGTGCCTTCGATGGTCGGGGCTGTAGCCGGGCTGCCCCGTAGCCTGCCCACCACCGCCTTCGTGGCCATCTTCCACAGTTTCTCCTTCCCGTCCGAGTCGATCCGCACTTTCTCATAGTGGCCGTTCCCGAAGGCCACCACCAAGACGCGCCGGGGGTCGTTGGTCTCCTTCCCAATCCAGCTCGGCCCCGAGGATGTTCCCCAGGGCTGCCCTCGTGGACCGGTCGACCTTCGCATAGTCGCCCACCGACCCGGTCGAGCGCATAAGCGAGACCACTGTCGCAAAACCGGCACAAGTCCGGAGGAGCGCCAGCGCCACGTGCGGGTCCGGCAGGGTCGAGATCGCCCTCGACTTCTTGTCCGCCTTCTCCAGTGCCCTCTCCACCGCTGCCGCCACGACCTCCGGCCCGCCGAGCGGGGCGCCGAGGAGCTCCCAGTTGTCAAGCAGCTTGTGTTTCATCCCCTGAAACTGCCCTGGGACCGCCTCGACCGGGTGCACCACGACCTCGCTTTTCTCCCGGTTCAGGAACATACCCGCCTGGGCGCCCTCCCTCTCAAACAGGGCAACCCAGTTCGCCAAGGCCTGCCAGGTTCCCGCCAGCGCCCCGTCATCGAGGTAGAAGGACCTGGCCTCCAAGAAGTCCCCCTCCAGTTCCCCCATCCCTCGTTCCACCCGTTCGAGCACCTTCTTCAACACGAGGCTGAAGAACAGCGGCCCCAGGGGGTCTCCCTGCTGCACCCCGCTCTCCGACCACACCACTTCGTGCCCGAAGGTCAGCTGCGACCTGGCCCCATAAGCCGCCTCCGCGTACCGAGCAAGTACCGAGCAACTTTTTTTTTTTTTTTTTTTTTTTTTTTTTTTTTTTACGCCGCTCCACCCGGCACTTGGGACCCCGTAACGCGCTCATGGGGGTTCCATTTTCATGGGCGCGGAAAGACCAGGTTTGGTCGGGTTTGCAGCACGTTGGTCCCCTGGACCTGCCATTTCTGGTTCTGCTCTCACTCCAACCCTCTTTTCCTTTGGCTTCTGCTTTTTCGGGCTTGGCATCCCACTTTTGCAATTTCAGATGGGGCAAACACAGGACTCCAGAAGGAACGGCGCAGAACGGGAAGCAAATGGATAGTGTTGGAGTCCTGTGTGTCTACATTCTCTTTCTTCAATTCAAGGCATTCTCTTGGTCTTGCTGGGGCCCTCTTGGAGCTGCTGCTGGTCTCTGCTGCTGATTTTGGCTGCTGTTTTCTGCTTTCGCTTTCCTGGCTATTTCAAAAAGTTTCCAAAAATAGCAAATTTGAGGAGGAAAGTTCAAGAATCACATCCCATGCCAAAGATTGTTGCTATGCATGTGCTTTGTCTGTCTCTAATCTGCCCAAAACTTCCACCGATTAAGGACCATCAGAACTTTGAACACACAGACCTCGAAAGGTTTGCTTCCCCCTGTTTTGTTTCCACTACAGTTGGCCACATACAATGTTGTGAGACAAAGTTTTTTCGGCCGGTTGTGAGGAACTGCCTGCAGGAGTTGCCCAAAGCATGACGTCAAGGACGCCCAACAAAGCCTATGGAGGGGCTCGCATCTGATCCAAAATGCTGGCATAGTGGCACAGGTTGATCTTGCTGACTGGCTCGACAGGTACTCCCGCGTTGCAAAGTGCAGCTTCCTTTCAACCCTTCAAAGATGGGACAAAGCACAAACACAAGAGACAACCAATAGCCATTTTCCCCTTCCCCCTTCCCCCCTCCCAATGTTTTTGGTTCCTAGTTTGGTTCTGCTGATGCTGCTGCTGCTGTTCTTCTCCTGCTCTTGCTGCTGCTCTTGCTGCTGTTCTTGCTGCTGTTCTTGCTGCTGTTCTTGCTGCTGTTCTTGCTGCTGCTCTTGCTGCTGCTCTTGCTGCTGCTCTGCTGCTGCTCTGCTGCTGCTCTGCTGCTGCTCTGCTGCTGCTCTGCTGCTGCTCTGCTGCTGCTCTGCTGCTGCTCTGCTGCTGCTCTGCTGCTGCTCTGCTGCTGCTCTGCTGCTCTTGCTGCTGTTTCTGCTGGAAAAGGCAAAGGGGTGAAAACCCCACGTGCTGACAATAGTGGCAACCTGTTTTTCGGCCAAAAGGGGCCTGCCATGTCAGCACTGGTGGGACTTCTTTATCATTTCTTTATAAAGATGGAGAAAAGTGTGCATGAACAGCCTTAAGTGGCTGTATCCTTGTGTGGCTTCCAAACTTGGAAGAACAATGCTTCGAAAGAAACCCTCGTGTGAAGTCGAAGCTTCCACTACTAACTACTGAGACTTTCTTTGAAGGCCACAACTTCAGGGAGGTGAGCCTTTTCATTTCAATGTCGTTCATCTGAGCTTCGGATTCCTGCGAGGGCTTCTTTGAATGAATCGGTAATGAATACACAAAAACGGGTACCCGCACCTCTCTCAGAACCTCTTCATTGACCCGCAAATTCGGATGCTTTTATTGTTTCCGCAAGAGACCCAAGAACATGGTTCGTCTTAGCGGTCAAGAATTGAAGAACATGAGTACCTATAGCACTGTCAGAACCTCTTGAATGACTCGCAATTCGCATGCTTTGACAGTTTCCGCAAGACGAGCTTTTCCAATCAACCAAACACACAGTCATTGATGACCAACCAATTGGGGAAACAATAAGACTGCCTGCGTCGGCCGCGCGTTGAGCACGTTTCCGAGGGACACCACGAGGAGGTGCAGGTCAGATTCTTGTCCCTCATGTAAGGAAACACGAGATATGAGACCTTCTCGCTTTCAAAAAGGGGGGCTTGTACTTCCGAAGTTCTGACCATCGAAATAACACTGTTCGATATGAGCATCGAATTCCTGTGGGGGTTTCTTCGGTCCGAAATGGAAGAAAACGGGTACCCATAGCTCTCTCACAACCTCTTAAGACCCGCAGAACCGATAACCCTTGGGCCCCAGAGGCCAGTCTTCTTTACTTCCTCGACTTTAGGTCATCTTGTTCAAGGAACGTCAAAAACGGCAATACGCGACCTTCGCCTGTTGTCGAATTTGGGGGGAGCGTTTTCCCCGAAGTTCCGACCCTTAAAAGAATGATGTTTGTCTAAGCTTCGAATTCCTGTGAGGGCTTCTTTGGATGAATCGGTCAAAAATGGAAGAAGATGGGTACCCATAGCTCTCTCACAACCTCTTCAATGACTAGAAAATCCGCATACCCTGATTGTTTCCACACGAGACCCGCAGAACCACTCATCGATAACCCCTGGGCCTCCGGAGGCCAGTCTTCTTCACTTCCTGGTCTTTAGGGGCCATCTTGTTCAAGGAACGTCAAAAACGGCAATATGCGACCTTCTCCTGTTGTCGAATTTGGGGGGAGCGTTTTCCCCGAAGTTCCGGCCCTTCAAAGAATGACGTTAGTCTGAGCTTCGAATTCCGGTGAGGGCTTCTTTGGATGAATCGGTCAAAAACGGAAGAAAACGGGTACCCATAGCTCTCCCAAAACCTCTTCAATGACTCGCAAATCCGCATACCCTGATTGTTTCCACACGAGACCCTCAGAACCACTCATCGATAACCCCTGGGCCTCCGGAGGCCAATCTCCTCCACTTCACGGTCTTTAGTGCCACCTTGCTGAAGGAACGCCAAACAATTTAATATGCGACCATCCCCTGATGTCGAATTGGGTGGGGCGTTCCCCGAAGTTCCGACCCTCGAAAGAACATCGTTCGTCTGAGCTTCGAATTCCTGTGAGGGCTTCTTTGGATGAATCGATCAAAAATCCAAGAAAATGAGTACCCATAGCTCTGTTGCTCTGTAGCTTGACTGTTTCCCCAAGAAGAGCTTTTCCAATCAACCAAACACACGGTCATTGTTGACCAACCAACTGGGGAAACAATATCAAAGACTGCCTGCGTCGGCCGCGCGTTGAGCACGTTTCCGAGGGACACCACGAGGAGGTGCAGGTCAGATTCTTGTCCCTCATGTAAAGAAACGCATGATAAGAGACCTTCTCCCTTTTCAAAACGGGGGGCTTGTACTGCCGAAGTTCCGACCGGCGAAAGAACACTGTTCGTATGAGCTCGAATTCCTGTGAGGGTTTCTTTGGATGAATCCGTCAAAAAATCGAGAAAACGGGTACCCATAGCTCTCCCAGAACCTCTTCAATGACTCGCAAGTGGGCATACCTTGGTTGGTGTCGCGCGAAACCTCAAAGACCAGCTTTTCGATCACCAAATTCGTCCGACATCGTCGCCATTCATTGTGAACTTGTTCTTTGGTGCTAATTATTCCTGTTTTTGTTGCGTTTTTCGCTCTCTTTCGAGTCGGCCTCTTCACAAAGAGGCCGTATCTAGAAGGAAGGCTAAAAACACTGAGAATCAATCCAATCCACGAGGGGGCCCGCAGGGCAACCGAGTGCGGGTTTGCGGGCACGTCCGCGTTCACGAGGGCGATGCGGGCCACCGCCCTTGCCACCACGAAGCTGAGTCTGTGGAACGCTAGGTGGGAGACCGCCGCGTAGGTCTCCCAGTCGTGCCTCCTGTGCACTGCGTTCACTAGCGCCCGCAGCTCGGGCAGGGCCGACTCGCCCCAGGCGAGTCGGCCCTTAACTGGCTGGCAGTCGCACACGGGCGGCGGAGGGTGCCCTTCGCCGAGGTGTTCAGGATCCAGATGTGGCTAGCATGGGAGCGCCGCAGGTCCTCGGACTTCGAGACACCCATAGACGAGCAGCTCGCACTGCGAGGGAGGTGTACAGCGGAAACACTGACGGTGGCGGCTCGCGACCTTCTAGGCATCATCCTCCTCAGGGGGAAACCGCCTCGAAAGCACCCCCCGGGGGGACCCCCCAAAAAAAAAAAAAAAAAAAAAAAAAAAAAGCCACATAAAACCCGCAAACCCGCCACCGTGTCTGCGGGGCTTCTCATCGCGTCAATCGGGGAGCGGTCGGGGTGTTCTGGGTAAACCTCGGGGACTCCTGTCGGTGCCTAGGTGCGAGCCGCCTCTTGGGAGCCGAGTAGCTGGCAAAGTCCTTGCGTACGTGTTCCGCCACTTCCGCTCTCAAGGTGTCTATGTTCTCGTTGCCGAAGCGGGAGAAGTGCACTGCTCTGAACCCGCAATTGCCTCCCTCCCCGCTGGTCTTGACGGCGTTCGCTTTCACTGACTTGAGGATCTCCCCTCTCTCCCTGGCTCGAATTGCCTCCAGGATGTCCGGAGGTTGGACGTGTGGCTCGGTCGCCACAGAGCGGAGGTTTTCCCAACACGTCCTGTGTTGCTGGGCCTCCAATCCTTTCTCGACCACGAGCCCACAGAACTCGCACCTCACGAACCCTCTGGATGCCAGAACCCGCTTCACCTTTTCGATCCCCCCCGGACGGTCCCACTCGTCGAGCACATGTTTCGAGAGGTGCTTGCGCATGCCCACTCCCTTCTTTATCTGCATCGGACACTCAGCAAAAAAAACAAAGGGCAGGACTTGGAGCCCACCGGGTGTCCGCCCCCAGCGAGGTCGTGAGGCTCCAACTCGAGGTGGCGGCGGCACACTCCCCCCGTGCCGCTGAGGCACCCCGACCGCTCCCCGGGAAGATTCGACCTCGCCTCCTGCCTCCGAGCGGCCTCTTCCCTCTCGTAGGCCGAGACCGGGCGGCGTCTGCCCGGGCGTGAACCCCTCCACCTCCGCAACCTCCTCGGCCGCCTCTCGAGTGTTCCGCCTTCCGGCTGCCTTCGTCGCCTCAGCCCCAGGAGCATGCCCAGCCCCGCAGCAAGCATCGTCCACTGGGCCCCTGGGGCCAGGATTGGTCGTGCCTGCCGGGCGCCTTCCCATATCGCCTCCCACGCGGTCTCGCGGCCTGGGACCCGCCCCTCGGCTGCAGTCGACGAGCTCGGTCGGCCCAGTTCTGAGGCCCCTACGTTCGGCAAACCGTCCCCCCTCCTGCCCCGGAGCCGTTCCGTCAGGTGGGAGTCCCGCCGCCCCTACTAGCACTAACGGCGTCCAAACCCACCGGCTGCGGGTACGACGAAACGGCGGAAACAGTGGTCAGACGCTCGTTTAGGCTGAAATAATGGCTGCAGAATGCGAAAACAAGGTGCTACTTCTGCTGCTGCTGCTTCTGCTGCTGCTGCTGCTTCTGCTCCTTCTCCCCCTGCTGGTGCTTCAGTCTTGCTGATGTTTCTGCTGCTACAAAAAAAATGCGAATGAGTGGAAACCCCATGTGCTGACAACGGTGGCTACCTGTTCTTTGGGCCAAAAGGGGCCTGCCATGCCAGCACTGGGACATCTTTTCATTTCTTTACATTCATTTCTTTAAAATAAGAAGAAAAGTGTGGACAAAAGGCTTAAAGCAACCTTCTCTTGACTTCGATGGGGTTTTTGCTGCCTTGCTGCTGCTCATCTAGCTGCTCCTGTTGTTCCTGTGTTTGGTGCTGGTGCTGCTCTTGCTCCTGCTTCTCTTGTTGCCTTTCATCGAAGCTGTGAAACTCTCTCAAAACCAAACGCTGCAGTAAACGACCTTCCCCCTTCGAAATGGAAAGGCTTGCATTTTTCATCGAAGCCCCGATTCGCAAACTTCGTCTGTGTTTTAATTTCCTGTTTAGGTTTCTTTGAAACGAAAGTTGCTGTCTGCCTTGCTGCTGCCTTGCTCCTCCTCTTGCTGCTCTTCTTGCTGCTACTCTTGCTCCTGCTGCTCTGCTGCCTTTCTCCGAAGCTGTGGAATTCTCGCAAAACCAAACACTGCAGTCAAGGACCTTCGCTTGCAAAGACTGCTTTCATTGCAAGCTCCGATTTCCTTCTGAAGCGCTTCAAACAAACTTCGTCTGTGTTTTGATTTTCTGTTTATGTTTATTTGAATTCAAAGCTCCTATTCTGTCTGCTGCCTTCTGCTGGTGCTCTTCCTCCTGCTGATTAACCGCTGCTGTCTTGCTCTGGCTGCCTTGCTGCTGCTGCCTTGCCGCTGCTGCTTTCTTGCCGACCTTTTTAACGCCTGGGAAGAGTAGGTGCGCAGCTCGGAGGCCAGATACGAAGTGAGGGGCTTTCACCCACAGCAAAGGAACTGCTTGCCTTGGCCGCGTTTCGAAAAACACGTTTCCAGGGGACACCACGAGGAGGTGGCAAGTCAGATTTTGTCCCCCAACCCCAAGACCACCCATTGAGAATTCCGGGGCCTTTGATGGCCAGCTTCTTGGACTTCACGACCTCTCAGGAGCACTTTGCTGAAGGAACACCGAAAACGTGATAGGCAACTGTTGCATGTCGAAATGGGGGGGGCACGTTCTCCCGAAGTTGCGACCCTTGAAAGAACGTCGTTCGTAGGAGCTTCGAATTCCTGTGACGGTTTCGTTGGATGCATCGGTCAAAATATCAACAAAAATATGTACCCATAGCTCTGTCAGAACCTTTTCGCTGACTCGTAACTTCACATACCTTGACTGCTTCCACACGAACTCTCGAACACCAGATTTTTCAAGCACAACTCCGACCCGAACCATCTTGTGAATTTCTTTTCTTCTTCTAGTTCCTGTTTGCGTTGTGTGTGCTGAATCCTGTTTTCTTTCGAGTCGGCCCCTTCACACAAGAGGCCGAACCTGGACAAGAAGGCCCACATCAAAGCGCTGAGAGTCCATCAAATGCACGAGGGGGCCCGCAGGGCCACCGAGTGCGGGTTTGCGGGGTTTGCGGGTGTGCGGGTTTACGACATTGGCCCCGCAAGAAAAGCCAAGCACCAAAGCAACCTCGCCTTCACAGCAAGAAAGACCCACCGGGGAGTCCAGCCTTCCGGAAACGGAAACGGTTTGTCAAGCCGCTTCTGCCTTCGAGCCTTCGATATTCAACCTCTCCGCCCCACAAGGGGGCAGAACCAGCCTTCGGGTAAGGAAACGGTTTGTCAAGCCGCTTCTGCCGTCGAGCCTTCGATCTTCAACCTTTCCGCAGCAGAGAGGTACTGCTTGCCTTGGCCGCGTTTCGAAAAACACGTTTCCAGGGGACACCGCGAGGAGGTGGCAAGTCAGATTTTGTCCCCCCGGCTTTCTCAGGTCACTTTTCGACAAAAAAAGAATTGGCCCAAAAGGGCCAAAAACTGGTTCACGGGTCGTTTTTTGTCACTTTTTCGGGTCATTGTGGGTCATTTCTTCGCACTTTTTAAGACTTTGGTGGTTGGGGGGTTTGTGGCTTTAGAAAAGCCACGACTGCATTAACAACCTGGGTCACTTTGGGTCAGCTTTTCGGGCTACATTCCAACTTTGGTGGTTACTATTAGTTTGTGGGTAAGGTGTCCGTCTGTCTGTCTTTTTTTTTTTTTTTTAACCCGGAAAAAATGCTTGACGCACGACCCCCGTGGACTAAGCGGAGAGTGTGGGACTACGTTCGTGGAGCTATGGTGGCCGGACGCTACCCACTAAAACAACCGGGGGCCCTTAGAGACTGCTGCTGAGGAGGCCATCCTCCGTGACTCCCCCGGAGGGGGGCTTCGACAGCATCAGGAAGAGTGAGGTCAACCATCTCTCCCTGCTCCGCTCCTGCTCCTGGTTTTTTTTTTTTTTTGAAGAATCAGAGGCAAACTGGGAAAAAGAAGCAAGCGAGGCAAACCGGGAACAATGAGCAAGACAAGCAAGTTCCCAAGGGGTAAAATCGGGATGGTTACCAATGTGCCCCCGGTTTTTTAGTTAGTTGGCCCCAGTCTGACAGGTGGGCGGCTCGTGGCTGAGCCGCGGCCTTTCCAGGCCCTTAGCCGACTCTCCTTTCGTTTTTCTGAGTCCCCAGTGCCATGGGGCAGGCGTCGCAGTGTGCAACTGGTGCGGGTTCAAACCGCGCCTGTCTGTGTTCGTGGTTGTGCCGTTTTTCGTTGTGAAGAAGTGAACCCGGAGAACCCACCAGGTCAGGCACTGTACGGCCTGGTGTTTAAAAAAAATCAAGGCTGTCTGTGCGGTTGGCTGTGACAAGTCCACTCCTGCATTTCACAAAATTTTTTGCAGCGGGAGGGACTGAGTCACACCAATCGAAAAGACACCGGAGAATACCCGAGTGTCGGCCCACAAACGAAGTATATAGAACTTCCCGCTTTCACGATGAGAGGGCCACAAGGGAGCCAAACTTGGCATGGCCTTCGCCAGAAACGCAGAGTAGCTTGTCCGTGATTCGAATTTTAAATTTATGAAACCCCTGTCTTGGTATGATGATGAAATGGAGTTTGAAGGTCTAATTAGGCAGCTGGACGGCATCAAAATGAGCTTGTGCAGCCTGCCGCAACTCTTGCGCATTATAAAGGATCTGCTGGTAATTCAGCTGTGGAATGACTCTTGAAGAGTAGTTTGTTTGTTTGGTCTCCTCAAAAAACAGAGCATAACTCGATAAAGCAGTGTAGTGCATCAAAGAAGAGTTAGGTGTAGGCATGTTGCTGGCAAGCTGGAGACTACTACGCCCAGCTTTTGTCAAGGATTTGTGGGTTGATGCTTTCTGCTGTGGTTTGGGTTGTGTGAACATCTTAGTTGCATTCTGAGCTTGAGCGGGTAGGCTTCTGAGTGGTGTTTGTTCATCAGACTCGGAACTATCTTCCAACACAGAACAACGATCGTGCCTGGCTTTCATCTTCTTCTTCCTCAGTTGTTGGTGTTGCTTAGCGGTGAATGACTCATCTGCCGATGAAGTACCCATAAGATCTTGAGATGGTACTCTCGACCGAAACTGTGCCATAACATCACACAATGACACACGCTGACTCAGGTCGTCTGTCGAATTTTGCTCTTCCATCGCGTTCGCCTGATGCACACGAAAAACACCAGTAGCTGCTGACAACATCACTGAATCGGAAAACAGCTGCTGGATGCGTGCCTGTGAAGCCTTCGAACGAGTGTGTTTCAGTGCTTCGCCAGCAATGCCGACCTCTTGTTTGACGTGTTTTGCAATATCGAGTTTAAGAGCAGCCACATCACAACACATCTTTGCATAATCGTCGCTACCTTCATAAGCACAGCTTCTTTCGTGAGTGCTTGCAATCATTTTGCGAAGGCTCGTTTTGACAGCGCACATGCTATCTTCACGCTTCGTCGTAGGATCGTCATTCTTCGCCATGAAAATAGCCGCTCGCATGCGCTCGAAGCACCCAGGGGGTAGTGATGCTGCATGCCTGTCTGTCATCTCATGAGAACTCGTTGTCAGTACTCTTCCTTGTGGTTCATTTGCCCATCCTGGATGGTTTGTTTGATGCGAAAACTGAGAATAGAGCATCTATCTGGTCCCGGAAAGAAGATGCGAGATCAAACCTTGTGCACGAGCTTCGTCATAAATCTAAGAATCAGGACTTACCTGCTGTCCAAGTGTAACAGCATTGGGGGGTGAAGAACGGAAATAAAGTAAAGCGAAAAGCTGCGCCGGACCATGCGGAACAGCCGTCGGCCGATGGACCTTGACTGGGCTGAAGCAGCCCACCAGGCCTCCTGGAGTGGCGGACACGGAACCCTTGCACCCGGGGAGTTGGTGGTTAGCCGCGACTGTCAATAAATGTCGTTCTTCTCTTCGTTGCTGTCATGGTGATGCACGCCGGTGCAGTGTGTACGACAACGTCAGCCAAGACTTCATCCGGCGCAGAGTTTCGTGAAAGTGTCACTCCTGTTCAACGCCATCCTGGTGGTGTATGTCGGTGCAGTGCTTACGACAACCTCGGTCCTGATGACAGAGCTCTCGCACCCGAGAGGTCGAAGCGCAGAGCCGGCCCAGCGCCGCGTCCTCCCCTTCTTCGAACTCAACTTCCGCGTGGACCACAGAACACGAGTCGGTCAGCGCTGTGCGCCGCCGCGGGCGTGCGGCCCGGCCCGCCATCGTCGTTCGAACAGCGACTCGCCCGGTCGTGAAGCGCGGCGCTGGGCGGCGCGGGGGATGGGTCCGCGAACACCGCCTGGCCCCCCTCGAGCCCGCCTGTTTCCTCAAGCCCACTTGTCCCTTCCAGCCCATCTGTCCCGGTGCCCCGCAAGGGCGGGCGATCTCGCCCAGGTGTCTGGATCCCGCGGGTCGCCGTCTTCCATCACTTGCGACTGGGACTCGCTCGGCACGGGCGGACGGCGTAGTTCCCCCCCCCTTAGGGCTACGTTGGCAAGTAAACGCGTTTCCATCCGTTTTTCCAAACATGGAAACGGAAACGGAAACGGCTCCTTGGTTTTGCAGGCTACCCACAAACCACAATAACACCACCAGGGATTACTACACGGTGAGGTCCAGCCCCAGAATTTGGAGTTAAAGAGGGTGCCCGAGTCACACCCGAAAAGCGGGTGTGAGCCAAAACCGAAAAGACTGTCGCGCATACGAACCTTGTCAAGAAACTTTACGGGGTGGTCTTCAGGCCCAATTCTCTGAGAGCTCGGTTGCCACCACTACGAAGGCCCGCGCACGGGACTACCTCGGAGACAGCAGCGTTTGCACAGATTAATTTGTTTTGCTGACTCGTTGGGAAATACCCCCGCCCGTGTGGTCACCTTACACACTGCAATCTGCAGCAGCCGTTTCCCAAATAAGGAAACGCCGTTTCCTTGAAAGTAGTGGAAACGGAAACGGAAACGGGAAACGTTTCCGTTTACTTGCCATCATGGCCTGGGGTCAAACTAAGGCAAAAAGTGTCCCATTGGTGGTGTGATCCACCCTGGAGTTTTTCCGGGTTTGTGCCGGGTTTGTACCGGGGGGGGTCCGGGTTTTTTATTTTTGTCTCCCCAGCACCCGCTAGCACCCTTGGTCCTGCATGGGCTGCTGCGTTCTGCATGAGTGCCCATGATGGAAACTCGGGAAAGTCGGTACTTGAGTTGCTACTCGCGTTCTTCGGTAAGTTCCCTGAGATGGTATCGCACAGTCATCTGCAAAGACGAACGTCCTGCACCGCTTAGGGAAGCAAGGTGCTCAGACTACAGATCGCAGGCTGGGTCTAGGCTTCGCTCTTGTTGTGTACCCTTTCTTCAGAGCTCTGTGGGGGTTTGCTGATGGTAATCACACAAACCTCACATTCACGGTTGGCATCGTGAAATCGCTGTTCTCAAGTTTGTCCATCGTTGCAATGAAAGCAGACATTGCGAGAATGGTGCGACGTAGGGAAACTGTGCTGGGTGTTCCTCAGGAATGTCGGATCACACCTGAGACGCTGTCGTGGAAGACAACCGTACCCCAATCCCGAAGCAGTGACACAAGTGAACGCCAACCTTCCCGACGGTGTTGTACGTCACGGAATTGGAAAGTACTATGGAGCAAAGGCACTTCGTCTCGGGCGATCACCCCACTGTCCGGCCGAAACACAAGTGACGCGGCTTTTCTGAAAGGCCTGCTGCACCACGCAGCCTGCGGGTTCATCTTGGAAGTACAAAGGTTTTGCACTCAGGAAGACCCCTCTGTTCCGCGTCCTGTAACGCTTGGCCCATCCCTGGTCGAAGGCACGGTCGGAAAGCTCAAGCGAGAAATAGCGGATCAGGGAAACCGGCGGATTCGACATTTGCTGTCGCGCCAAGTTGTGCACCGCGGCACCTCCCCGTCCACGGTACGCCGCCACTTCGGGTGCAAAGATGCCTCGAAAATACGGTGGCGTCAGCAATCGAAAGCATCATGATCGCAAAGTACGCCTGGAGCGCTTGAAGTTGGACTACCTCGCCAAGAAAGAGAAGATAGCCGGTAAAGCTCGCAGGAGAAAGCAACGGCGGGAGGCGTACCGCCAGAACGTGGAACTGCGGTTCGATTCTGACACCAACTGGCCGAAGGAGCTCCTCATGAAGCAAGCTGACGCTCGTCGCTTCACCGCCTCACAGAAGTTGAACAAGAAGAACTTGGTCTCCCGCATCCAAGGGTGCGATGCAGGAATACGAACGCGGCGCTTCTTGCTTTGGCAAAGAAGCGCGGCATCAGTAGAGTTGGTCCTTCTAGCACAACACCCACCCTGCTCAAAAAACTGCAAGAGTATGACGACAAGTTGCCGTTGCCATCATCGGTGAAAGACTCCATGTTAACTGTTCATCTCGCTCAGATGTTGGATGGTGTCCTGTTACGTTTCGGGTGAAGCTACTGGCCTACTATGGGAAAGCCGTCAGCGACGTGGTTTTCCCTGGCACGGCATGTGCCGCAATTCTGAAGGTGGTGATCACTATAAATATTCCGAGGAAGCGCATAACAAGTGCCAAGCTACTCTACCACGAATCACGTTAGGTGACGTCAACAAATATGCGCTGCGCTACGGAGCAAATGAGGTTTGCTGGCGGCATGTCAGGGGGGGTGTCGTGCGGTCGGACAAGGCGATGCTGGATGGTCGTCGATGCCAAGTGACGCCTGCGGTGCGGACAAGCAAGCTTGTTACCATAAAAAAAGAACCCCTGTTCCTTCGCTCAGTTTCCCACTGTTTCACAGTTTCTCCAAAATTTTGTTCTCCTTCGCACTTCTTCCCATTTCCCCAGTTTCGGGCTGGTGTTCACGTTGGTAGGGAGTCAATAGCCCCCAAAAAACTGGAAAAGTATTCAGAAAACTTCCAAAATCTTCCCAGAATTTCCCAAGATTTCCCAGAATTTCGGTCCCTTTCACGCTTTTTCACGCTTTTTCGTCGTCTTGTTGCGTTAGTGGGGAGTCATTTGCAAGCAAATGAGTACCACACTATACGCTTTTTCACAGTGGTTCACAGTGTCTCACGTGGTTCCACTTTCATACACATACGTTCCCGAGAGCGACTGGTGATATCATGTGAAAGACATGGGAATTTTTGTGAAATTGGGTGTGTCTCCAATGTAGCCGGCCACCCCAACCCATTTCGGATTTTCTTGTTACACTGCCTGTCAGGTGACATCATCCAATTCCTCGAGCTCACCACTTGCCCCGACGTGGCAACATAATTGCGCTTGTAGTTTGGACCTTTTTGGCGTGAATCTACGGTGCAAAGTCTTGCCAATCCGCGGTGTAGTTTCCATGCCGGCTGCCCTGAGCATTGGAAAGACCCGCAAACCACGCACATACTATTTGTTTCCTGGGTCCATTTTCCACGAATCTCTTCATCGGAGCAGAACGTGAGCTTAAATTCGACGAAAACGGTCTGCTACGTGGACCAGCGAGAAAATCTCCTCAACAAAGGAATTGATGGCGCACCGGTGCGGAGGTCGGCGCAGCCCACACTGAATCCACAACAACACTGCAATGGTGAGTCCATGCAGAGCTACGAGCCGGCCCACGGTTTGGTAGTCTTCTGGAGACCTTGTGTTGTTCCTGCGGGAGGCATCTACCACACAACTTCATCTGCCGTGGCCTGTTTAGCCGGCACAATCTGCTGAGCTGGCAGGATTGGGGCAGCAGCGGGATCTCGAAGAAAAGTGCAGCGTTGCGTCTTGATTTGATCCTGGATGTGGCAGTTGCGCGAGCACTCTATGAAAAATTCCAGGAGAACTCAACCAAGCGGAAAACGTCACAAAGTTTTCCCTGAGGCCCGCGGGTACATCTTTTTTCCGGTACGTCGTATTTCCGGTACATAATTGTTCCGGTACGTCTTTTTTCCAAGTATGGTAATATAAACTTGGTCGATTTAGTGAAAACTTTGGTGACTGTGTGCGCTGCCATAGGGTGGTCATTTTTGACATATCTAGGGGGGGGGGGCAGTGCTGACACTACCCTGAGAGCCCCAACGACTTTGCAAGGGACCCCCCCCCCCCTCCCCCCCCCCAACACACACACAAACCAGACTCACACCGCAGTCCTGTCTGCAGACTCTCAGGTTCCGCGCTGATGATGGTCCGCCTTATCTGTCCGTGGCTTAAAGGACCGAAACACGGCGCAGACGGGACCAGTGCGGTGTTGAGCACATACCCATTCCAAGCACGTTCTTGCAATCCCCCCATTCCAGTAGGGTACTTCGCGTAACGCGACTTGCTGCCCTCAGCACGCAGGATTACTTCCTCGCACTCTTTTCCTTTTGGTACTTCAACCATTGGTGCTGCACACGGCAACCCCATGTCCACTGTGCTCTGCGGAGTTTACTTCGCAGATTGCCACCGTAAAAAGAAGACAAGTCAGTGCTGCCTAGCGAGTCGCAGTCACCATCAGGGCGAGTGCCCTGAGTTTTTTAACTGATTGCTCAGACACGGTTGTAGGGGCCTTCTCCCCGTGACGGATTCGCCTGTGCTCTAGTAGCACGGGTGGTCCTGGCTGTGACGAGCTACGAACAGCCGCCTGACAAACCAGACTCACACCGCAGTCCTGTCTGCAGACACTCAGGTTCCGCGCTGATGATGGTCCGCCTTATGTGTCCGTGGCAAGGACCGAAACACGGCGCAGACGGGACCAGTGCGGTGTTGAGCACATACCCATTCCAAGCACGTTCTTGCAACCCCCCCCCCCCCGGGTCCGCTTCGTTTACTTTTGGAATCGGTTCGTTTCTAGTTTTGGAATCGGTTCGTTTCTAGTTTTGGAATCGGTTCGTTTACTTTTGGAAACTTCGTTTCTAGTTTTGGAATCGGTTCGTTTCTGGGCTCTTTTTGGGCTGATTTAGCTTGGGGAGTGCTTCGTTTACTTTTGGAACGTTCGAAACTAGTTTTGGAAGGTTCGTTTCTAGTTTTGGGTGGCTCGTTTACTTTTGGAACCGGTTCGTTTACTTTTGGAACCGGTTCGTTTCTAGTTTTGGAATCGGTTCGTTTACTTTTGGAATCGCTTCGTTTACTTTTGGAATCGGTTCGTTTACTTTTGGAATCGGTTCGTTTACTTTTGGAAACTTCGTTTCTAGTTTTGGAATCGGTTCGTTTACTTTTGGAATCGGTTCGTTTACTTTTGGAATCGGTTCGTTTACTTTTGGAATCGGTTCGTTTACTTTTGGAATCGGTTCGTTCACTTTTGGCTGTTTTTGCAGGAGTTACCACAGTTTTCCACAATTTCCATACTTTTCAGATTTTGGCCATATTTGCCAGATTTTGGCCATTTTTGCCAAATTTTCCAGATTTTGGCCATTTTTGCCAAATTTTCCAGATTTTGGCCATTTTTGCCAAATGTTCCAGATTTTGGCCATTTTTGCCGGATTTTGGCCATCTTGGCCAAATTTTCCAGATTTTGGCCATTTTTGCCAAATTTTCCAGATTTTGGCCATTTTTGCCGGATTTTGGCCATTTTGGCCAAATTTTCCAGATTTTGGCCATTTTTGCCGGATTTTGGCCATTTTGGCCAAATGTTCCAGATTTTGGCCATTTTGGCCAAATTTTCCAGATTTTGGCCATTTTGGCCAAATTTTCCAAATGGCCATATTTGCCAGATTTTGGCCATTTTGGCCAAATTTTCCAAATGGCCATATTTGCCAGATTTTGGCCATTTTTTGCCAAATTTTCCAGATTTTGGCCATTTTTGCCGGATTTTGGCCATTTTGGCCAAATTTTCCAGATTTTGGCCATTTTGGCCAAGTTTTCCAAATTTTGGCCATTTTGCCAAATTTTCCAAATTTTGGCCATTTTTGCCATTTTTCCGATTCTGGCCATTTTTGGCAGAATTTTTTTTTTGGCCATTCTTTGCCAAATCCATTATTGCTATGTTTTTCCAAATTTTCACACACACACAGAGCTAGCCGATGTCTTGTCAAATGAGTGTCACTATGCCAACCCTTCGCTTGGTTGGACTCCCGTTTTGTCGTGAACCCGTCGGTTGCATCTGCTGCTGTTACTGACATTCGTAAATTGAAAAGGAATCGGAATCTTCGCTCTTCCGTTTTGTGCCGAGGAAGGGCACGAGTAGCCGGGAAGAGTCGGCTGGATTCATATCGTTCGAATAAAACAAAACTACGCGGTTCTTTCCATTTTACCTGAGTTTTTCCAATGAATGACTATCGGCCCTTCCTTTCGAACTTCGAACCGAACCATATTTACTTTGTGTGCGACATAACCCATGACCTGTCTCTAACTTGCGTCGTGATATAGTCGATTGTTGAAAGATGAATGCCTAGTGGAACTCATTCAGCTTGTACTAATTGCATATTCCTTGTTTCGATCCGGTACGAAGCCTTTAAGCATGAAAACGAAATCTAGTCTCACCCCAAAAAGGAAACAAGATGTCCACTTCTTCAATGGAGGCTTTGCTTCGGCTCGTGGAGTTGAAGCAGGCGGGTTACGTGAGCGAGTCTGAATTTCAGATCATGAAATCGGACATTTGTATACAAATGCTGCGCGCAACAACGCCGGCCTGCCAGCCGCACTCGGACCGCCCCCTGTCTTCGAAACGCCACCGCCCATGCCTGATCCGGTCGTTCCACCACCTCCACCTGCACCATCGCCAGTCACCCCCGCGCCTGTTGTCACACCACAACCATCACCAATCACACCAGCGCCTGTCATCCCACCATCACCAGTCACCCCTGCGCCTGTCCCACAGACACCAGCGCCCATGCCAAGCACCCAGGCACAGGAAGGGAGTGCCACAGAGACTGGCCCAAGCAGAGATGACACACCACGACGCACCCACCTTGCCAGACCGGCACCCTTCACCTCCCTCGCAGCAGCCGGGGCCAACCCCCTTAAAAACCCCGGCTGGCCTCTCAAAAAAGAGTCTAAAAAAAAATTGTGTTTCCGACTGAGCGAACGTCGCCGGAAACACAAAAAAAAGGGGGAAAACGCCACCCAGGGTCACAAGGCCTGGGCGCATGCTGCAAGGCCGTTGCGAGCTGTTGAGTGACCCTGGGTCGGAGGAATATTTCTGATGGATGCTAGCTGGTTGTGTACTGGATCGAAACAAGCATTGTAGCTATTTTAGACTATTAACACTGCATTCTTATAACTAACTAAATTCTTTCTATCCTAGCGGCTATTAGCATACACGATAACCGGATGACATAAAATTGTCCGCAAATACACACAGCAGATCAAAGAAAGGGGGGCAAAGGTGGAAAATGCAGATCAAACGGGAGTAGAATGTGCACACGCTTATCCGACTCTTGACTTACTATGCCGTGTTCTGAAAGCTGTCGAGGGGCCCCTCCATAGGTTCTCGCATGATTCGTTCGCCTTTGTAACACTATCCGTTTGTAGTACGCTTCGCAATTGTGTTCTTGCACTCTAGCCGAATGGCGGGTGGCGGATTTCCGCGCTCGGGCGCAAGACACAATTATGCTGCTTTTGCAGTGCAAGCCGAACCCGGTTCGCGACTTCGGTTGCGGTAAAGTGTTACAAAGTCTTCGGCTTTCAGATCCGGATACGCGTATGCAACAGATAGTTAGAGGTCACTTGAAGGATACCCGTGTGCAGCGTTCGAAAGAGTTTGCGTATCTGGCGTCTTTTTTTTGGGGGGAACTCTTTCGACCCTCTTCGCAGGTTCGTTTCTAGTCTTGGAAGGTTCGCTTCTAGTTTTGGAAGGTTCGTTTCTAGTTTTGGAAGGTTCGTTTCTAGTTTTGGAAAGGTTCGTTTCTGGTGGTCGCAGTCGATTTTTGACACGATTCCCTTGGAATTTCGGCCGATCTCGTTTTAGTTTTGGAAGAGGTTCGTTTCTAGTTTTGGAATCGGTTCGTTTCTAGTTTTGGAAGTGGTTCGTAACTTTTCGAAAAAGTAAACGAACCACTTCCAAAAGTAAACGAAGCGATTCCAAAAGTAAACGAACCGATTCCAAAAGTAAACGAACCGATTCCAAAACTAGAAACGAAGTTTCCAAAAGTAAACGAACCGATTCCAAAAGTAAACGAACCGATTCCAAAAGTAAACGAACCGATTCCAAAAGTAAACGAACCGATTCCAAAACTAGAAACGAAGTTTCCAAAAGTAAACGAACCGATTCCAAAACTAGAAACGAACCTTCCAAAAGTAAACGAACCCCACACCCCCCCCCCCCCCCCCCTTCCACAGTGCAGTTGCCTTGGAGGCTGGGTGGTCGAATTCTCCGAGGTGAAATGGTCAAAATTCCCTGGCAAAAGTGGGCCCCCAAAAAATTTTCAAAGTGTGGTTTTTGGGGTATTTGGGCCAAAAAAAAAATTTTTTTTTCTGACCACCCACCGTGGTGACCACCTTAGAGAGTGACAGGTAGCGTCCCCCCTCCACAGTGAAAATAGCCTGTATACATAGGGGGGGGGTGGGGGGATTGCAAGAACGTGCTTGGAATGGGTATGTGCTCAACACCCACTGGTCCCGTCTACGCCGTGTTTCGGTCCTTTAAGCCACGGACACATAAGGCGGACCATCATCAGCGTGGAACCTGAGTGTCTGCAGACAGGACTGCGGTGTGAGTCTGGTTTGTCAGGCGGCTGTTCGTAGCTCGTCACAGCCAGGACCACCCGTGCTACTAGAGCACAGGCGAATCCGTCACGGGGAGAAGGCCCCTACAGCCCTGTCTGAGCAAAGGGGGGGTGGGGGGTCAGGTCAGATTCTGCCAACGACTCCGCAATCTGGCCGCTTAGGGCCACCCCTGGGGGGGGGTGGGGGGGGGGGGCCACGCAAGCACGACGCACTTGTTAGCTGTTTTTTTTGGGACATAACTAGTTATATTTCTAACAAGTGATGTAACAAGTGGTCACTTGTTATATAACAAGTGATCACTTGTTATATAACAAGTGATTGCTTGTTATATAACAAGTGATTGCTTGTTATATAACAAGTGATTGCTTGTTATATAACAAGTGATTGCTTGTTATAACAAGTGTTTGGTTGCAATTTCATGAGGAACCTGGGGTTTGTACCTACCTACGAGAGAAAGTCACGTGATCTGCAAGACACTAGGCTTTTGGCAAACAAACGGTTGCTGTAAGCACGCTTGGCATTTGCACACCCGAACCGCTCATTCGGGGTTCTTCTGTAGGTCGAAGTTTCTTGTCATGTGAAAACCCCCGGGCCGAGGTACCACCACGGCCCAGCCAAACGAGCGTGATTTCGTGTTTTTTGACATTTTCGCCCAAGGCGGTGACCGTACTCCGGGTATTACACATCACCTCCACTGTGGCATGACACCGAATTTACGGCCAAAAAGCTGCGGAACTGCGTATTTGCACCAAAGCCAAAAAAGGAGGGGTTTCGGCCTGTCAACGAAATCTGGGGGTTTTGCCTATTTCGGGGAGCGAGATTGACTGTTACCGTTACGCCTTCCTGAAGCCCGAGACTGCCAGAAAATTACCCCCACTGGCAGCACACAACACCTGGCGGGCAGAAAAGCACTCAGGGGACCATAATATCCCACCCAGATGCTCCAGAAAAGTCCAAGGTCCGTACATGGCGTCGCCTTCTGCGGCGTTCTCGATGGCGGTGTTGGCGCCGGCATCCGCCGCTTCCGTTGTGGCGCTTTGGGCTGATGGTCGCAGCTTGCGTCTCGACTTCGGTGTCGGTTCGGGCGTCCTGCCAGTCTGTCCTTCCTTCTCAGCCTCTATCTTCGTCTTCGGGGCATAACCAAACACGGGACCGCTCTGTAGCCCCCTCCCCGCCATCGCCAAGGGCCGGCTGCAGGGAAAGTGGTCGCCACAAAGGAAATACCCCGAAACTCCCCGAATTTCCCCGAACCTCCCCGATATCTTTGTCTGGACCAGGTGGAGCCTTGTGTCTTGCAGATCACGTGAGGTAGGTACAAACCCCAGGTTCCTTATGAAATTGCAGCCAAACACTTGTTATAACAAGCAATCGCTTGTTATATAACAAGCAATCACTTGTTATATAACAAGTGATCACTTGTTATATAACAAGTGGCACTTGTTATACATTTTCACTTGCTAGGTCACTTGTTATATAACAAGTGATTGTGCATGACAAGTGCGTCGTGAGGCAAGCTACAATGGGGCAATTTGGGACAAAAATTATGCGGGCTTTTTTACCGCGTTTCAGCTGGAAAACTCATGCAAAACCCCCTTAAAACACTACTGTGGAGTAGTTAGGGTGGTAGGAGCCCTCGGATCGAACATCTTCTCAAAGATCTCCTGCTCGGCACAGTGTCCCCTGGGCAATTACCATGGAAAAAGGGGAACTTCACAGGAAAATAGATCTAATCGCGCATCCGAGGAGATGCTTCATACTAAAACCCCCAGAAAACACGACTGTTGAGTAGTTAGAGTGGTAGGAAGGTGGTTCAGCCCTCGGATCGAACATCTTCTCAAAAACTTCCTGCTCGGTGCAGTGTCTCCTGGGCAATTAGCATGGAAAAAAGGGAACTTCACAGGAAAGTAGATCTAATCGCGCATTCGAGGGAGATGCTAGACCAAATCTTCGGAGAAACGAAACGAAGTTGGCTATTTGAGGAATATGGAACTGGAATTATGGAGAAAATGGCTTTTTTGCCGCAGTTTCTTTTTGCCGGCTTGCTAAATAATGGTTTCCATGCCGTACAAGGAAGACCAAGCCGGCCGTTTCCTGTGTCACATCGTTTTCCGGATGCCTCGATAAGTAGCATGCCATGCAAGACGGAGCCGGCTCTTTCGCAAACCACCAAAAGCCAAGGGACAGAACAGGGCACGTTTTCAAAGGGGCTTCCCCGGCGTAGTTCGCTTCCTCCTCGGTAGGGGGAGGACGGGCCCTGCGAGGCACGGGCACGCTTCTTTTCTTTTGCTTCGCCCCGAGACTGCTCGTTCTTTGCCATCATGGTTCGAACTCCTTCTTCGAGCTCTCCAAAGTGAGGACTCAGCAACTCGACCAGGACATCCTTCTTCGAGCGTTGAGTTGGCGGAGCTGCTTCACACACTTTGGCTAACTCCAAGAGCTGGCTCAGATACAAGGACTCGAGGGCACTCTTTTTTTGTCACTGTATCAAGCTCTTCGGCAAAGTCGTGCTTGCGATCTTCCGAGCTATCCCACCCTCTAGATGGTGCCTTTTGCAATTTTCCGAGCTACCCCACTCTAAACAACGCGCTTTTTGCAACTTTCTGAGCTATCCCACCCTCTACAATGCGTTTTTTGCAATTTCCCGAGCTATCCCACCCCTCCAGATGACGATTTTTGCGATTCCCTGAGCTATCCCACCCTCTACAACGCGCTTTTTGCAGTTTCCCGAGCTATCCCACTCTCTGGAACGCGCTTTTTGCAACTTCCTGAGCTATCCCACCCTCTCGAACGCGTTCTTTGCGATTTCCCGAGCTATCCCACCCTCTAGATGGTGCCTTTTGCAACTTCTTGAGCTATCCCACCCTCTACAACGCGCTTTTTGCAACTTCCTGAGCTATCCCACCCTCTAAATGCGTTTTTTGCGATTTCCTGAGCTATCCCACCCTCTAGATGGTGCCTTTTGCAACTTCTTGAGCTATCCCACCCTCTACAACGCGCTTTTTGCAACTTCCTGAGCTATCCCACCCTCTACAATGCGTTTTCTTGCGATTTCCTGAGCTATGCCACCCTCTAGAACGCGGTTTTTGCGATTTCCCGAGCTATCCCACCCTCTACAAGTCGCTTTTTGCAACTTCCTGAGCTATCCCACCCTCAACAATGCGTTTTTTGCGATTTCCTGAGCTATCCTGCCCTCTAGAACGCGTTTTTTTGCGATTTCCCGAGCTATCCCACCCTCTACAACGCGCTAATCACAATTTCCCGAGCTAACCCACCCTCTAGATGGCGCGTTTTGCAGTTTCCTGAGCTATCCCACCTTCCACACCGCAGTATTTGCAAACTCTTGAGATAGACTGGCACCACCATAAGTGGATTTTTGGATGGTGAAAGAGGTCGCCAAAATGCACGAGCTGTCCAAAATATGGCATTACACCTAGAAAAAATGATGTTTTCGGGAGGAAGGTGTGGGTTTTTGGCTCAAAACCCATGATTGCGAAAATCTCAAAAAAATGGTATCTTATAGGGCAAAAAAAAACGCTAAGTGCATTTCCCCAGTAAACCGTCCATGAAAAGTACGATGTTCATCTGGAGGCTCGAAAATCAGCCAATCTGGGGAGGAAAAATGTGGGGCAACATCCGGGGAACATGTATAAAGGCAACAAAGTTTTCCGCGGCACGAAAAGCTTGAGCAACCAGCTCTTATAATTTGTCCCAAAAAAAAAGGGGGTGCATGGGCCCCCCTAACATATCAAAATAAAAAGTGACACACCCCCCCTGAATATATAGAAGTTGTGTAGGCTCCTAGTGGGTAAAACCATAAATTATATCCCCAATATTTCTCTTTTCTCTTATATCCCTAGCTATTTCCCTTATGTCCCTAGTTTGGGATAAAAGGGAAAACAGCTAGGGATATAAGAGAAAGTCAAAAATACGTAAGGGCTAAAGAAGAAGTCTGCCTAAAAAAAACGTGCCCGTTTGGTGCCACCGTTGTCACGTGAGAAGACATACGTATTCTTGGAGGGGGCACGGGAGTAAACCACGCGTATTTTTGGTCACCAGGGTCACACAAGATAGCAAGCAGTCGCCTGTGCACCGTTACTCCTGGCATGCTCTCTTTGCCGGGGGCGAAATGCAAAGCCAGCATGTGTACAAAAGGAAACTAAGAAAATTAACGTGCTGAAATCAGTACGTTCAGCATGCTGAACGTAAGGCCTGGGCACACACCATGTCTCTGGTTGAGCAAAGCCATGGAAGCTGCTTCGTCCGGCCCCCTTCGCGTCAGCAGACGAGCTCCAGCTCCCTCATCCCAGTTGAAGATCGCCGGGGAATTATGGTTACAGCCGTCCAAGCTCGCGGCACGTGCTGAAATTAGTACGTTATCAGCACGTACTATCTTTTCTGCAGATTCATCTGGGGAATCAACCGCAGCACCGGGGATTCCGGTCGGCAGATCCTGCTGTTGCTTACCACCGCGACACTGGAGGGTTGAGGCCGGAGAGGAGGCAGAGGCAAAGACATGCAAGATCGGTCAGAAGGGAGTCTTGGAAACTCCTGCCTCATCAAGGTCTTCGTCAGCCGGGAAGGTGTCGTCGAAAAGCTTCCGAGCGGTATCAGAATTGTGTGCAGGCTGAGTAAGCGATGCAATCCGATAGGAATTGCTGCAGACGGCTGCTCAGAGATGACAGTGTCCCGTGGCATCCTTCTGCGAAGTCGTTGGTTGCCGAAGTGGCGGTATGATGTCCTGTTTATTCGGACTACTGACTACACTAGCTGGGTCACAGAAGCGATCAAACGTCTGGGCGTGAGCTTTGCGCACGTACGCAGCAGCGCGCCTACCTGTGTATATGCTTTCCGCCGCGTGAAGCCATGCAGCGATCTTGGAAGCCATTGCGGCAGGCAAGTCCTGATCATGCCAATCTGCGCTAGGCGTAGGCGGGCCTCAGGAGGACTTTCTTGCGGAGAGGGTAGTTCACCGGCTCTTTGTTTCTTTCCCCGCAAACCCGGGCGGGGGCCTGCATCGTAAGGCACGACGAGGGGGTCTCCTTGACGAACGGTGGCACCAAACGGACACGTTTCTTTAAAAGAACTGCGTTTTGGAGCTCATTGGCGAGCTTTTTCGGATTTCTGAGGGCGTAAACCGCAATTTCCGGACGCATAACCACCATATCCTGGGCGGGGGTCCCCCCTTAACGTGTGAACGGCTGACTTTGAGAAATGGTCCAAATGGGACTAAGCGGCAGTCGTTGGCAGAATCTGACCTGACCCCCCTTCTTCTTCACGTTCCCGGAACTGCCGGCGCAGCGACGCCGCTTCTGTGGAGCTTCCGTCGGCAAGCGGCCGCCCCCCGTCCTGCTGCGGGAGGGACTCAGTTTTTTCTGCCCGCCTTCTCCGATAATTGGTGAGTCGCCACGACAATAGAATGATGCTGAACAAAGTAGTTTGAGTCCACGATGCCAAACCCGAGCATTCGCAGATCGTGCCCTTCCCCCCTGTTCAATGGAAGCTCAAGTTCAGCATCGGAATGGTGGCAAGCAGAGCAGCCCGGAGCGTAACAAAATAGCGATTTCCTGCACCCGCCAGCCAGAACACCCCCGGCAGCGCCTACCGGCGCCGTCACCCACTGCAACTGACGAGACTGGAAACTCCCGGGGAAGATGGCCTACACCTCTCTCCGTTATTTAAACCAGCTGATGTAACAAACGGTCACTTGTTACTAACAAGCGACCACTTGTTACATTACGAGTGGTCAGACAAGTGCGTCGTGCGGCCAGCCAACCAGCCAGCCAGAGTCAAGCCCGAAAGGCGCCGTTAGCTGGGCGAAACTAATACCGAAAAGTACCTGCAGACACCGATCAATTCCGCGAGTACTTTGCTCAGAATTTTCGTCGCAGTAAAATCAGAGCACATGGTAGGCTCAATTTTGTTTGTGCGATTTAACCTCATGCGTTCTAGTTGAACCGCTGCCGTCATTCGTTATACCTCTAACAAATATTGTCTCCAGGGCAGAGCCAGCGAGTCCAGCCTAGGTTTACTTCCTATGACCTCAGAATACTCTTCTGATTTTCGATCACTACCAAAATCTTGGGTTGTGCTTCAAAAGCGGAATGAGAAGGAAGTAGCATGAGTTTTAACACACACACACACACACACACACATACACACACACACACACACACACACACACACACACACACACACACACACACACACACACACACTTGCCAACTAGAAACAATTATTTGCTAATTGGGTGTAATTGAGGGCTTGTTGTGGATAGGTACAAAAGCGCAGTTAGAGAACCCGGGGATGCCAAAACAACACAGATGAAAGTTGTGAAGACTCCCATTTCGTTGGCAGTAGGAGACGTGGTCCGGCATCCTACCCACCAAAGAAATCGAGCCACCTCAACTACGAACTTGCGAAGACTAGTGCTTTGTCATTCCCCCACGCACGAGCTGGAAAGCCTGCGAAAGGGGAAATCGGTGTCGCATGTTATGCAAACTGTGTACGCACTTGACAACAGAAACCGGTGGTCACGAAACCCACTTTAGGTAGTACTTTTAAGCAATGACTTCCACTTCAGATATCCTAAGATGATGTCCGCGTTTTTTTGCGTAGCTGAAGATTCTCCTCAGTGAGATCAAAAACCTTTGCGCGTAGCTCGCCCAGCTGGTGATGTAGCCTCGTGTTTTTGCGGTGCTCATCTTCTAAGTCAGAGGTTAGCGCCTCGATCATGGCTTGTGCTGCTGCCAAGCGTGCCTCCTTCGTACTTTCACGTGGCTGTCTCGAACATGCCTTGTCACTTAGTGAGAATACCTGGTTGCCCACTTTAACATCACCATCAAGATCTTTAAGGTCTGGTGATGTCAGATCCACACCAGAGCACCAGTTATCTTCCCAACCATCGTTTGCTCGGCGAGGTGAAGGACCTTCCCTATCCTCTGCTGCTGTTTTCAGTAATGCTGCAATTGTGAGGTGTTCATCTGATTCTTTGTGGGCATTACAAGGCTGTTCAGGCCATTCGTCTGGTAAGTCATTTTTTTTGGGTCCAATACCATCGTCCTGCACCTTCCGACCTTCCAGGACATTTTGATACTGGTCCATGATACTATTGTTTGGAGCGGCAATGACTGCGTCGAGACCAACAAATGGCTGCACAAGAACATCTGAGCTGTCTGCACGCCTTCCAAGAGCCACACGTCCGTTGTCCAGAGAGTTGCGTGGAGAACGCCTTCCAAGCTGAGGACCTTCTCCAAAGTAAGCCTCAAGAGTTGGAGGTCTGGGTGCATGAAGAACGGGAGTTGCTCTTCTTCCTGCCACTGGTGGCAGTTGGGGCTCTCTCTTCGTCGAGTTGCTCTGTAGCTGCTGCTTCAACATCTGCCCGTGTGACTTGGGACTCGGCGATCCTTGCGGGGAAGACCGCGGTGAACGGTCAGATCGTGGCGAGTTGTCACAGTGCTCAAACTCCGAAGCGAGGACGCCAAACTGCTCCCTCAAGAAAGAGTCCCGCAGAACTTCATGAATGCTGGGACGCAGATCGGGATCTTTTCGCAACAGCGAATCGACCAGAGTGCGCCATCTGGCATCGCAATGCCCTGGCAGCGGCGCAGGATCCCTACTTACGATGCCTGCGTTGTGTGTTTGGCGTGCGAGTGGCAATAGAGGGAGTTGATGTGCCCTGCCTTCTGATCATCGGTAAAGATGTGATCGGTGATGACGGGTTTGTGGACGAGCAGACTCCGCAGCAGCAGTATGCGAGGAAGAACCAAGATACGCACCCAAGACCTGGCACTAAGAGATGGGCACGCATAGAACGATCAGAGCGATTGACCTGAAGTTGAGAGCAGGTACCCGGTGTGCTACACCTCCGTCCCGGCACTCGTTGCAGCTCAGCAATCTTCTCTGCTTGGGGTGCCGACAACCAACGCCAGTGTAGACTTTTTCAGAAACCTTAGCATCATCGCTGACTCGGATGACCGTGTAATCCGGTGCCGGGGGTGCTCTCTATCCCCAGATAGGCCAATCGGTAAGATCGGGTATACGAGTGATCGATGTGAGAGGCATCTGTCCACGTGTCCTCGGCGGAGGGGCGTGATGACCCCGTATCTTGCACTCTGGAAGCAGCAAACACTGTCGCAACCACTCTTGCTTGAATGAGCACCCTGTTCAAAACGACACTATCGGCGCAAAGCTGTCACCTCACTTCTGAAACGCTTCTCCGGCACGAACCTTGCAAGCACCTCTGTGCCTGATCCTCCCACGAAGATATCGGTCCACCCCGTACATGAGCCCCGTTTCCTGGCCAGCGGCTTGGAAGAGTAGGACGTGGAACTCAAGGTCACAATCGTGTGGGCCTCGCCGATTCTTCGTATGAAACCGCAGCTCGAGCCTTGGTGGAAAACATTCCCTTTTCGTATACATATGTCAATCTAGGTGCAATGATTGGCTTCAAGGGTGCCAAAAGGTGCACTCTTTTCGCAACAGCATCTTTCTCGAGACGTGCTCGTCGTGTCAGCGTAAAAAACGTCCTGGGAAGGAGCTTTCCAACCCATCCCAATAGGCCCAAAACCCCACTGCGGAACAAAATACCGTGAGCCCTTCTCTTTGTATGCACTCCGTGTCACACAAAGGTATCCCCTCTCTGTGTCGTTCTCTGAGCTACACGAAAAACGCAAGACTACCGTTCTGAAGCTCCGCAAGGTCTCTGTGTTCAAGTTGCAAGCTCCTCTCCCTAGCTGGTATTCTTTAGTTTGAAAAGGAGAAGCTTTGCACTCGTAGTAAGCAAAATATGAGCTCGTCACTCGCACAACCGCGGCTGATACAAAACTAATGATGATGATGATGATGATGATGGGAAGAGAGAGTTGTTTTCGTTGAACGCAGTGCCTGGTCGTTTTCCGTAAACCTGGATTCAGGACGGGCGGCGACGAGCATTTCCTCTAACATTTCATGTTTGGTAAAAAGAATAGACCATACTTTTCATTAGATCTGTCATTGAAGTGCCTCTGAATGGAACGTCGAGACTCAATATTTCGTACAGCAGACAGCCCAAGGCCCAGATGTCAGACTTGTTGTTGTATGCCTGGCCTTGGCAGAGCTCTGGTGAAAAGTAGTACGGAGTGCCACAGATTGTTTGTGCCATCATCACTGAGTTCCGAAGCACTGTCGAAATCCCAAAGTCGCCAAGTTTAACTACATTGGCCTTGGTGAGGAAAACATTCTGCGCTTTTAGATCTCTGTGAAGAATCTTCTTTTCGTGAAGGTAGCGAAGTGCAAGGGCTGTCTGCCCGAATATTCTTGCGGCTTCTGCTTGCCTGAACGGTGTCGACATTGCTTGTTTCGCCTGTGAAAGGTTGAGAGGGTGCTTATAGCATTCGGAGTGGTTTACTGGCCTCGGGTTTACTGTGCACTTACAAAATAAGTCACCTACCGATACATTGGTCTGTGTCGCTTCGTCTTGGTATTCAAGAGGCCACAACTCACGACCGCTCCATTCCTCTCAGTTGCACCGACTAGCAGGTGTTCTGTACTTGTACAACACTAGAATCGTCCTTTTTTGCGGAGCCGATTTGACCATTGAACACGGCACACCTTAATTTTTGCTCCAAGGTCACCTCCATCAGCATACTCCATGACGATGATCACTTTGTCTCGTGATACAAAGCATTCTTCGTACCGAATGATGTTCGGGTGGGAAAGGCTGCTGAGGATGTCGATTTCATTTTGCGCTTCGGCCTTCTGCTTACTGGACATCGTCGTCAACACAATCTCTTTGGCTATGCTGTAACGCTCGCGGTTTTCGTCAAAGATAAGAATTGCCATGCCAAATGCTCCTTTTCCCACTTGTTTGATACTCTTGAAGCCTTTCTGGACAAGTTCTGCAGGCAACGGTGGGCGGCGAGGTCCGATGCCAAGCTTCAAATTCAGGTCGTCCACATAGTCCATATCTGTTTGGTTCCTCTGTTTCGTGTACGTTCAGATTGAACTATTGCCAAAAACCTAGTAGTTGATTGACGACCCTGCTTTGCAAGTCTACACGACGCAATTTACGAGTGGAAACTGGTGGATGACAGTATTACGGTGTAATCGAAGGAGAGACTCCAGAGTACACGGGGTAGTTGGGAGTTTCATGGGAAGTACGGAAAAAGTATAAAATAGCCATTTATTCTACGAGAGAAGTAGGGCTCGAGTGGCAATCTGGAAAACCCGAGTGCAAGAAACCGACGTGCTCGAGTGAAGAACATAGGTCCACTGACTTTTCTGCATCACGAGAGGGCTACTTGCACACCAGCTGGGGGGCCGAGAGCGAAAAAGGATGTCGTGGCGCAAGCTAAACTTGCTCGTGAGGACCTACTAGCGGAGGCTAGCAGGGGCAAATACGAAAAGAAGTACGAGGAACTCATTGGATTCATGCGTGGTGGGGCTGAGACAATGCACAACTCCCAGCCCCATCCCACCTTCCTCGTCACAAACTCGCCTGCCACCCGGATCTGGTGCTCCTGCAACATGAGCATGTGCTCACCGCGCATGATGCACCAGGTGCACCAGATGGGCGATCTGCTGCGTTCGGCACAGGGAACGCGCGTTCCACCTTCGTCACTCGGTTTGCAGTAAAACTGCCAAACGGGTTCTGATATAAATAATAGAAAGAAAGTTGCGGTGGTCTCCGTCGGTCACAATAAATCAAGCTTTGCAGCCTTCTTCGGCGCCAACGACCCTTAGTAATACGTGATCGTAATCTTGGGGTTCACATCTGACGATGTCTTATGGTGCAACTCCCGCCCAAATTAAAGAAAGCAGAAGACTAAATTTATATTCTGTACACCCCCCTGAACTTGGACACACGGGGGTACTTGGGAAGTGCCTAGGCTGGGGAAAACGAAACCTTATAGGTTTCGGTAAAATACAAGAAACGTGAGGCCCTTCCGCACCACATGCCGCGTTCTGAAAATCTCAGACCGAGATACGGAAAGCCAGAACATAGTTTTCGGTGATCCATATGTAGAACCCAGGAACGTAGTGTGCCATCATAAACAACGAGCTGGCCACAACTTCTTACAGCTAACAGGTTCTTCAAGTCAAAATTGTTGGGCACCGCGGTCTATTCGAAAGGTTAACCGAGGAATGAGCGTCCAAAACTTCTCAAATCTACCGAGCCTACAGTTCCCACTGCCACTGGAGGTTCCACCCAAACGGAAATCTCCGTTTGGTGGAAAAAATGCAGCCGGCCGGTTCGATTCCGGGACCATCGCCGTCATAAATAGGTGACCTAACAACTTGGCCTTGATGTCACTCCCCCCCCTAAGGCCCGGAAGGGGGAATAACCCTCGGAGAACCTTTTTACGATGTTTTTCTTAAGACGGGGGCCTATGCCACAGTTCCCCAGCAGAAAACATGATTTTGGAGATGGCCTTTCTTACCGGCCCTGCAGTGTTGTAGTGGTTCAGTCGAAGCGATACTGCAGAGGGTAGGAAGAAACAGAACCCCAAGGAAACTGAAACACATGAATAGAGAATAAGCAAACCAAGAAAAAGAGTGAAAGAAAAACTTGAAAGTCCTAAAGAAGTCATCTATCATATGGACCCTATTACGGAGGATGAATCTACATCAGGCATTCTCATGACGACCGTTCAAAAATGACCTATGGCATACAGTCACCAAAGGTGTCACTAAGTCGACCAATCTTTGATGCTATGAGCGCAGGTGTCCCCGGTATCTCTGCACCCGGGGTTTTAGAAAAAGAAAGATGACCCCCCTTGGACGAGTTCAGCCCGATATAATTATAATGAGATCATATGCGGCAAAATCTGCGGTGCGAAACTCTGGAGAAAGGTTGCTTCGTTTCCTCAGCCGGTGCGCGTGCTCCAATACTGGCACAAGAGGAATCCATCTGTTTGAAGTGCCTCCAGGAGTGTGGTGTCATGCACACCTTCGTGCACACGACTACGACTGCAGCGGCAACAACTACGGCGCAAGGTTCCAAACAACGGCAAATACTACTTAGCCAGGCGCCGGAATGTGACGACGGATGCTAAGTTCGTGCATGCAAAGTACGAGCTTGTGCAGGAAGAGTGCTACATCAAGCGTAAGACATCTCATGTTCCTGAGCAATAGGTGCCGTGGATAAAGTGCCGAATCCCGTATGGTCTAGGCCCTCGTGGTGCCCCTAGTGGTATGGTACGGTGACACAGGGGAAAACTGTGGCAGCCCACACCCACCATCCCCGCCTGTAATTTGGTCAATCAATGGAAAGATGATTTTAATCCGGAGCATGCCTGAGAACTCTGTTCCCGGGGTGCTACCAAAAAACTGGCGACCCCCTCGATGGCAAAACGAAAATGCGTTTTTCGCAAAACCTATTTTTGGGCTCTAGCCCGAGCTTGGAGCCCACCCGAGGGTCGGAATGAAAAGATCGGATTCGAAACAGTTCAAAAACGCCCTCGGACCAAAGAAACTGACCCGGGGTTGACCTCCAGTCTCTTCCATATTTGAACGGTCGTCATGAGAATGACTGATATACAGTATATATACGGTGAAGGCAAGCTTGTGTTAAAAAGCAACAACTCCGCTTGTATGTGAGTACTCGCTAGACTGAGGAAAACTGCCATTGCCGCACGAGTTGGCAGCACTTCATGGTATGACTTCGTGCAAGGAAGGGATACAAAAACAGTAGAGGAGGTTGTATGTCAGTGACAAGCTGTGATGTCACGGTGAACTACGCAGTATGGGGTGTGAGCCCAATTCTGATGTGAAGCACCTTTGAAAAGGTCTTTCAAATCATGGTCAGTCGAATCTGGGATCCTGATTCCCCATTAGCAAGAGAGTGGCTCATACAATTATATTGAGGTTTTGTCTGCGAAGTTGAAAGAATGACAAATAGAGAGAGAGAGACGAGTGAATGAACGGATCATCTCTCCGAGGAATGTCCGCTTCTCTAGCTGCAGAACCTTGTTTACTTCCCAATTAATAACCTTCAGTGAGCAGTCGAAAAGCTCTTCATGAGTGAATTGCTTGCTTCTGAATGTCAGTAGCAAGAACCCAACGAGAAGTCGATAGCACCACAGCTTGAACCTGTGCAAAGCAGCAACAACTCAGAATACGACGTCACGAAAGAAGGAAGCAGACGTAGACTTGGCATCTAACGATGTACCTGCCCATGCATCTTTTGACTGTCTTTGTTTGTGCGCAAGTTGTCAACCGTCGCTTTTCAATATTCACATCCGCGTTTGTTACCGAAAAAAGGTGGGCTGTAAATTCACAGACTCTAGCATTGGTACGCAGAATCGAAGAGATTTGGGAGGGCATTTAGGGCAGACTATTTTTCTTTTTGGTCAGCGCTCGCATGTGCCCGTGGGAAACCCCGGAACAAGAACAGAACAAGTTCGCACCGGGTAACTGCAACTTGCAAGCTGCAACCCCATCCGGTCTGCTCTGTGAATGACCGCTCTGCAGGCGGGGTATTCAGCGCGCGAGATTTTGAGGACGCCCGTGCACTGACCAAGAACAACAAAATAGTCTGTTCAACAAGAACCTGAACAAAAAACTAAGAAATACCATCGTTCTATGAAAAGAAGATGTACTGTCATGCTGCATGGAGAAATCTTGCAAAAAGAGGCCTACTAAACTGCAGCTGTGTACACACGCACTACCTAATTGAACGGATTTGATGGACTGAAGCAATGGGCCAGGAACGCTTCTCGTTCAGATGAGATTGGGTTGAAAGAGCAACTTCCGCATATTCGTCTCGCACTACCCCCTTGATGCAACCTGATCTAGCTAACGACAACAACGGTTTGAAAATACCTTCACAAGGTGTTCCAACGCAAAGCGGAGAACAGGGATCGATGGTGACCAAAGAAGCAAAGAGGAAGGTAGGGGAGGTCCGAGTGTCTGATATGTCCAGCCGGACAATGCACAGCAAGCAGCTAAGCGTGCTGGCGTTCTCTGTGTTCCAGCCTCCTTTATTAGGGAAATAAAAATGTGCCAACATTTCAAAATGCCGCATACAAAAATCTGTTTCAATTCAACTCAATTGATACTCAGAAGTAAAGTTAAGCGATTTGCTCGTTTAGCTGGTTCACAAGACGACGGTTGAATGCGCCAACAATGATCGAAATGAGGTCATTCTTTGGCAAGCTCAACCCGGATTTCAATACTGACGGGACTTTTCTTTATTTGTATGAGCAACCAACGCAGATGTTGATTGGGCAACCTGCCCTGATGAGCGCGCCATGAAGTCGTTTGGGAAATCCAGTTCAAAGGGTTTATCGTGCAGGGGCAGCAGAGTCGAGCCTACCTGTTCACAAAGAAGGGGAGTGATGTCATCTTCGCAGCAGGTGCTCTTCGAATACAGACTGTACTACCCACACTCTCTGCAGATGTGGACCGTGTGCGCATATCTTACAATGCTCATCTACTAATGTCCTCAACAACACGTTTCCAGCAAATCGGACAACAATTTTAGGGCTTTTCAAATGCTCCCGTAGACATGCCAGTCTTTTCTTACGCTATCTTTCTCAACAGAAGGCGAGACTTTCTAATAAGGTTTGGGCGAGAAACAAAATGGATCTCAAGGGTTGGAGGGGCAGCTTCAGCTGAAGTTGGAAGGTATAGGTTCGTAGAAAAGAAGGCACACGTAATGCGATGGTGTAACCTCGCCAAGCTATTTAGAAAGCAAACTAAGCATGGCGCCGGCAACAATTCGCTTCAACTTCAAAATCATTATTGATTCATTGGCTGGCACCCGAATTTGCCGTCGGTTTCAGGTAGAAATCCCACCCAACTGCGAAACCGAGTGTGAGGAGTTCGGGTTTGCTTGCATCTCTGGTTCCAATATGTCCAACCTGTCCAATGACCCTCTGCGAAGAATGCACCGAAACCCCTTGCAATTGTTTTGCATGAGGTTGCGGGTCAGTGCTTCGTCTAAGCCGGTCTATCCCCATCCCCCGGTACACCATCGAATTGCCTGCCGCTGTTTATCACGGTGCACCTCGGTACACTACCGTGGATCAGGTCTATTCTTCTGCCGAGTACAAATGCACTGCAGTAGATACAGCTGAGCAGGCATTTTCTTTGAGTGTGGAGAGTCTTGAAGTGATAACACCAAAAGTAACGAACAGACAATCACAGTTTCACTGAAGAAGTTGATGTACCACGAGAGTCGATAAGGAAACTTCACACAGCCTCCAAGGTGTGGTTGGTTAAAGGGCTTCCCACCTTCCTAACCCCCGGTGACCTCGCCCAAGCTCGTTTCCTCGAGTTAAGGCAGTCTCAAACCGGAGGGTCACATCCTTCTTCGCTTCTCCCACGTTTTGTTTTCGTATTTGAACAGAGTCAAAGGGTGAAAGGCAATGGGAAAGCCTCTCAAAGAGAGGCTTTTGTACCCGGTACACGCGAACAACGACTTTTCGAGCCCTCAGGCCATCGGGTAACACCGAAACCGGAAGCGCCGAAAGCTCGCAGAAACCTAGCTACACCGGTAGTGCTCGCAATTTACAGCGACTATCGGTATTCCCCGATACGGGGACTACTTGCACTTGTTGTCTTTTCTGTTGTTTGAGCAAAAACAACTTTCTCCAACTCATTCAATGCTAATAAGGCACCTTTGAGACAGCAGACCGGTTTTCGTATGTGCTGACTCCAATAATGCAGCAAGATGGACAGGAAGGCAAAACAGACTGGAGCGAGCCTGCCCTGAATAGTTCAGTCAGCAGACGCTTCAGAACAGGCACGTGGGTCCAGCCATTAGAGATCATCGTCAGACCTAAAGGAGAAGCTGAGGGGAACCGCAAGCCATTGCTCGATAGTTGATTTGCTATTCACGCCGGCTGGGAGAGCTTAGCGTGGAGTTGGAAGACTTTGCCTGGCGGCTGGTCGATTGGCGTTTCGAGTGATTGGTTGAGCATTGTTTCTTCTTTTTCGGGACGAATGAATTTTTGCTTTTACTCATACCAGCAAGGGCCAAGTCACCCCAGAGGTGCGGCCTCTTCCAAGACAGACCTTCTGGCTGTCCGGTTGTCGCCTTCTTTTGCTCGTGGCCGATGAGCTTCGTGCGTTGCTATTGTTGCGACAGGAATTTATACTCCGGGATATCCGGTCAAACCTCTTTCAAACAAACACGACTCAGCTGGTACCTCGACAGGAACGACTACCAGAGCAGGTTTCCCCATCGAGGCTTCCCAGAGTTCTCGGAGCAACTGATGGGGAACGTGCATCTTGCATTCCTTGCAGTGTGCGTGGCAGGTGCGCCAACGAGCTCATCAGAATTCCTTAATGCGTGTGCTGTGTGGCGTGTCAATTTTTGTGGCGGGTGTGTGTCATCTTTGTGCCGGTTGGCTATAGTTATTCTCAACGGAATGTTTATACGTTACACAGGCGGCCGTTGGGGCAGAGCTAACGCGACGACTGATTTCGCGAAGAAACATACTTTGCGGGTCTAGGCGGAAATTGATTGCGAAGTGACAGGAACGAAGCATGAAAAGGTGCTAATGCCACCGGAATTGGCAGAAAAGAAGGAAGGCAAGGAAGAGCAAACCCCTGTCTCGAAAAGTAGAATGCAGCGTCGGGGCCACGAATGAAGAAATGCGTAGTTATGGTGGAAACGACGATCAACAGCGGGGTTTCCATCGAAGTCTACACGAGCATCCCTCAACGAAAGCACGACACTCCGCAAAGTTGGCGATGCAGCTTATAGTTAAACATTCTTTGCATTCTAAGCCAAAACGACAAACCGACTGAGGAAACCACAATTGTTGGGATTCTGTCCAAGCAAAGCCGAGCTAATATCGAAGTTCTGCGCGCCTTTATGGCGGAGATCAGGTACGAGAGACGCTGGAAAAAGTAGGAGGGGACAGGGAGGTCGGCCACTCCTGGTTGCGGGTGACTTCTCGACGGCAGAGCTTGCAGTCGATTTCGAAGTCTACACGGGTCTGGCATCCGGTCTGCGGATGACGGACTAGCCGTTGTGTATCGCGCCACTCACGTACCACGGGTCCGAGTACCGATACACAAAAGGTGGGGTAAGCGGGTGTGCCACAACATGTGTAAGCACGGAGGCGAGGCAACGTGCGTGACGTTGTAAGGCCCATCACAGGGAAAACAATGGCCTCGCGGTGAAAATGTGCTGCTGCAATCACTATCGTTGGTGTCTCGTTCATGGGATGCGACGTGCGACATGGAACGACACGGACCTCCGAAGCGGGAGGCCCGGCAGCGCTGGACCGGGCATCATCGTGCGGCGGTGGGGAGAGGGAACGATCCGACAACGAAGAAGAGGAAAAAAGACCCCGCGTAACCGCCGAAGTAGGCAAAGCGCGGACGTGTTGCCGGAAACAGCAGAAGACGAAGCAGAAAGCGCGGAAACAGAAAACAGTCGAGAGCGAAGTTTGGAAAGACGGCACCTACGCGAGCAAAGAAGCGACGATCAACCTTGACACTCCGCCGAAGTTGTGACACCATCATCCAAGCCAGGGAATTACCGTGCCGAACGATTCAGGCGACTTTCGCCTGAACGCGTTATGTGTGGATTAGAAGGAATCTTTTTGAAGAAGAAGAAGGTGGGTAGGGCCCAGGATTGGGAGAACGTCTGTCCTTACGCCCAGTGCCGGGCTTCGGAATCGGATGTTTTTTTCCTGTTTTCACTTGAGTCACTCATCCTCATATTTAAAGCTACACCCACGACCCTGAAAGAACAACCTCATCAAAACGAACCGAAGCATACCTGGGTAAGCAAGTGTTGTGACAGGTCTTCGCGCTTCTGTTTGTATTGTTAGAGTGAATGGAAATGCTTTTCAGAGTGAAAGCTTTGGGATTCGGGGTTTTGAACTCGCGGGGGACCAAGTATAGTCGCTTGTCACTTTCACCCAGTCGGTCTTGAGTTTCCGACACGCTGCTTTTTGGGTTCTGTGACTCCTCTCCGACGGATGTGGAGCGGGATCCTTCGGGGGACGGATAGAACGTGGTAGGCTGTCAGCTTCTCCATCCGCACTTGGCTCAAGACGTCTGTTTTTATCTTTGGTGACACCAGATTACAGAGCACAGGGGCAACACCGTAAACCCGCAAACCCGCAAACCCGCAAAACCTGTGTACCCGACATGTGTCCCGTCATCACGTTTGCGCCAGCAGTACTGATGTCAACAACCTTCTTCCACGTCTCAACGCCAAGACCAGTATTCGCCAAGTAAGCAAAGTGGTCATGTACTGCACTACCTACTGTTTGAGCAGCGACAATCTGTGACCTACTGTACTACTACCAGCGGAAACTGGTCCCTCCGGGACCGGCCAAGTCGATCGTCACTCACATTGTTGCTGCATATCAAGTTCGAATTACTTAGTCTACCAGACTTCGACTACTACTTACCCTCCCAGGTGTCCTACCGCCAACCCGGTGTGCATCTGGCAGTCGCATATTATTATTATTATTATTATTACCAAAGCAGCAGATACCAGCAAAGCAAGAAGTGTTGGCAGTTGCAACGGCCCCAATGGGGGCTGCGTCGTTGACTTCGTCTTAGGGCAGTACAGAATTGGGCGTGTCCGAGCTTCAATGTCAATAGTGCGCTTGCATCCAGTCTTTCAGCCACTTCACTCGCAGAACCGGGCGAATGTCCTCTCCCCTGACTGGGGCTTTTAGCTAACGAGGGGCGCTGCTGTGCAAAACTCTGACAGCACATCTTGGACGGCAGCACCTGCGTGAACAGAACTGCCCCCTTATTTTTGGCTCAAGCACTTTTACTATTGTCACGCATCGTCGTGCATTTCCTGCCAAGAAAATCTTTATTTCCCAACAAACCCTGATGACGGCAACCCATCCTGAAGTGCAAATACTGCCGACGCGTCACTGCTGCTGTGTGCGCTTGGATTGGCGCCGCTCAAGCGGCCACCTAAAGTCACTCGTTTGTTTGTAAAGATTGCTCCGTTCTTCTCCCTGACTTGTTCCCGTATTAGGACGACACGTACTACTACTACCATCGTCACAGATTGTTGCTGCATATCAAGTTCAAACTGCTACTACAGCAATCAACAAACATCAAGCAGAACCTTCTTGATCCTAACCCAAGGAGTAACATACCTCACTGACGCTTCCACGCCAAGGCTTCGGACTGCCACTCATTGTCCGCTGCTGCTGATCCTGGAGCCACGAAGCGTTTGGACCAGGAAATGAGGTGCGGCGGCCGTTCCTGCTACCCATGTCAGTCATCTCGACATCGTTGTCGACTTGCCCGTTGCCATGTCGTGAAGTTACCGAGCCATTTCTACCCGGTGAATATGGAGGCGATGTTGCCGAAATAATGGGCGACTTGGCCCCGAAGCTATTGTACATCTGCGGAGACCCTGGCTTCATCGGCGACGAAGGATCCATCACTGGAGAACCGGGGAACATGGGAGGAGACGCGGCTGAATATTGTGGAGACTGTGGCATCGGTGCAACTGGCTGGCCTGGTTTGTGCATGTTCATCAGAAGCCCGGTCATCCTTCCTGCCAACACTTCTCGCACCGCAAGTATGCCTGCTTCGTGACCTTGCAGGCAAGCAATAGCTCGCACCGTAAAGATTTTGTTACGAATTTTTGCCCAATGCTTTCGAGCCTTCTCGGACACTGACAGCGGGTTGTTGACCACAAACAGCACTGCATGCTCCGAGAATAAAGCGGAGTTCAACCCGTGCGGGACATGGCAAGGTGCGCTGCCTGCCGTTTTACCCTGGAGAACATCACGGAAATCGCCGTTGACAAGAATACACACAGCGTCTTGAGGCAAGGGCGTCGGGTACGCAGGTGAATCGGAGACTGGCCTCCTCTTTCCTTTTTCTGCAAAATTCTTGATCCTTACGTGATCCCAATCTCTGTACGCCGGCAGACACGACATGATCTTCCTGGCCACAATCTTACAGCACTCATCCCAAATCGCGGCGCTAAATTGCACGTGCTGGGTGCACTGGTCTCTGATCAAGCGCGTTGAGAAGAACGCCGCTTGCACCACCGTTTCGGCGAATACCTCCGAATACTTTCCAAGCCGGCCCGTGAGAATGCTCATTAGACCAGCCGTGTAACCAGGCCCGAATGTCTCTGCCCGGTTGCCAATGTGGACTCGTACGACACCACTCAGAATGACGTAACAACCCTGTCCGTCCTGATCTTTACCCAGAAGCGAATCCCCGGTCATGAACGGAATAATACCATACTTGCCCCGGAGGGCGCTGTGTGCTGGAGGACACGCTGTGTACCACGGACACATCTCAACCAGAGTCCTATCCGTGTCTTCGGGACTCAAACTTGGAGGCATGTGTTTCAGCTGTTTCATGTTATTCTCAATCATGCCGGTGATGAGGGCTGCATCGCCTTTCACAATCTTTGAGTGATGCTGTTGCTTGTGGACGAACTGCCGCGCCTTGTTCAAAATACCCCTTGCCGCGTTTTTCGACTTGAGAGCCATCGCAATCTCAGGCCGCTGACTACTGTGTGATTCGAGGATCTTAATGGCTTCTCTCCTCTCACGTTTGCAGTGCTCCTTTACCTTGTTTGTCGCTTGGGGCGTGTGGCAGGTACCGTCGATCGAGCGCAAAACACTTTCGTGGCAATTCAGGAACCCAATACCGACGTCAAAAGCACGGACCCAGCGTCTCTGGAAGCCTCCGAACGGCGAGTGAGTGTCCCACATGCTAAGTTTGAACTGCGAGTGAAGCGCTTCGGCGCGAATCATCTCGTGATTACCGGAGGCGGCAGCATCTTCGACATCCGCTAGGTATTCGAGCAAGGCTCGGACTGACGATGGAAGCATCGTACCGGCTTCATACTCATGTTCTATGGCTTCGTGGAAGGCGCGGTAATAATGCTCGCATGCATCGTGCATGACTTCTGGAGGCTCATGCACGTCACCATCTGCATTCCAAGGATCGGCAAGACCGTTGTGGACCCATCGCTGCACCTCTGTCCAGTTCGAATCACGGAAGACATGCTGCCTGCGTAGCTCATACGAGTCATCCATACTGTTTTTCATCAGCTCCTTGAACGTGCGCTGCATTGCACGCTTTCGGGTGTCAGCAATACGGTCCAGTCCGAGCTTTCCGACCACATACCCTGTGGTTACGCCGTTCACGCAAAGCGTCAAAACGACAATTCCGGCAACGTGAAACAAGAAGCGAGCGCCCAAGTATGGGTGCGGATTCTCCTCATTGCAGGCAATCTCCGTATCACCGGCTACAATCAGCGCCAAAGCCAGGCCCACAGCTCCTCTCAGACCCCCCCAGCAGCACAGGCAAGCATTCCGCCAGTCTAGCTGATATGTACCCATTTTGTTCATTGGGACAAGGAAAATAGCGAGGGCGAGGCCGCGGATAAAATTGAGGAAGACGTAGTTGATCGTCAGGTAGACGAAGTCGTACCCATGCAGCTCGTCGAGTGCCTTCTCTGTAATGACAATCCCAGCAATGGCGAAGATCATGGTGTTCCCGATGTACACGATGATTTCCCAGAAATGATGCAGAGTATGCTCTACTTCAGGAGAGATAACGTGTGTGTGATACGCAAGGTACATGCCCATGACAACGAGGCCCAGCACACCTGACACCTTGAGGTACTCTTCAGCAACAAAAAAGGTGACGTAAGCGGCCACCAGAGTCATCGTGATTTCGATCTCGGGGTCGTTAAAGACGGCTTTTATGCAGTTCTTGGTGATGACTCCTACAATCCAACCAAGGACACACCCACCTCCAGCGATACGGATTAGCTCGAAGAGGATTTCGAAAATGGTCAGTTCGATTACACCTTTGGCAACACTGTCTTTGAGGATACCGAAAAAGACAATCGCGGTGCCGTCGTTGAGTAAAGACTCTCCTTCAATCAGCTGTGAAATAGCAGGAGCAGCTCCTAATTCCTTCAGCAAAGCAACGACAGCAACTGGATCTGTCGCAGATAACATGCAGCCAAAGAGGAGGCACGTCACCCAGTCCCAGCCGTACTCAGAAAAGAAGATCTTGGCAACAACAGCGCTCAAAGCGGAACACACCATGAGACCTGGCCCAGCAAGAACGATGCAGTGCACCTTCACCTTCTTGAAAACGTGGAAGTCCGTGGCGAAGGCAGACTCAAAGATCAAAATTGGCAAAAAAATAAAGAACATGAGATGTGGATCAATTTCTCCGATCTCTCCGTACTTTAGTAATTCGCCGCCGACGTGTTTGCACAGGGCGCCCCAGCCAGCACCGAGAAGAAACATCTGAACAGTGTAGGGAAGCTTCGACAGTGGGAAAGTTGAGCCATAATACCTACACAGATTCCCGATGGCAATCATGACAGCAAGCACGAGGATATTAAACGGAGCTTCGTGTTCGTGTTCATGACAGTGGTCTTCCTCTTCCCCTTCTTCGGGAGCGGGGCAAAAAATAGGAGCGCCTGTGATGATCTCTCCGACCAATTCGGCTGTTTCATCACATACTGCGTTTGGGCAACCCGGATACAAATGTTCACAGTTGTCTTCACGCATTTCTTCGGCGACGCATGTGATAGCGTTTGAGTCTATGCATTCTTCGTGCATCGCGAGCTCATCGAGCTTTTCCTTCATGATCCTGGCAATACAAACGCGGTATTCAGCTTCGCATGTCGGTCGCTGCGGTTGTCTCATTCCATAACACGTGCAATCTTCGCATGGAAGGTCGCACTCACCGGTGGTGCAGTTCCATTTGTTCGTGAACGCGCACATGCATCGCTCGGCATTGCAAACCGTCAAATCGACGTTGTGGCTTTCGACCTTTTTCAGGCACGCGTTCATTGTATGCTGTTGCGTTGCATCCTCGCATCTTTCCCGCAGGCATTCGGTGTAGACGTCTTCAGACTCGGCCAAAGCCTCGCAGGGTTCTCCCTCCGCCTCGACAGCATCATGTGCATCATCATGCTGCGCAGTAGCGGCCGAACACAAAACAATCAGCAGCAGAGTTGCCTCAGCAAGGCCTCCCATCAGAACCGCACCTGACAGTCGCCGGATCCAGAAAGGTCCGGACCAATTGTTGTGTACTATTTCTCGTTTTCTTCTTTTTGAGTCTTTCGCACAATACTGAATGTGTTTGTTCCGTTGAACCTATTTTCTATGACTTCGTTTTGAACTTTCAATTACATACATGACAGAGCACTCAGGTAAGTCCAGTAGAGGCAGGCTCATACGTGCAACGATGGGTCTAAATAAGGATTCAGCCCCAGCGGCATTGCCGCGGTGACCTGTTTGTACGCAATGCAAAACCCTGCAAATTGTCGCCAATGGTCCCGCGAAACTGATTTCTGAGCTTAAAAAAAACGTGCAAACCAGCAGATGCAGGCATCAAAAGTGCAAACCGCGATGAGGTTCATGAAATGCACCACGCCGTCCGCATGCTACACGGCAGGGTACCATGGGAGCCGCGACCATATCGTGGTCCATGTGCGGAATGCCACCAGCTGCCAACACTGCCGGCATCGACCAGTAATCAGACGACAGCACCACGCGACTCGGCGGCATCTCTTACGACCCCTGCAAGCGACTCACCCTCTTCGTCTACGGTGTAACTATTGCTCCCTGAGACGTTTTGCTCGGCAAGAACGAACGGACTGACAAAGAAACTGTGAAGCGAAGCTCACGAGGCCGAAGAACGAAGCTGAAGAAGCGGACTTTGCCAAAAAGGACAACAAAAGAAAAAGATAAAAAAGAAACAACGAGAGGATTGAAGAAAGAAAATACCGTGGTGCCTACCGCAATACTGACGGACAGATGAGTCAAAGGAGATCATACGAGTCTTTCGGATTTCTTTCCTTTTTGGGCGGAGGACGGAGGCAGAGTCCAAAGAAAGCACAGGAAAGACCAAAGACCAAGAACCCAGAACCAGTTGAGTGGGGACCGTGGGAGATATTCGGATTCGCCAGGTGGGCGCGTAAGGGCACCTCGGCACCAAGGAGAAAAGAAGCAGGTAAATTGGCTCAATGACGCAGTTGACAGAAGGGATACAAACATCTCACCTCCGCAAAACCTGTAACGAAGTCCCGAAGCCGCATGTTATGCGCAAACGTTATTGGCAACCTTTCGCCTTCTGCAACTTCAAGCAGCGCCGGCATCTTTGTAAGGGGAAAACAGTTCTACCTTTCTATTGTCGTAGTGATCTGTCCAAGTAGCCGGCAATCTGCAACTGCGGTAGTTAATCCCAGGCTTCGTGCATTGGCAACACTGAGCAAGCAGTCCCCGCTGTTGTGTTTCTTTAGTATTGCAGACCAGCGAAGCTGCAGCTTCGTTCGCTGGGCTACGTTCTTCTCGCAAACCCGCAAACCCGGCACGCGCCAGAACGATGTTCCCTATGTTTTCTCGATGGGTCTGTTTGCAAAACTCGTCGACGCCACTTTGAGTTTTTGGCACTTTGCTGAACGACTAGAGATCATTGGTTCAGACATCATATTGGGTCCAGTCGAACCAGATACTTCTGGTGCACGATAAACCGAGGAACCCGTTGCTCTGACGTCGTAAACAAAAATCGTCCTCGCATTTTTTCAACCTGCCATCCGATTTTTCTGCACTCTTGTTTGCTTCTTTTCCGCACTAGACCTACTTTTCCGCAGTCCTGACCTTTTGGGTTTTCTAGTAGGCGGTTGATCATTTGTCAAGGGAATGAAGGCATAGTTGATCCTAAAGACGTTTTCGGCTAAGAAACTTTGCTTTTGCTTCACATGGTACACTGTCTTCCTTTTACTTGCCATCTTGCAGTTACGCCCTTCACTTCTCCACAGGGACTCAGGACGGTAACCGCTCTGATGCTTAAATACAGATGTTGTCTTCTAAAGTAGTGTTCTCGAGAATAAGGCCCGAGGGGAGGTTTGCACCCCTCCCTTTCCCAGTAAATAGCTATTTCCATCCCCTGCTGGCATAATTTGAGACCCTCCGGCATCGGTTCCCCTCGCACGAAGCTTTTATGCACTCATTGCAGGAGTGAGCAGCCTTCTTGCGATTCATCAAGGGAATCGCACCAGGCATAATACACACCCGACCAACAGGATTCTTCTGCTGCTGGTCGGGCGGGAACAAACATACTTTCTTCCCGCCATTCTCATTCGAGGCATGCGGCATATTTTTCCTCGCGCGAAGTCATCATCGCTACCACCGGCAAGGCCCGGAGAATTGGCTTCGGATTCCCGTCCTTCGTGACCTGGGATAGCCTTTCTCTGACGGATAGTAGCTCTCTCTGGGCTACTTCACCATACGTGTGCTGTCTTCCCCGCAGCAGAACTCTCTCTATAAGAGGCGTGGGTAGCTGACGGTGAACTGGGCCTCTGCTGCAACGACTTGCATACTGCCCAACGGCAAACTGAAGACGGGCACGCAAACGGTGTCGAATTCGACACTGTCACTGTTGAAAGAAAATACTCGAGGGACTCCCTTGTGCTCATTTCGGCATCCTTTGAGATTTCGCAACTGGCAGTCTCCTCAAGTAATTCCTACAAGCAGGTGCTTATACAAAACAAAAACAAGAACGCAATTTCTCCGCAGACTTTTAACCGCAAATATAAGGGACAGGCAGAACTGGCGACCGGAAAAGGAAAACAGCCGGCGGGGGAGAAGGGATGGCAATGGTGACTGCAGCGCGTCCGTTCATTCTCAGAAGCTGAAGCTAAAACTGGAATAAAGAGGGTCTCACCCACTTTTCGGGTGTACATTTTACACGCGCTTTGGTTGTAGCACAATAGATTTAGGGGGCCCTCATTAACTCCAGTTTCTGAGGCTAGACTCCTGGTGTGTGCACACACCATTTCTTAAAAACACCGGCGCACGGGGTCGACTATGGAAGCATGGCATGCTGTGTTCTGTTTGACTTCTATGGACGGCACTGCCCAGTGTTTCCAAGACAAGAATCAATAACCTCTGTTTTTTGGAGTAACTTGCGCGTGTTGAACTAAAGGCAGTCACTATTCCTTCACCAGACCGAAAGCTTTTTGGTTTTTAATGAGCTTTCTTTGTGGGCATGCTTCTTCCTATCGGCTTCATTTGCGGCTACGTATATGTGTACGCTAGACCACAAAAAAGACTAACATACGCGTACGTATCGGTCGCACCTAGGCCTACAGGGGGACTGTTGGGAAGTTATGTCCGATTTGATTACAAAAACAAAAAGTCCCCCCTGTTTCTGCTGCATCGTTGGCGAGGAACAGGGGTGTACTAACTAGTCCCAACTTTGCGATGGCTAACGTAGCTCGCGGGTTCCTGTGCAATTGAGGTAGAAATCTCTCAGCCGGGGTCCGGGTTTTTCCCCACAGTTTTGGCAGGTGGGTAATCAAACCGATCGTTCCCAAAAGCTACTGAATCATATAGCTACAACAAGATCAGGTGCAGTGTTGAAGCTAGTGATTGGCTCATGAACCGTTGTTGCAAGCTGAAACACAAAATCAAACCGGCAGAAGGTCGGTCACGCTTGTCAAACAAAACCTGATCGGCGAGCATCCACCACCAGGTGATATGGCATCCCTTCATCGCTTCAGACAAACCCTGACTTCTGCAGCAGGAACTAGTCTAGGAGTTGGCAAATACTCACTTGGGACCGGGGATCTGCTATTGACTCGCGAGCCGCTTGGGGGGAAATCTTAGGAGAGGCAGGGAAATGGTACGCGAGAAGATCGCGGTTTCGCAGAAACGAGCCATCATTTTTCCTGCGCTCTGACGAATACTTGCAGACTCGCGTCAAATCCCATGTGCAAAGCAACGACGGCGCTAATACAAACGCACATAAGCATTTGCACAGGGCTCGGCAAGCTGGCAGCCATCGTAGATCTACAGGTTGGCACAAAACCACGACGCTTTCATTGACGTTACAAACGACACCAGATATGAAGCGGAATGCAGGAGGCAAGCAGCAGCTGCTATTTCAGGAAGGTCTGCTCTGACGAAATACCGGCACATGAGGAAGAGTGTTGGCTCGGGACTTTCGTCGACTGGACACTTCCTGGACAAGCAGCAGTTGTTGGCCAAAGAAGATTCCGAAGAAGTCACCCAAGAAGGTTACCGGGAAGAGCGGGCTTTGTTTTCTGGACTGCACAACTTCATTTTTTACGATTTTCATAATCTGGCGGGGAGGGTCAGTGCATTTCTGGTTCCAGACTCTGTCCCACCAGCGCAACGCAGTGGCTAGTACAACACCCGCAGAACCTGCGCTCCGAAGTTATACGTCTGCGTTGCAGCGACCTGTGTTGCAAGCTGTCGAAAACGCTGTGCATTTCTTGGACTCAGCCCAAGTGGGTACTGGGCCGAGTACTAGTGGCGTGCGAAAATGGCGTTATGACTAACAGTGGTTAGTATCACCCCTAATAAGTGTGCTTCGATACACAGAGTTGGTTGGACGACAGCTGCGGTCGTATCAAACGCATTTCTTTTGGAACAAAAACGAAAGAAGGACTTACGGATTGCTAATTTTCTGCTACCTTTGGATGATGCACGGGGCAAAACATCCCTCTCGCGCTTCTAGGACAAAAGCACAAGATGGTGAAGGAAGCTATTGTAGCAACGAAGCAGCCAACATTGCCAAGTGCCCTCCCATCGTGCCGCATGTGCAGCAAGTGGGGATGTCCACGCGGAGAGTGAGAGTAAATATATTGGGGTTTTTTGTTGCTTTCTTTTAGTTTTAGCTTTTTGGTTCCTCGGTTTTTTTTCTTCTGTGGATTCCGTTTTTCGGTGGGGCTTGGAGTGTTTCTGATGGAATACGGCCAGAAGAATGGGATTGGAGAGCGGTGTGTTCTCGAGTATTTCCTTCTGATAAAATAGCTGTCCAGCAGCTGGGAATGAAGGTACAAGGACGGGTAGCCGCGATTGCAACGAGTCGGACTTTAGGAAAGCGCGAAAGAAGGCTGCGGGATAGTCGGATTCGACCCCCAGCAATTATGCTCACAAGCTTGCGAAAAAAATTGGGTAGAGAGAGAAGGGTATCATTTAACGAGCGACCAGCCTAATATCGCTTAGCACGGCCATCCCTCTTCACCACGGCGCTATCCAAGAATTTCGAGGCGTTTCACTGCCCGACATCCAAAAGAAGAAGAAAGAGAAGTGCGTAGTTTGTTTTTGTTCTTGAGAAGATAAGAGCTCGCTCCGGCCAGAGTGTCACGCTGACGTGGTTCAAAACTCTCACCGTTTTGCCCGCGTGACGTCTATCGAAATCGTAGATGCGAAGGGGGCATCCCTGGACTTTATGCACCAACTGCCACCCATAACAATTGCACCGCACATGCTAGTTGCGGTGGGTAACCTGTGTATGAACATGTGACCTTACTTAGTTATGGCGCGGGGAAGCCAGTCAATCCATCATCCACGAATGCCTTTCACAGGTTCGCAGACAATGGTGCAGATAGTTGCTCGTCACACGTTTCTTATAGTCAGTGCTGGTACAGTAATAGGCGCCAATGAAACATGTTTTATTTTCAAGCCCAAAGGCTGGGTCGCCTCACCCAAAAAGAGAGGGTGCCGCAAGAGAACCTCTTGCACACGAGCCAGTTAAGTCCCATGATGGCGGCGAGGCACTTCGCTTCGTGTTCGATGGGCACTCTTGGGTATTGAAAGCGGGAAAGACTCAGGCTCTAGAAGACCGAGTCCTGAACGAATTAAAATTTGAATCGGTGCCCAACCGGGCTCCGGCGGCGCCTATATCTAGAAACAGCCAGATCTTTGTTTCCACCCTACCGACGGCATAGAGCGGTATTTTCTCCTGGTCCAAGCCGCCGCGGTGTAATGGCCGCCTGTGCTTCGTTTGTGCACCGACTCGGGTTTCAATTGCTTCGAAAATGCGTGTCGGCAGTGAGGTACAACCTCATTGCTGCCCGTCGGGAAGTAAACTGCCGTGCTGCCGTGACACAGTGCAACGACACCGCGCGGCGGAAGGTAAGAAACAGCGAAAAAAGGAATACTTCTTTCTCGTTGTCCTTGTTTTGTTGTTGTTTTTTTCTTTGAACCACAGCATCATAATAGCGAAAAGGCTTGTTTCCTCGACAGGCTGAGACAACGGTCCTGGTCGCACCGCGTTGATCACAACGGATGGGCCCAAAGTGAAGCCCGATACAATGTCCACGCTCTTGCCATATGCCGTGGCCCTGGCACTTGATTGATAAATCTTTCCTCTCATCCAGTAGGGAGACTCTTCATCATTCCCCGCAGCAGCCGAATAGAATGTTTTGCAGAGGATGCGAAAAATCCCTCTCACACAGGTCGCGTGGACGTGAAGACGTTCGCTTTCTTGGCACCCTCGCATATTTTCCACGGGGTGGCGAAGCAGTTGGCAACAACCCACGGCTTGACAGCGTCAGAGCGCAGGGTGGTTCCTGGTCCTGTCCTTTATAAAATCTTGGTTTCATCAGGACTCATGAAAAGCACGGTCGCTTTAGATGAGGGTACAGCAGCCCTGAGGACGCCGCGAGGCCGTGTTCGGAAAAGAAAGTGCAGGAAAAGAAGAAATAAGTAGCTACGGCCGGACTGCAGGGGGGGTTTCCGGACGATTGCCAAGGAAGAGGTTTTAGCCCAAAAGCCTGCAGCAGAGTCCTCAACACCGATGAGAAGTACAGGCCGTGTTCTGCCAAGACATGAAGCTGAGATTCTCCCCCCTCAGATCAATCTCGGTGAGACGTAGTGGAGACTTTCCCCACTCTAACGATTCATCGTTCTCACGCCTGAGGCAGTCCCGAAGTTCAATGCTACCCCTATGGTCTGCAAATTCTACGCTATCCGAGCCGCTCAAGTGGACACCAGGAGTGATGAAGCTGATGGTCCTCTGCAACGTCGTTCTCACGTCGAACAACGTTGGTCTGATCTTTATTTGTGTCTTCGAATCGAGTGGCAATTCTTTCTGATGTTTCACGAGAGAACTCGTCCCTTGTCGTCCCGAGGTTAGCCGTTTGCTGTTGTTTGTACAATTTGAAATAATCTGGTGCTGTGCGATACCCCGCTGTGCTTGTGTTCTTCATGGACCCTCTTCAGCGCTGTTCTGTGCGAAACTACGCATCGGGAACGCGTCAGAAACTCTGATTCGAGATTTGATCCTGTTTGTTTGGTTTTAGCAGTGAGCCAGTTTCTGATCCTCAAATTTGTGGATCAAAAACTACGGACATTATTGCTAATGTTAACGATGTCCGTAGCAGAGTAATTACATGAACATGCGTCGAAAGCGTAAAGCAGTTCGCTTGTTTTATACCGTTTATATCTTGCTTGAAAGGCGCACTAAATGTGGCAATAGCGAGGCCAGCAACGCGCGCCAGTGGGGAGAATGCAACGGATAGTACTGGGCCGCCAAAATACTGTGGGTTGTATGCATACCTGAGACTGATACTGCGGCATCAGCAGCGGTGCCTGCAAGTCTTCACCCCCTTTCTGTGTTAATGCGGGTTCGTTAAGCGGATATATAGAAGTCGAAGAAACGCTCGTGATAGCGCTCGGTACGATTCAAACGGTGACGAAGTGTGATACGAAAGACACTGTTTAAGGAGAGAGGATTGCCAGAACGCTCTTTAAACCGCAGCATCAGCACGGAACCTGAGAGTCCGCAGACAGGTCAGCAGGGTGTGACCACATTATCAAGCGGCTGTTCGTAGCGAAGGTCGTCACAGGCAGGACCCGCACCGGAAAATCTGCCTTGGAAAGAAAGCCCCTGCAACCGTGTCTGATCTGAGGATTGAGAGAACGGGAGAAGGGGGCAACACGTGGAGGGCAAACCTGAGAATCCGGTGATGTTGTGCCCTTTCGCGAACGGTGAACCTGAGCGCCCTTTTCTGTCTGCGAAAACCATGGCGTAGCCTCTGTAGGAGGTGCCCCGAATGAAGGCGAATGCACACGCGAGCCGCTTCGGGGCACCTCGGACATTTCGATGTTCTCAGATTGAGGTGTATGTCGAGATCGAGACAGCTGACGCGACCCACGCTTGCCGGAGGAGTATCCGTTGCCATTCGAGTATGGACTGTGGAACGAATCAGGTCGCGCAGTGGAGTACCCATTTCGGGGGAAGGCATGATCGGCATTGGCCTGAGCGTGAGGCGACATAGGTGACATTGCGGGCATCAAGGATCTTGGCGAGTTCGATTCATGGACGCTTCCACGACCGTGGACATGCGCGTAGTCGGGTCTTGGCTGTTCATGTGCTGCGCCTGGAGCCATCATGAGACCGGTGATGCGGCCAGCGAGAACTTCTCTAACAGCTCTCAACCCAGCTTCATGCCCTTGCAAGCACGCGATAGCGCGTACTGTGAAGATCTTGTTTCGGATCTTCGACCAGTGCTTTCGTGCCTTCTCCGACACTGACAGCGGATTATTGATAACGAACAGGACCGCGTTTGTCGAGAATAGCGCCGAATTCAGTGAGGGGGGCACAACACACGGGCCAGATCCAGCTGTCTTACCTTGCAACACGTCCTTGAAATCACCGTTCACAAGAATACAAACAGCGTCCTGCGGAACAGGAGTGGGGTACGCCGGCGAGTCCGAAACGGGGCGTCTCTTACCTTTTTCGGCAAAATTCTTGATTTTGACGTGGCTCCAGTCTCTGTACGACGGCAGGCACGTCATGATTTTCCTCGCTACCGCCTTGCAGCAGTCATCCCAAATGGCAGCACTGAAGGGAACGTGCTGTTGACACTGCTCTCGGATCAGGCGCGTCGAAAAAAAGGCTGCCTTGACCGGCGTCTCAGCGAAGACCTCCGAATACTTGCCCAGTTTCCCTGTCAGAATGCTTATCAGACCGGCTGAGTACCCGGGACCGTACGTCTCTGCTCTGTTTCCAATGTGGACCCGAACGACACCGCTCAGGATGACGTAGCATCCTTGCCCGTCTTGTTCTTTGCCGAGCAAAGGGTCGCCGAGAAGGAAAGGAACAACGCCGTATTTTCCCCTGAGCGCACTGTGTGCGGGCGGGCACGCTGTGTACCATGGACACATTTCTACCAATGTTCGGTCCGTATCTTCTGGACTCAAGCTCGGAGGCATGTGTTTGAGCTGTTTCATATTGGCCTCGATCATTCCGCAAAGGAGACCTGCGTCTGCTTTGCCTATTTTTGAATGGTGGATCTGGTTTTGCATAAAGTGCCGGGCCTGATTGAGGATGCCACGCGCCGCATTTCTCGACTTGAGAGCCATCGCGATTTCCGGCCGCTGGCTGCTGTGCTCTTCCAGGATCCGGATCGCCTCCTGACGCTCTCGTTTGCAGTGCTCCTTCACCTTGTTTGCGGCTTGCGAAGAGTGGCAGGTTCCATCGATGCTCTGCAGCACGCGTGCGTGGCAGTTCAGGAACCCAATCCCGACGTCGAAGGCGCGCATCCACCTGTTTTGATACCCACCGAACGGCGACTTTTCGTCCCAAAGGGACAATTTAAACTGCTGATTCAACTCGGCCGCTTTGATCATGTCGAAGTGACCAGCGTGCGCGTGGTCCTCCACGTCGGCTAAAAACTCGAACAGTGCACGTAGTGATGACGGAAGCATCGTTCCGGATTCGTATTCGTGCTCGATGGCTTCGTGGAAGGCTCTGTAGTAGTGCTCACACGCATCATGGACAACATCTGGCGGTTCCATGATGACTCCGTCTTTGTTGTACGGGTCGTGCAATCCGTTGTGCACCCACCGCTTCACCTCTGTCCAGTTGGCATCACGGAACACGTGCTGCCGCCGTAGCTGATACAACTCGTCGTCGCTGTTCTTCATCAGTTCTTTGTAGGCGCGCCCCATGTTCCTCACACGATCTTCTGCAATCTTGTCCAAGCCGAGTTTGCCCACAACAAACCCCGTGGTTACTCCGTTAACGCAGAGCGTGAGCACCACGATCCCAGCAACGTGAAACAAGAATCGCAACCCCAACAGCGGCTTTGGATCTTCTCCGCCACAGGAAATACTTGTATCACCTGCTATGATCAACGCCAACGCAAGCCCGACAGCGCCTCTCAGACCACCCCAGCAACACAAACACGCGTTCCGCCAGTCCAATTGGTACGTCCCAAACTTGTTCATGGGCACGAGAAGAACTGCAAGCGCAAATCCTCTCACTATGTTCAAAATGACGTAGTTTACGAGCAAGTACACGAAGTCGTACGTGTGCAAGTTGTCAAGCGCCTTCTCCGTGATGACCATGCCAGCGATGGCGAAGATCATGGTGTTCCCCATGTACACGATAATTTCCCAAAAGTGATGCAATGTATGTTCCACCTCGGGGGAGATCACGTGGGCGTGGTACGCAATGTACATGCCCATCACGACAAGACCGAGTACACCCGACACCTTGAGGTACTCTTCCGCAACAAAAAATGTAACGTAGGCGGCCACAAGGGTCATTGTGATTTCGATCTCGGGGTCGTTAAAAACTGCTTTGATGCAATTCTTCGTGATCACGCCGACAATCCAACCAAGCACACAGCCACCGCCCGCCACCCACAGCAGGGTCCGCAAAATTTCGAAAATCGACATCTCGATTACCCCCGCAGCAACACTGTCCTTCAGGATGTTGAAGAACACAATGGCGGTCCCGTCGTTGAGAAGCGACTCCCCCTCAATCAGCTGTGAAATCTCCGGAGCAGCGCCGAGTTCTTTCAGCAAGGCGACAACAGCGACAGGATCGGTCGCGGAAAGCATACAGCCAAAGAGCAAACACGCGACCCAACCCCAGTTGTATTCTGAGAAGAACCCCTTGGCCACTGCGGCGCTTAGTCCGGTGCAGATTATGAGACCTGGGCCGGCCAGCATAATGCAGTGTACCTTCACCTTCTTGAACACGTGGTAATCCGTAGCGAAGGCGGACTCGAAGATGAGAATCGGCAAGAAGATGAAGAACATGAGATGTGGGTCGATCTCCCCTAATTCACCGTACCTCAGCATATCCCCACCAATGTTTTTGCACAGCGCGCCCCAGCCACCTCCGAGAAGGAACATCTGCACTGTGTACGGGATCTTTGACAGGGGAAACGTCGAGCCGTAGTACCGGCATAAATTGCCGACGGCAATTATCACAGCCAGGACCAGGATGTTGAACGGGGCTTCATGCGCGTGCTCGTGGCAGTTGCCGTGGTCCTCTTCGGTAGCACCAAGGACTTCTTTGCAGGTGATGGGGTCCGACGTGATGATGTCTTCGACGACGTTCGCTGATTGGCACACGACAACATCGCATGCCGCGTACTCGGCGGCGCAGTTTGCTTCACTCAGCTTGTTTTCTACGCACTCGGCGACTTCACTGTGCCCGCAGTGGTCCACCATCTTCAGCTCATCCAGCTTGTCTTTGATGACCCTCGCTTCGCACACGCGGTACTCCGACTGGCAAGAATCGCCGTTCTGGTTTGTGAGCTTAAAGCAGTCGCAGTCGTCGCACGGCTCAGAGCAGCTGCCAGAGGTACAATTCCAGGAAGCTGTGGGGAGGAGTCTTGCGATACACATGCAGCGCTCACCAATGCAAGCCGTCAAGTCCAATGCGCTACCAACTTCCTGGAGACACGTGTTCGTGCTTTCTTTCGTTGCAGGCGCGACGCATTGTTCGTGAAAACAGGTGGTTAATGGATCTTCGGATGCAGGCAAGCTTTCACAAGGATTCTCGTCTTCCGCGTCCCCACCACCATGAGCGGGTTCGCCGTGGGGAGCGGTGGCAAGACAACCACCGAGCAAGAGAAGCAGGATCACCCCGGCCTTTGCAGGCGCTTTCATTCTTGGTGAAAACCGCCTCCAAGTCTTGCTCTGCTGATCTCACTTTCGGAATACGTTTTTTTTCGTAGTTTCCTGCGCTTTTGTCTGGGGTGAGGTAATCCAAAAGTTATTGAAGTATTCGTAGTTTGCGCCCGCAGGTAGAGGTAGTAGGTACGGTGCCAGATAGGAGGCACTGTACTTGTTCAAAAGTCAAACTCGCAACACACAGTGCCAAGCACTCAAGTGATTCAAGCACAACCAGCTGCGTCTCTCCGAAACCCTCTGCTGCTCATCTTCATACCGAACTAGCCGAGCGACTTTCTTGACCCAATCATTCGCTTGGACTGGCCTTCACACAGGATGTCCGTCCGCGCTTACAACAGCTGCTTACGAAAGGCAAGGAAGCATGAGTACATCGCTAGGCGAAGAAAGAAAAGAATCGAATGGGAAAACAACAGAAGACTCTTTGTCCTTGTTAGAGACGCTAAGTCGGTATATGTACGTTGCGTTTTACTTCGAATCAACATAGAAGAAACGAACTGGGCGCTGCGTTATTTACAGTATAACAATTGAGACTCCTCATGTACCGCCTACCCCGCCGCCACCCGTGCAGTAAGGCATGATCGAATTCGGACATACTGCGCAACACTAGTAAAAAATAGGCCGTGGACCGTACCAGGAGGGTGCCTTGGTAATGCGTCAACGGTACGCCGCCCATGAGCATAGCACGGACGTTGACCGCTAAACGCACATCGTTGCACCACCTTCACCGCCCTACAAAGGGGGAATGTGGATGGAGTATCTCCAAAGGAAGCTGCATGACCATGTGGTCGCCTTTGACCACGATGCTGCGTTCAAAAAAAGAGCTACCGGGAGTCGACAGCATGCTACGGTGAGACAGTGCATGGGGGTGTTCTGCCAGGGTGTTCGCGCGAGACTGGGTTGTTGCTTTTGCATCAAAGCGGACATGTTGCACAGGTGTGTCGCACACAGAGTACGGGTCACTGTGGTTGACGCGCCACGGAAGTGTGGCAGCAGAAGGCTGGATATTGGGCAGCGGCACGCTTGGATAGTAGTTGTGCGAGTCAGCAGGCGGAGACGAATCTTCAGCAGGCGGTGTGTTGGTCGGTGAAGAGAAAGGGCGAGGCGACAAGCCACCAGGACCACGGCCACCGCCATAGCGCTGGCCTCGCACAGAATTCGTAGGTTCCGCCGGGATCGAGGGGTGTGTAGTTTCGTTGCCTCCGTCGTGTCGAGAAGGTGATCGGGTGTAAGTGGGCCGGGTATGCTTTTGCCTACGCACAGCGCGCCGCCAGTCGGACGCATCTTCGTTGATGGTTCGCTCGTTGGCAATAACTTCGGCGACCCTTTCGCTACGGTCGCGGCCTAAGTATTCCAAAGGCATTCTCCCCTGCGTTACTCGTGTCGACGCGGCTCGTCTTCCGCTGCCTGAGTCTTCGAAAGGCTGCATCGTCCCAACAGAGACGGGCCTCGGGGAGACCGATCGTGTGTGCTCTGGGCTGAGGCGGGATGGCGTCGAGATGAGGCGGAAGGGCTGCCGCTCTGACTTGTGGTCATTGGAAAATGGCACGTCACCGGCACGAGACGACAGGGAACGCCCCCGCGTGGGCGACGCGTTGTAGTAGTTGGAATACGAACTGTGGTTGTTGCTGCTGTTCTTGCGAGGCGAGACAAGAGCCGCCCCCCGGCCCGAAGAACCCAACAAACTACGCCCCCTTTTATGGCGCGGGGCCCCTGCGGAGTCTTGCCTCGGAGAGGTGGGAATCGGGTGTGCTGCTGTTGAAGTGCACATGCGGCCTCGGTGGAACAATGACTGGAGCGGGACAGTCGATAACCCCACATCGCGCGAGCCGCTGTTGCTGGCGAAGGCGCCTTCTGCCCGGATCGACGGCGTCTCCGCCCCTGCTACTAGCGCATTATTGTCCTGCCGCTGTGCAGCTAAGAAATCTGCGAAAGCGTTGTCTCGGTCTCTCAGCTCGCTGACGGGCGCCTCCGGTGACTTCAACACGCGCTTCCGCTTTTCCGCACGTGCCACGCCTATGGCTCTCAATATCGACCGCCGGATGCCCAACTCGACAATGCCGAGTTCTCTCTTTAGGTCATCTTCTTCCAGGTCCAGAAGTGCTTTGCCATCAATTTCGTGCCTTCGAAACGCTTCTCTATAGGTTGTTTTAGGCGACAAGCCGTGCACCCAGTTGCTCACATCTTCGACTGTCCAATGTTGCATCCGGGTCACGGGCCACCCAGTTTTTCACAGGCGGCAATTCCTTACCCAGGCCCCAATGATTTTCTTTGGGGAGAACCTTTTGAGTTAGACAGGGTTGGCCTCTTCCGAAAGAGAGATAGCGTTTGGTGAGAATGCAAAGAATCTGTGGCGATGATCTGCATCACCGGCGTCGCGGTTATCCCTTCGCACGTGATGTGTCATGTTTTCGCCTCCTCAGCTCGTCTTGATGGATAGGTCCACCTTTGCGCCGTTTGGATCCCGGCTTTGTGGAGGTTATTCGTCGCGTCGGTGCCGTCTTTTCGACCTTCGCTCTTCATAGCAACAAGACATTTCGCTCTTCATAGCAACAAGACATTTCGCTCTTCCGCGCCTTCGGTTTCATCTTCTTCTTTTTCTGCTGCTGCTTCTGGGAGGACCAGCACCGCGTTTTCCCGCTTCGCTATCCTCGGCTCTCCGGTTCCGTCTTCCTCTTCTTCGCTCTCGCCACGCATGCCTGGCTTTGTGATACCAGTGTGCGGCCAACTATGGGTGGGTCGCTTGAGCATTTTCGGGACCGGTGCATCGGCAGGACAACCTCTCAGGAAAATTGCCTCACAACTACCCACTGACATGGCGGGCGCAGTCGTTTCGCCGGAGACCCGGTGCGGTCAGCGGCCCTATGACTATGTGGGTACGTCCATCCTCTGCCGGAATCTTCCTTCTGATACTGCTTCATGAACGTCCGGAACAAGACGAAACCAGACGGGCATGCCGGATCGCATGCCGGCCCCCTAGCTTGCAAAGTAGCCACTCCGCAATATGCTGCGATCGTCTGCAAGGTATACTTTGCATCAGCGGCAACGCTTTTAGTCTAGTCTGGGACGGCTTCGATGACGTCGTCAGTTCTGCAGCTGTCACCTTGCAAGACCCAATTGTTTGCCTCCAACCTCGAGAAAGAGATCGACTTGTCCTCGTGCAGGGCCACCCCTGTTCGGCTGCCAAATAATTCAGTGGTCATAATCCCATCTTTCAAAAGCCTCGCGAAAGATTCGTGAGCAATGTACAGAAATGCTCGAGACGACAGCCAAAGACGCCTTGATGGGTGTCCCCAAGCAATATCTATGCATGCTCAATCCTTGCTGTGCACCTGACGGTGTCAAAAACTGAAGCTATCGCTGCACAAGGGTCGAACGTTGTAGTACGAACAGAAAGTTTTAACCCGTACTTACAACGGAGCTCATAAGATTGGTGGAGAGGAAAGGAAGCGGAAGAATCAAATAAAGAACGAAATGGGACAAGAAAAAACAGAAAAAATCAAATAAGAAAACAACAGAAGCAGAAAAAGAAGAGAATGCGCAGAAGAAGAAAACAAAGGGAGAAGGGACCAAGAGACAAAAGCGTGAAGCTGTTTTTGAATACTGTATCAACCCCTTCAGGGACTGCAGAGCTGATGGTTTGCTCCACGGCTCGTCGTGTTCCCAGCCCCGACATCGTAAAAAAGCTACTGAGGCTTAGGTAGGTCGGTTTTCAGCTCAGAAGCCTATGCTTGGGCACCATGAACCGAACCTGTGACTCTTGTGATGTGGTTACCCTTTTTATCAAGATTGTTTCTGTTTCTCCAAAACGTCGGCTGTCAGATAGAACATTTCCGAGAGGGAAAACAAAACAACGACACTGGACAACAGAGGCTGATAATGGCAAGTTACAAGACATTTCTTCGCACGTGCAGGAAAAAAACCTCTCTGGGGAGTAGGTTTCCAGTAACTTCCCTCACTCGTAGCCGTCGTTCCGGAAATGTTCCCTTCAGTACAACGGTACTACTTGAAAGAGAAGAAGTGTGAAAACGGGAAAATGTGTGGAAGCAGACGCAACTATCTCTTTTCTTTTCCTCCTTTTGGCCAGGGTTGCTCAAAGTACCATACTTTTACAAAAAAGAGGAAAGGGAAGAAACATTTCCGGGCGCCTCTTCCCCTAGCTGACCAGCTCACTGCGCCCAGGACCTTTTCAAAAAAATGGTCCGTTGATATGTAGGCAGCTACTTTTGAATGGCCAGCCTCACACCCATGTGCAAAACGGGGTACTCGTCAGCTGCGCACCGGGATAATGATTTTTAGCTTCTCTGCAAAATTCTTTCGAATCGAAGAGGCAACGGATGAAAACAAAGGCATAGAGAGGAAGAAACACGACCGCTCTTGGATTTGAGCACCCTAAGTGGTCGTGCTTTCTGTAGAAAGAGAGAAGGGGAGAGAAATAATGCGTGTGCGTGCGTGGGTGTGGGTGTGTGTGCATGTGTGAGAGAGAAATAATCCTGCTGTCCGGGGGTGTCGCAGCTGAGATGCGAGGTGCAACAGATTGCCTTGGGGGTTTTGGCGCAATGACTCGATTGCTCTTCTGGCTCGACCCCACCCTAAACTTACGAGCGGTTTCCCCTGAAAGAAATGCCCTACGAGCTACGCAGCATCGTTGGCTGGAACCTGTGCGCTTCCGAACGATTCGGGTCAGAAATGGTAACGACCATGTGCTCAATACGAGACGTCAATACTCGAAACAGACTTTTGTGAAATATCATACACGCACAATGTTTCGCCAGTCGGCAATGCGGGGTCGCATTTCGGCGATCGCCACAAGAAGTCCTTTCGAGTTGGGACAGGCAAACAGACGGTCACCGCGGCACTACACGAATTTAGCGTCTCCGGTATAACTGGTCTGCTAGCAAATATGACTTCGTAAGCTCTATTGGTCAATTGAGCAAAGAATCAAAATACTGGTTCACGAGCTCGTAGGTTCTGGGCGAATCCGGGCAAGCTAGCGGGTCATAATGGGCGAAAGAGTTGGATCTGGCTAGTCCGCTTGGAGATAGCTCAGGGGGGTTCTCGTCGGTTCTAAAAGATCCAACTGAGTTGGGTGCTCGTGTGATGTCACGAATCTAGTTCTCCAAACGGTCAAAGGACTTTTTGGACTTTGCTTGCAAACGGGAACGTCGTTGTTCCCAGTTTCTCTTTTGTTTTATTGGTGTTCTTTTTCTAAACTTTACACTTTTCATGATCGAAGTGCTGCGTCTTTCGGCCATTGCTCTCCACACCCATCTTTGATTATATGGATGTGCAAACGGCTAGCGAACAAATAATCTGCGCAAGGTTTAAAGGTGTTGTGGATGCAACCATAGTCGCAGAATTGGCAGAATCAAACGAAGAGAAGAATAATGAGGAGAAGAGAAAGGAAAACGAGAAAACGCCAGATACTCGAAAGTTCCGCCTGTAGTCAGTAATGAAGGAAGCCAGGAGGAGAGGACTGTACACTTCATAAGGGATCTTAGAGTGTACTCGCTTGAGTAGAACGCTTGCACCCGCACGTTAAGCAGGGTTTCACCTGTGTTTCGGTCGGGCTACAGAACGTTCCTCTTTACTTCGCAACGGCGGCTTTAGAAGACTTCCTTCGAGCACTTGCTTCTCCAAAAAAAAGTGTGCGTGTTGCAAGACAGGCAGGCTTGGATCACCTTCTGAACAGCAGTCGGTTGGTGAAAAGAAGGTTGATCCGCGGGGGGTGGCGGAAAGGCTTCTGGCAAGGAAAGATGCTAGCGAGTTGACGCCTTCCACAGAGACGTGCCGGAGGGACGCGGTACTGAAACCGCAGAAAAGAGGGTTGGTCGAGTGAGCACAAGAAGTCCTGGCCCAGCTGGCACGGCCATCTCACGGACAGCTCTGCTCTTCTTGGAGGACACGCCTCCCCAAATTTCTTTGAGCTTGAGGCCTTTGTGACACTCCTTATTCCTTAGTCGATTCTCGGAAACCTTTTAGTAATTAAGTTGAGCAATTTAGTCTGTGTTCGTTCATGATCTCGTATCACGGTTCAACAACCAGAAACACGGGCTTCCGGCAGACTGGGGGGTGCAGATTTCGCTCGACCCGATGACAGAACTCGGATGCACTGGTGATTTGCACGACCCGTCGGCTGCGTCTCAGCAGCGACGAATGACGCCTTCGGTTCTCACGTGATTCTCGTTCTTTCTTCAAAGGTTCTTCTCATCGGATGTGCCGCTTGTGGCAAGCTGGGTTGTTCTTGCCCCCAGTAACCCAAAGGATTCCACGAGCTTGGCACTGCTGTTTCACGGACGTAGCAGCGAGCCGACGTCTACGGCAAGGTCTAGTTTCAGTCGGATTTCAGTCCCCTGTAGTCTGACCTCTAACGATAAGCCTGGTTTCACCTGACGTTGTCAGCTGCAGCTTCACCCAGACGCCCGACAACAAAATGTTCAAACCCATTTTCTAGACGTGCAGTCAGAAGCTTATGACTCAAGAACGTCCGAAGGAAAGGTTGCACTGCCAGAACGGTTGAACGCTCGGCAGAGAGCGAGCGGAATCTGAAGCTGTGCAGGAACAGAAGCGAACAGGTCAAAGTGCAGGTTGCACGAGGATTACAGCCGCTATAGGTCATGCGTGTAACTTATTTATATTTGTTGGGGTTTGGTTCGCGTTAGTTAGAGTCTGAGATTGCATCAATATCGACAGAGTCCGCAGGAGGAAGAGAGCAGCAGAAAGGCGGGTCGAGGTCTCAAACAAAGTATTCTATCGACACCTTCTTGGGCCCGCTGACCCGTGCTTCCTGTTTGAATTTTTGTGTTCGTTGGTCATCAAAGGGTAGCGACAAACAACCCGTATCTTCGGTTGCAATGCTGAGCGTGACCCGACAACTCGTACTCGGTTCATTACTGAGCGCAACAATGGTCACGACATCGTGGGTGGACCCCTGTTCTACAACTTGTAATCATTCCTGCACGGCACAAGAGGCATACCTGAGGCGCGGCTTCGAAGATTTTGTAGTTCTTGCCCTGGAACTCGCACAGCTCCAGGATCGAGGCGACGTTTCCGCACCTGTGTTTATATCATCGTTTGCAGGGGTTTCCCACCACTCCATTCCTAGCCTCTACGGTCAACTGGACAACCTTAAAAAGTCTGGGGAGTACACCTTGTCACGTCACACTGTAACCACGTGTGCAGGTTGGGTAGAAACATGGGATGGTACTGCTCTCCGGTTCTATCCCATTATGTTTCGCCTTTCGCGTGTGGGAAGGCAGCATCCGCATCAACACATTCAAAACAGGGCCCTGTAGGTTGTTGCCCGAAAGCTACCGTCGGGCGTGTTGGGAATGGCAAGACATCAACCACAAGGAAAGAAACCTTGAGTTGCTGCTCTTGACAGAACGGAGTTTGAAGCGTTACAATGAAGCCGCACTTTGCTAACGTGGGAACACCTGCCACCTAAATCAATCCGTGCAACTCTGGCGAAGTATTATCGATCAAATCTCAAGCCCAAGGCTTGTTGAAAGTTTTGGTTAGCCTTGCTGCTGCTGAGGAAAATATTGGGCCGAACGAATACCTGTAACAGTAGTTCGGTGCCGACCAAACAGTCACGATTGAGTCGTTGAATAGCGCCTTGAAGCCTTCCATGACAAGCTGATGCGAGCGGGCAATGAGCTCGATCTACGCGTGTGGGGTTGATTAAATTTTGGTTGTGACGGGGTGGATGAGCCAACCCATCTTTTCTGCTCGATTGCACTTAAAAAGAGGTCCGGTGTCTCAATGTGCTGGTTTTCCACGCAGCCTTTTCTCCTCGCCGGCGAAGTTTAATACATTCTCTGAATCTCAGTCTGTTTCCGCCGCGCCAAGCGCACAATAACCTTATGGTGACCGGGTGTCTCCGTGAGCTTTCTTCGTAAATACGTCGCAGCATAAAGCGTCACACGAACTCAATGTACGTACGTAGCGTGTTGTTGTTGGTAAGACTGTTAACACTGTTCTTCTTTTTCCCGGCTTGTTGCTCACGCTTTGTCCCCCCCGTGGTTTCGCATTGCCACATACGTTGTTGGTGCAGTTGAATTGTTGCACAACGTCCTCGCCGAAGAGATAACCGGCACCACGAGGAGAAAGGCCCCATCCTTCGATGTCTTCCGGGTCCGACCACATGAGATCGCACATGGCACCGTCGTGAGGAACTTCTTGGCGGCGCTCGATTGCTCTAATTTGGTCGAGAGTGTTGATGGAAGGAGAGAGGCCACCGTGCAAGCACAGCACTTTGTCTCCAACGAGCGCACTGAGCGTCAGGAAGTCGAAGACCTCAGTGCAGTATCGCCAGACGTTGACAGACCCAAACTTGCGCAAACACTCGTCGTAGAAGCCGTAGACTTGCGTGATCTGCCGTGACTCGTGGTTTCCTCGGACGAGGTACACTCTGTGGGGATACCGCACTTTCAGAGCCAGCAGCAATAGGAATGTTTCGACGGAGTAAAACCCTCTGTCAACGTAGTCTCCCATGAATACGTAGTTTGTCATCGGAACGTCTCCGCCCACTTTGAACAGTTCCGTCAGGTCGTGGAACTGCCCATGAATGTCTCCAACGATCGTCACTGGGGCCGGAACGGGCTGCACATTGCTCTCCTCCTGCAGAAGCTCGCGCGCTTTCGCGCACAGCTGCTTCACTTCGCTTTCCCTAATCGTCTCGCATCTTCGCAGCTGTTCAATCTGGCGGTCTAATTCGGTAGGCATCTTTCTTTTCTAAAACCCGTCCCCCAACCCCGTTTGATAGCTACCACGTTTCGTAGATGTTAGATCATAAAGTAAACCCGGGTGATTTTCCCCCTTGGTAGTCCCCTATTAACCGTCGGGTTTCCGTGGGGCAGCGGCCGGGTTCGGGCCCCTCTGAGTGTCTATGGATTAAGCAGGTCTCGCCCCCTACTCTCACGACCAGCACGCTGCTGTTATGCACTGTGCATCATGTAAGATTATTTGTTTCCCAACCTCAGACGTTCACAGGACCTGAGCTGTGCCCGGTGTTTGTCAGGCAAGAAGCACAGCGACTGCAAGACGATGATGCAAATGCGTGCAAGCGTCGACTCCGTGCGTACGAAGAGGTCACTGGAGCGACCAACCACCACAGATTATTTCCACTTTTACCCTCAGACTTTCAGTACACTTCTCTAAATCCATAGACCACGACCTAGTTTTAGCCCAAAGGGTATCAACTGCACTACCTACCTAGCCTACCATCCACACACACCAATGGTCGCGAAGAAACTGCTTTCGAAAGGGGCAGAACTCCACACAAGATCTACAAGGGTACAGGACATGGGGCAAGAAGAACGATTGAGAAACGTGGAAAGGCGTTCGCTTTGCACGATAGGCAATTGGCTCAAGCCGGTGGCAACGATACAGTCATCTTGTGCGCGACACATCTACTGCAAGCCAGGTGGCCACGACAAAGTCATCTTGTGCATGATGGCCTGTCGACTGCAAGCCAGGTGGCCATTATAAAGTCATCGTGTGCACGGTGTGTCTACTGCAGCGCTTGAGCTTGCACCCATCTAACAACTCCTTTGCGAGGCTCCAGGGCTTGTGCTGGCCCAGAAGGTTGTTCTTACTGTGCACATCGGAAATGCATGACGATGGACTTTACAAGCGTTGCAGGTGATCGCTGGTGGTCCGAATATTTCAGTCGTGGAAAGTTGTCATTCAGCGGCGACTGATCCTCGAGGCAGTTGAACGAACGGAAGGTCAGTTTCTGTCATGCGGCAAGCACGACCAACCGACAGCAATCTACGCTCTTCCTCGGAGGGCAGCGACACTTGACCGTTCCAAATAGATGCATTGGACGCGTATGTGTGCGCTCACAGTCGGTTTGCACACATATCGTAAACAATAGGTGGCTTTCTGAGTGGCCGACTCTCGATGCCTGCCATTGGGTACGAGTCCCGCAACCTAGCTGCTTCGGCGCGATGAGGCTGATGTCGTTTATATTGAACCAACGAACGCTTGTGTGATGAGAGATCCTTTCGGACGACGCGTTGTTTTCGGCCCAAGAACTATACGTGCCGTCTATATTGAAGTGTCGCTGTTTTGCTTATCTTCAGAGCAGTATGTTTGCACCTGTTGATTTATACGAGCCGTGCTGCGCTTCGGTCACGACGCCTACGGCCCAGTCTTGGAACTGCTCGACGAGAGCTTGCAAGCGGCTGTTTTCCTCACGGAGCACCCTCGCTTCGGCGGCCAGCTTTTCGTACTTGGCGTGGCAGGCGCGGCTCGCGGCGTCGACGCGGTGCTTGTCTTCTTTGAGCTTCGCGGCCAGGAGCCGCTCCCGCTCGATTTCGGCCTCGGTCCGCGAGAGCTGCGTGCGGTACAGCGACAGTTCGGCGAGGGCGTTGCCGAGGGCGGCCTGCAGCTGCCGCGGGTCGGCGTACTCGCCGTCGTTCTGGGCGCCCGGCGCTTCCGCCTCCTGCACCTTCCGCTGGAGGGCGGCGGCCAGCCCTTGCAACCTGCTGTTGTCCGCCATCAGCTTCGCTTGCTTTTCGAGCAGCGCCAACCTCGCTTCCTCCGCATCGTTCGCCTGCCGAAGCGCGTCGTCGTGCAGCTCCGTCAGGCTCGCGACTTCGGCCTCAAGCCGGCCAAGGTGCGTCGGCCCGCCTTCGTTCTTTCTGGAGAGAGCCGTCAGCAGCTGCGCGTCTTGGCTCCGGATCGTTCGCTCGAGTTCGCGGTTGATCCGAGTGAGTTCCTCGACTTTTTGCACTAACGCCCCCGTGGTGCCGTCCCCGCCTCGTTGCTGCTGCGAGCCGTGTTCGGGGCTCTCGTCCCGGCGCTGCTGCGTGTCGCGCTCACGCAGCTCTGCCTGCAGCCGTTCAATGTCGGCCACCCGCTTCGCGTCCCTTGCTTCCGCGGCCTCGCGGAGGCGGTCGTTCGTCCGCTCCGCCTCCTTCAGCTTCGCCTGAGCCAGTTCCACCGTTTCCGCGTGCAGCTGCTCGAGCTCTTCGTTGCGCGCCTCCAGTCTTCTGCACTCGCCACGTGCCGATCGCGATGCGCCGCCGCTGTAACAATTGCATTTCGATGAACCCCGTCTGCTACCTCTTCGAACGTGCTTTTTTTTCCGGGATCGTGCGAAAAGGGGTTGGGAATGTTCCGCGTAACCACTTCTATCTGATCATTCCAGTAGGGTACTTTTTGCGTATGCGACATGCTACCCTCAGCTCGCAGAATGGCTCCGCTCTTTTCCCTTTGGAACTTCAGCCGTTGGTGCTGCGCACGGGCGGTCGCCCGGAAATCAACAAAAGAACACACCTCTCTTCCGGGTCGGATTCCGACCGACAAGGGAGGGGCGATCCCGCGTTCGATTTGCGCGCGGCCAACTCGGTCTCCAGCGACCGGATGTGCTGCCCGAGAACGTCGATTTGCCGGCGGTACTCATTCTCGATGTCGGAGTTCGCTTGTCGTTGTTCGTCGCCTTCTCGCAGGGCTGCTTCAAGGAGCCGAATTTTTGCGTCTCTCTCCTGCACCCGCTGCTCAGCTTCTGCCTTTGTGTGCTGTGCTTCAGCCACGAGCCTTGCTTTCTCAGCGGTCAGCTGCTGGACTGTCTGTACATAACCGTCTTCGATGCTTGTCGCCACCAACCGCAGTCTATCTGCCTCCTTCCTCGTAACTTCCAGTGCCGCATCGCTTTTCCCCAGCTCTTCCTGTTGTACACGTTTTTTTGGTCAGGTTGAACCACTATCAGCACACTGGGGAGGACAGACAGCTCCTACCGCAAGCGAAAGCACAGGTAACCCGAAGACACTTCATTTTGGAAAGAGAGAGAGAGACGAGATTTAGTGCAGGTATCATCTCTGGAAATCTCAGTCCAATCCTCCGGGGGGAATCTAAGTTAAGTTTTGTGTTTAGGGGCAGGACACTGCCTCTCATGCATGTTTGATGCTAGCATCAAGTCTTCTTCGAAGAACATATGAATCACAGGTGGGAAAACCCACCTCCAGCTTTATGTGCGCAGAGTAGTCAACAACCGCAGTATTTCATATTTTCAAAGCCAATACAAAACAGGAAAACTGAACCTGAAGCTCCTGCACAGCGTTCTGCAGATGTTTCTCGCTCTGCTGCTTCTCTTGGAGAGTGTTGACGAGCTCGAGCGACTCTTGTACCTGCGCTATGCACCGGCTTTTGGCATCAGCCAACTCGTTTTGCAATCCTTTGATGAAGTCTTTCGATGTGACTTGATGTGAGAGCGACGGCTGGGACGCGGTGAAGCCGCTTGTCGGTGAGCTCGGCGGCTGCTGTAGTGAAGGCGTCGTGGACGGCGTCGTTGGCTGCAGGTGCGGAGGCGCGCTGAGCGTTTTCGCTGTCGTCCGAGGGGATCGATGATGCGGCGCTTGCCCCGTATACACCACGGGGCTTTTATTGTCGTGAGCTCGCTGCAGCGCAGAAGACCGCTTCACGATCGGTTGTTCGCTGCTTTGCCCAGACGGTGGCTGTGGGGACGTCGACGGCGTTTTCTTGCTCGCCCCTGCCTGCTGCTGTTGAGGTTCGCCCGCGCATTCAATCGTCGGTGTCGTGATGCCTGAGCTTTCTTTGCCTAATCTTTGCGGCGGCTGCAGATCGCCATCCTTCTTCGGCAGCCCATCCAGTGGCTTCGGCATTTGCTTTGGCAAGACGCTACATACGAGCTCTGTCGCGCGGCAACCTTTTCTTTTCGACAAAAGTTCTTCTTTCTTTGCCGCTTTTCTTTCGCCTAGAGATAAAGAGCGGTTGAGGTATACTACCCGAAAACACGTTCAAAGGTTGCGCAGGTTTCGACACACGCATTGTTGCTGCGTATCGTACTCTTTTCAGTGCAAATGACTCCCCAGTGTCCCCACTAACGCAACAAAATCTGCGGCAGAAAGGCACCAGCATCAAGTTGGAGCACGTGCCGCGCGAGCAGAAAGTGGACGCCGACGTTTTGTCGGATCGCGCGATGGATGAAGTTCAGAGACGAGCGACGAGTATCAAGACTCGGCGACCACGAAGTCGGTACGCGCATGAAGAGCGCAATGCGAAGACTGGCGAGTATCGTGCAGACGCCGATTCATCCCGGCACTCGAGATGCATTTTTCAACGTCCTGACGTGGGCGAAAATGCCCCATCTCAAAAACCGAAACCCTCCGTGCCTGAACTTCAGGCAACGGCGAACAAAACGATACAGAAAGACGGGGTGTGGAAGTGGCCGGTGTTCGCGTGAATGCGTTGGCCTTCGGAGTGATGAATGCCGCTTCTCTCGTTTCCGGCAACCTGTATACGGTGCGTCTGGTGGAGGTTGGGTGACGATTGCATGGAGAAATAGAAATTGGGGCGCAAGCCCTGTATGCTTCGGGTCCACTTGCTTCGGAGCAAGGTTGGAAGGGGACAATTTGGTATTGTAAGGATTTGGGATTGGCCAATAACACTCCCAATCCCTCCCTCGTTCGTTCCCTGGCTCGCTTTCCTCGATCGACTACCAATAGAGAACCGTGCGAACAAGCAGATGGCAGACGATGGTTAGTTCAGCTGTTGGGTCCGTTTACGCTCAACCAATTGCGAAAAAGGGACAAAAAAGGCAGCTTCTTTTCTCACACTCGTACAACTATTTTTTTTGAGGAACAATACGCGACGGAAGAAGGAAAGGTTCGCTCCAGGGGCAAGAGCGTAGCAGTCAACAGCAGCATACAAATTCTCGAGTCGAAGTTGGCACACGAACTCCATCCGCTCTGCTCTGTGGTTACCACCGCGGAACAGGTAAAAGCTTGAGTTTCATGCGGCAAGATTTCCCCGGTATACTTGTGCTCGCAGGAAGAAGGTGCTGCTGCTCACCTGCCTGATCCGTTCGAGTGTTGCCGGCCGGATTTAGCTGCTGCCCCTAAAATCGACAAGACTGCAACTGAACAAGGAAGTGTTTGAACGTTAAGGCGCATGAAAATGGTATAGAGAAGCCAGCAGAACGCGGTCCAAGGCGCCTGGACTTTGTTCAAAGGTCCGTATCCTCAACAGCTCATTTTGTCTCATACTGTTGGTCTTCTTTTTCCTTCTTTATTCAATGCTTGCAGTACAATTGAGCACAAAAAAAAAAAACAGGGACAGGAGACAGCGGGTCATTGTTTATCGGCAAATGACTACAGGGCTGCTGCGGTAGATTCGGGCTCAAATTGAAAGTGCGGTGAGGTTTTCAGGGCGGTGGCCTCCGTGTGAGACGGGAAGAACACGGACAGTGTGGTACTGCTTTAGTACTTCCGAGTCCTTGGTGTGCACATGTCCTGTGTACAAGCCAACCTTTGTCTCTGTAAACATCCAGATGCAACAGCCCGACTCCAGCAAGTGCCTCTACCTCTGGTAATTTTCGTTGATCTCCTGTCCACATTGACTGACACAGGTTTGCATTGCACGCGAGTAGCTGCTTCGAATACCATGAAGATATGATCCAACGTATAGTGCGTTGCTCAGGGTAGTCGAAGGCCTGACAATCACACTAATGCAACAAACTTACATCCAACGTCGCCGGAGTCATGTTGCAATGCATCAACATGCCCCAACCGGTTCTTCGGGTATTGGGCTCTGCAGCTCAAACTCATGTAGTCCCCTGCGTAGCTGCACGCACAATAATACCCGGAGGGACCACCCGGGGCTAGAGAGCAAGAAACAAGACAACTACAAAATAGGTCCTTTTTGTCAACATTCACGCCCGGCACGAAAAGCAGGTTTACCTGTGTTTCGTGCCGGGCGTAAATGGTTCGTGTGGGCTACTGCTCAATTTGTCAGTGCGGCTTTCTTGCAACTGGAGGCCCGTATGAGCCAATTCACCTACCCCCTGAGAACGACCTGAGCTTGAATACGCGGCGACAACATTCTACTGAAGAGATCACCGCGACGCCGGCGATGCAGATTCTCGCCACAGATTATTTGCATTCGAACTATATTCTACTACAAAGAGGCGAAAGCATGACACATCACGTGCGAAGAGGTAACCGCAACGCCGGCGGGCGATGCAGATACATCGGCAAAGACTATTTGCATTCGAACCCAAACGATTCGTTCTACGTTGCTCGACAACATCGAGCAGGATGGAGTGAATTGGCTCAATCAACAAGGAAGCTAATGCGAGAAAAAATTAGTATGGCGCTTCCGTTTGTTTGTGCGCACTAGCGGCTTTTCACCTGATTTGGTGAGTTGCTTTTAGTACGCTGCCAACTACTAATTTTTAGTACCAACAATGCATTGTTAACACAAAAAAAACTGATGGTTGCTCGCTTCCGAATCGTACTTTGCTTGCCTCGGCAGCCATTGCAGCTGTTGAGCAATCTGCGTGAGACTCTATGGGTCAGCACAAGAAGTTGACCGCCGGTTGGTGGTAATTTTCCTTCTTTCCTATATGTTGTTTGCGGGAAGCCAGTACAGATATGCTCTCGAGGGGAGGGAGGCGATTCGTAGTCTCTTGAATAGCCCTCTTGCGCGGTGTGGCCTTCGTGAGTGGTAGGGGTCGTAAATAAAAGACGGCGCAACGAACAACACTTTGACCTTTCCCGTGGAAACCCCCGCCTGTCCGCGGCACGGAGGAGAGCGCACACTATCATGTTGTCTAGTGAGCAGGGTTTCTTTGGTGCAACGCTTTCTTTCCACCCTTCACGTGGAAACGTCGTCATTGAGAAAGCTGGTGCACCAGTAAGGACTCAATCTTCGCACAGCGGATTCTGCACGTACTGGAGAATCCAACTGCGGCGGGGTAGTTAGCCACAGGAGGGCAAATGACCGGCTGGGGGGGCTCGTTGAGCGGATCTATTGAAGTCGCGGAGAGCCACAACACAGCATAATCGGTACCAAAGACGCGCGTCGTCGTTCGTACGTTGTTCGCTCGAAGGAGGCAAGAAGGCGAGGGGACCAGGGCACCGTGCTGCAGGCGGACAACCGGCGCGTTTCATGTTCGGAGACCCCACAAGCCCGGACTTTACCCTTCTTCGGTGGTGAAACCTACATACAGTCAGTTATCCGATCCTACCAGCAATTCCAGCCAGCCAAAGAGGCGGAGATCGGCTCGAACACAGCGCTCCTTGTGGTTCTCATCCGGCACAGGGCACTTCCTCAGAAGAAGGCCGCAGTCACCTGTTCCGAAAGGGTGGGACCTGAAATTGAATGCTTACAGCTGAACGGGGTGCGCATTCGAAAACGTATACTTTTCGCAGAAGACCGCATGCTGAACGTTTCCGAACACACGGCCCACCTTCGCTTGCTGCCGGTCGGCTCCGGCGAGTTTTGTTGCATTCCAGCCCCTACTGGCGGCCGGCGCCCATGTTGGGGGTGCGGATGGGTGAAGCTGCGGCGTTGGTTCGGTCATTGGCCCTGCGGATGATCCAGTCATCCTGCTCGTGGTACGGGGGCGTCGTTTGCCCCGCGTTCGGGTGCTCCGTGTACGCGTTGACGAAGTTCTGGTACGCCGCGTTGGGGAAGCTGGGGCGCCGCGAGATGTGGTCCTCGAGCACGAGTGACACCCTCTGGCCAGCGGCCGCAGCCGTCCACGCCGAGTAGACGTCGTGCGGCGACGACACCGGCGCGCCCTGCACGCGCGACACGACGCGCCCCCTGTGTGCTGCCATGCCCGCCTCTGCTGCTGGGGTGCCCGGCAGGATTTCCTGCAAGAACACGGGGCCGCTCCCGGCGAACTTGCATCCGATGGTGCCAGCTCTCTTGACGAGCTCGACTTCCACAGGATCGGCCCCGGAGGCGCCCGTCCAGGGGGAAGCCTGCCGGTTGGGTGTCATGGGCCCTGGCGTGATCGCGTCAGGGGGCTGCATGGGGGCCGCGCGGCGGTCGGGCGACGTCGAGGGGCCGACCGTCTTCCGCATCCTGTTCACGCTTCGGGCCATTTCGTTTTTTTCCATCTGCTGCGAGATCGACATGCCGGATCGGTCCTCCTCCTTGACTGGCGGCGACACGGGGGCGAACCCTATCCAGCACTCGGTTTGCTCCGTCGAAAGCTGCATCACCCGGGACCACGAGCCGACGGGGACATAATTCACGTGGATCAGCTTCCTCCCTATCAGCGCACCGAGCCCGTGCCGTTGTGCTGGGGATCCGTGCTGCACTTCGGTGAGGATCATGTTCAGGAGTTGAATTCCGAGTGATTCTCTGATATGCTTTTTAACCCAAACGTTCTCCGACTTCCCTGCCCACAAAGCCGGGTCTAGAGGCTCGCCGTCTTCGGGCGGGGTCATCGTTAAAGCTAGTTTCGTTTTGCCTTCCGTCATGCGGACGATGTCGTCGTGCTGTTCCACCACTTCTCCGTTGATGTGCGTCACTTCCCAGCCGATCAGTTCGTGGGCGCCGGTCCGTTCAGCCGGGGATCCCTGGCGCACGTCGGCCAACGTTTTGAAGGGCATGAGGAAGACCATCCCGAGGGGCTCGCGCGGTTGCCGGGCGACCTTCAAAATGACGCTCTTCGTCGTCGCCCGCGGCAACCCGTTCGGATAACCCGCAGCCTGCGTCGGGTACTCGTTCGCGCTGAAAGCCGACGCCCTCCGCTTCGTCGGGCTGTTGTCCACGGATCCCGATCCGAAGAACTGCGTGACGCGCACGTGGGGGTCCACCTTCCCCGCGGTGCACCACTCCAAGATGCTTTCCGGCGGCATCCCGCTGTGCCGCTCAAGCGAGATGATGTAGCCGGAGCCTTCCAAAAAGTCGTTTTTCGAGTCGGTCACCCGCCAGTACCCGTTCGGCGTCGAATACAGCCACATCCCGCCGGAGGTCCTCTCCCAGTACGGGAACTCGTTCACGGTCCCCTCGGCGATGTGGTAGTGCCCGGCGCAGTTCCGGTACGCGTCCGACGCGGTCATCTCCAAGTCGAGCAGGTACGTGTACTTCTGCTCGAGCGCCTTCCGCGCATTCCGGAACGACATCGCCCGCCTTCCCACAGCCGGGCGCGGCCCTTCCCGACACTACCCCACAGTCAAGCCCGGTGCGTGTCCCAAAGACACGGGGCGGGGGTGCTTGAAAGCAGTCCGCGATCCTGGGAGGGGTGTTTTTTGCGACCTTTTCCCCCGCCTCCAGGTTTTTTTTCTTCTTTCTCTCTCTGCTCCGACCTGTGGTGTAGTTACTTTCTTTGTTACGAGGCAGTTGATCGACTTCCCTCGTCTTCTACCGAAGTTTGATGGTAATAACACAACACGCTTTGCCTGCATATTTTCATTCAGGACGAACCGCAAGATGGGAAGTGCTTCTGACAGAAGACAGCTTCTCACAACCCTGTGTGGTTGCTTGAACAAGGCTGCGTTTGTGGTGTCGGCAATGCTCGTTTTCTCGAGATTAAGCATTCACTCATTCACTCAACAATCCGCTGTTCTGACCACTCCTCTTCTCAATTGTTCTCGTCGGACGTCAGTAATGGACGTTGAAGCCACAACCAGCACCCAGTAGTGCGTTACCCTACGGGATTGTGGAGCCGAATCGGCATTGAAAATGAAAGATACAGAAAGCTAGGTCGCACGCATCGCACGTTGTTACAACTTCTGTCGCAAATTCTATCTTTCTTTGCTTGAGTAGAAAGACCGTATGCGGGGGATGAATCCGCAATAACTTCCAGGGGGTCCCGTTCATTCAACCGGACCGCCCCACCCCTGACTACCCAACCCTGTTCGGAAACCTGATCAACCACAAAACCACGCTGCCTACGTCTTTTTAGCCTGCGCAACACCTTGTAGGGCAGCCCGCAAGATTGTCAACTCAAAAGACCCCTTTTTTTGCTGACCCAACGCGGAGACCACCTTCGAGGGCGACAGAGCTGTGGGGTGTAGAGTCACCCCAGGGTAGGGTAGGGTAGGGTAGGGTCTCCTGAGGCTGGTCTCATCAAACACGGAATACAGTCTCTGGAGGGAGCGGGGGAGAACTTGCGGAGTGAGGACAGAACGAAGTGATGGCGCGCGATTTGTTGCCCTCGCTCCTGGGAGGGCCTCGTCTACTACTCGGAAAGGCTCGCGCAAAGGGAGCGTTGTCTGTGTCTTTGAAGTGCATGAAGCCTCCTTTTGAAGGCGGGGGGGGTGGGGGATCACCAAACTGTGCAGCCGCCGCGGCCTTTCGGCTAGCGACCTCCACACCACTACTTCCGTTCCTTGGGCCATCAACCGGTATTCATTAGATGGAAACACACTTAAAAGAGAGTCAGCGTACCCCTCATGCGACCACTGATTATGCTGGGCATAGACTGCAACAAGTATCGGGACGTTCACTTCGTCCGAAGAAAGCCCGAAGCATTGTGCTGTTTGCTTGCTTTTGTTGCACCTGTCGCCTCGTTTGCCTTGCTGATGCAAAAGACAAATACCAAGCGGGTCAGCAAGTGCTCACAGAGTCACGTAGCGAAAAGCTGGTATAGTGTGGTACTTATTTGCTTGCAAGTGACAGCCACTCAACGACCGCGACACACATCATAATGCCGGACGCTAGCGTCTGTCAAGAGTATGCGTGGCACAGCCGTGTCTTGAGGGTAAGATGAAAGGCGTTGGCTCACTCTGTCAAATGACAACACCCCCGGACGCAACAAGAGCCCGCGCAAATACTGGCAAATATATGTGAATTCTATGTTTGGAAGGGCGCCGTTTATTCCTGCGGGAGACTGCAGTGACGCCTCTTGAGACACCACTTCATGTGCTGCACGCCCGTGTGACAGCACATGAAGTGGTGTCTCAAGAGGCGTCACAGTCTACTCTTGTTGCGTGCATGCCAAGCCAAATTTATCAGAAATATGCGCAACCCAAAGCAATTCGACACGAAAGAGAACCATCTTTCCTGTTCCCTCTTGCTTTTTTACTCGTTTTCGAAACAGGGTTTCCAGCGTGACCTGTGGGAAACAGATCCGACGAGAATCGATCCGCATGCGGAGACCAGAGCGAAGGTTCACTCTTGGTACGTCAGAGCAGCGTCACGGGCATTCCAAAGTGGTCCGTTCCAGCGCGACCAAAACGCTGCACTGGGCAAGAGACAGAACGGTTAAAGCTTCGGACTTTCGCAGTACTCAATGAGCGTGACGGAAACTTGAGTAGCAGAATCTCCGTAGTGGATGGCGTCCGAACGCGAGTCGGCGTGCGCTTTGAGCAGTGCAATGGTCGTGTTGACATGAGGGGACGGGCGGCACAAGTTGACAGCTGACGACTCAGCCACGTAAATTCTGTCGCCGCCGGTAACCGCGGCTGGAACACTAGTCCCGTCGATCTGGACGGCGACGGTTAGGTAGCTGTCGCTTCCAAAGGCGGATGCCACGAACCACAGGCGCACTTTGCCGACGCCTCCCCACACGAAGTAGTGCTCCACGGGCACGTCGCCATCGGTGGTGCTGAAGGATGCAGCCAAGCGTTGCACGATAGTCGCGTCTCCGCTGTGCGCACCCTGCAGTGTCCGTTGAATGGATAAAGAGTATGTTTGAGAATGACAGAGAGATGAGCTACAAGGGCAGGGACCATCTCGTGGGCGAGTTTTCGGTATTTTCGCTTCAGATTGATGCGGTCGAAACATGACGTGGTACCGGAAAGGAGCGTGTCGAAAGGATCCCAGTGCCTTCTTTCATGTGCGGAAGACACTGCGTGTAGTACTGAAGGAGAAGTTGCATACCGTGTCTCCCTTCAAGTCGATTACGCAGGCAGTGGTCCGGTTCGGATACGTCTCGAGCTGGCATGTGAAAGAAGAGGCAAGGTTGTCAACCAGCGGAGCAACAACGTCGACGAGGACAGGGTTGATTTGCGCGATGACCTCGTTCTGCGAGGTGGGTACTTGTTTGGAGCAGCGGCTGGGGGCATCCTGAACAGGAACCTCAGTCACAGAGCCGCGGCTTTCAGGAGAAAGGCATGCTGATTCCCCAAACTGAAACATCAAGGCGTGGTATGTCTTGAATTGAAAGCATGGGATCGATATGAGGTAGCCCCCCGTTAGGGCCACTCCGATTCAAGCATTGAATGCCGCCAGGCCGCTACGCTCTTCCCCCGGGAGCGAGCTACTTCCTCTTCCGCTTCGGTTGCTGCTTCTGCGTCTTCTTCTTTAACATCACTAGCATCGTTGTTGTCGCGATGCATATCTTCGATTCATCCCGCGTCCGTTCTGCATACTAGAAGTTGTCCCAATGGTCGGATACTACGTCAGGGTTCCTGGCGGCTCAGGTATGAGAAAAGGCGAGGAACAGTGCCTTCAACTCTTGCCTTGACACGCCTTGTTCATAGCAGGTCTCACAATTTCGGGCTCGTACCAATTTTCGGCGACGTATTGCATTGGTGAGGACAGATTCCCGAACTCTTGTAGCGGAGCATACCTTGTATTTGACCAGGACTGCGTAGATGCCTTCAGCAGCTGTTGGGAAGCTGAAGCTGTAAAGCCCAGTCTCCTCCCAAGTAACCGAAGTTGACACCTCGACATTGGCGAACAAGAAATGGTCGAATGCCTGCTTTGTTTGTTGTTTTCCACCGTTTCGGCCATCTGACATCAGCGAAAGGCTGAGTAAATATTTCAAATCTTGCTGACGCAGTGATCGAATTTGCGACCACCACCCTTGGGTGCAGGTTCCAGATCCCTTCAATGGTGGGAACTGGTAAGCCCAGGTTGACCGCCCGAGGAGCCAGATTTGTGAGTACCACACGCGTGAATCATTTGGACTGAGGTCCAGGATCAGAAGCTGGAGTTAAAAAGGGTCATCCGACAAGCGGTTGTTGGCCACAACCAAAACTCGTGTAAATGCACACCCTAAGAGCGGGTGTGTCCGCTTTTTTAACTCCAGGTTTACCTCCAGCTTCTGAGGCTGGACTTTACCGTGTAGGCCTGGGAATGGGTTTGCCTGAAACGCTTGCGTGACGAAATTGTTCTCGCGAAGGAATGAAGTGGTGAAAGCATGCCTGGCCGGGTCCGAAAGTGTTCAGCGACTCGAGGTACTCGTAAACGGAGCCCAAGGGGATCATGGTCGTGGCGGAGAGGTCGGGGAAGTACTTGTAGGCGTCGGTGTTCACCACCGTGAGCGAAAAGTGCTCGCTGGCCGACTCCTCGCCCACGGCGCCTGCGGCGATGTGGCACCACACGGTCTGGCCAGCGGTGATGCTTGCGTTGCAGGACACAGTTGTCGACAAGGGTGTTATATCGGCGGTGACAGTGATCGCAAGAGCAGCCTGTGTCAGCGCGTCTCCTCCAAACGTCGTGCTCAGCGTGAGAGCCCCTGCTGCGTGCGGCGTCAACACGAACTGATAGGTGCCTTCCTCCATCAGTTCCAGCTGGACCGCATCGGACGTAATTGAAGGTGTGACTACAAACGAAGACATCTCCGCGTAGTACCCGACTGGCGTCCCTTCTGCGTCTTTTGCTGATATCGTGCATACCATCGACGTTTCCGCGTTGATGATCGCCCACCTGCAAGACACCGTCGTTTGGTCCACCGACACGGTGTACTGGTATTGAAACACGTACAGCCCACCTGCCGTCGTCTCCGATTTTGCGGCAATGGGATACCCCACGAAACTGGTCGAGTTGGTGAGGACGTAAAGCGTCTGGTACCGGGAAGTCTTCAGCAGCGCAACGTCGAGACCGAAGCCGTCTCCCGGAGCAGGCACATTCCCAGCGACGTAGTCGACAATAGCCCACACCCCGCCGCTGAGTTCGGCCATCCAGACCACCCCTGGGTAGTCCACGCTGCCGGAGCTGGTGATGAGCAGCGTCCCATTCACAAATTTAAGAAGCGCACCGAAGCCCACCGTGGCCACTGCGCCCAGGTTGTCGGGCTGCACCAGCTGCTGTGCGTACGAGAACTCGCCCGAGGAGTCGTTCCATCGGTACAGGTAGATCGAGACGTTCGACTCCGCCGGGTCGGCCAGCAGTGTGTCGGAGACGCAAGCGAGCCATCCGTTTTCGATGGCGACGGCATCGGTCATGTACGCGGCTTCTTCTTGCCTCGCGATGTGATGCGGCACCCACACGTCACTCGACGGGTCGGTCGCGTTCTCCAGCTTTTCAAACACGTACACATCCCCTGTGTACACAGCCTTACTCATTGGCGCCGGATCGATGACCCCCACCTCCAACACAGTCGTATACGCGAGTCGGATCCTCCCATCTCCACCGTTTCCACCCTTGACGTCCAGCGTGCCTTCTGACCCAGACCCCACGGACCGAAGCCCGCCCTGGCCGCCCTTCGCCAGGATCGACCCGAAATTGCCGAACTCTTCGCCCTGCAGCCTGATGCTGCCGCCCGCGCCGCCGCCGCCGCCGCCGCTGAAGTACCCGCCGTTGATGCCATCGGCGCCGTTCGACGTGATGACGCCCCTGTTGGTCAGCCGCCGCGCGAACACGTTCACGATGCCGCCGCCGTTTCCGCCGGCTCCGCCTGAACCGATCCGGAACGGATGCCCGGAGCCGCCACCGCCGCCGTAGTCCATCGCATCCAGCCACGGGTCGCCGTTAACGTCTCCGCCGAGACCTGAAGTCCCGCACTGGACAGGCGTCCCCGCATCACCTGCAGTGCCGTAGCCGCCGCCGCCTCCGCAGGCTTCCGCGAACTCGCCCGGCTCCGTGGCGTCAAGGCCGGCTGGGTACTTCTCGTCGGATCCGTCGTACACGCAGCTTTTCGACCCGACGTAGATGCTGACGCCGGAGCCCCCGCCGCCGCTGTTGCTCACGTGGCTCTGCGTGCCGAGGCCTTCGGCACTCTCTCCCTGCCGCGCCACCAGCGACGCACCTTGTTGCGTTTAGGTTTTGGTTCTGGCCCTGTTGCTCTTCTCTTTCCCTTTCGGTGCTTTTTTTTGTTTTTCCTTTGAGTTGTCAAACAGGGATCCGATCCAACAGGAACGCCGGCCCTGCTGCAACGCATGATTCCTCGTCGGCAAATCGAGGCCTACCTTTCATAATCAATCAATATTTCGACTCAACGGGTCCCTGCTCCCTGCGTGGGACAGTACAGACTTTCTACGGAACTATGCGGACGCTGAGGAAGAGGAAGAAGGTACAACGCTGAGGGTAAGGTGTTCGGGCTTGGCTTTACCCGACTGCAGCAGCTAACAGCTGGCGTCTTTCCAGATTGATAGACGACTGCCGCTGTCTACCACATGATGTAGACTGCTGTACCGCATGTAGCCTATCGCCGCAGATTCTTAGCGTAACCTCAACATTTCACCAGAATCGTGAATGACGAATGCACAGCCTATTTCGAGTATGGGTATGCATACCTCCGTCTTGCAGAGAATCCGGTCCACCACCATATCCGAGGGCTGTCACGTTCACAACGCCACCAGCTTCGATGATAAAGTCTTGCTGGACGCGAATGGTGAGGACACCACCGGACTTGCTGTCCGAGTCTCGGCGGGTGACTGTGAGGATGCCCCCTGACTTGACAGTGACCGACCGGAAGTTGAACTCCGCACTGCCGTCGAGGGTCGTGATGCCAGTGACAACCAGTTCTCCGTCGGTGCCGTGGCCGTAGAAAGAATCGAACCGAACGGGGGCGGACACGGCGAGGAAGCGACCGGTTTCGTCGAAGGAAAGTCGCTTGCCGAAGTCGAGCCCGTCGGGGTTCACGGTCGGTTTCAAGGTGACCGGCCCGTTGTGCGATGTCACGTTGTCACGGGCTTCGGTCTTCGTGTAGATATGGACGGATTCCTGCGCGGTCTCTCTGCCGTACGCCTCTAGGAACGCACGCGTGCCCACTTGATTGATGACCCCAACCGTGTCGCGGGCCGCGAAGAATGTCTGCATGTTCGTCGATGCCACCGCCAGCGTGTCTCCCGCGACGGCGATGTTTCGGCCGAAGTTCATGTGCTTCTTCTCGTCCGGCGTGTGCAGCCGCTGGTGGATCTTCCAGTGCGCCGCGCCCGTCTTGGAATCCATCGTGACGTCCGACTTGTCGACGTTAATCGGCACCCCGCTGCCCTCGCCGCCACCTTCGTACAAGCTGGTGTGCCGCACAACATCGACGTAGCCCTTGCCCAGGTTGCGCTTCTCAGCGGGAGCCCCGGCGAACACCTCTGTACCTACAAATTATGTTGCACCGTTCTTTTGCGTCGGCTCGGCCAATGGGGGGCCTTTCCGGAGAGGTCGATGCAAGCCTTCCATTTTAGGTGAGCGCGACAAGGACGTCCTTCTTCGTTCCAAACTGTAACACGCAAGGAAAACGAGGCTGGCAGAGATTACACCACAGGGAACGCTTGTAGCAACACGTGGTCTGGTCTGCATTTTTTCGTGGGCTGAAGGACGTCAATTCCAAGGGTAAGCTCTTCGTTCCTCGTTTGCGGATAGACTGGACGTGCTTTTCTGACAACTTGATGTGTTACGGCCAATCAAAAATCGTTTATTTTGGCGAAGGCCGCCCTGGCCGCCATTCTTTCTGGACAGGACCCGCCAAGATTGCGCGAGTACTGCCAAACGGGTATCGTGTCAGGTACTGACAAGGTTTCAAGCTCAGCAACATGCAACAGACGAGGTGAATTCGGAGACTTCGATGGCTTTCATGCACGACCTGCACATGAGGGTTCATTCATGTGAGTGTTTGCGCTCACGGTTCGATGCACTAAAAGTTTGCAGCCAGGCCTCAAGTCTTCTTGTACGCAAGAAAAAAAAGAAGACTGAGTCCAAGAAAGCTTGAGAACGGGCCGGAAACTTTTAATGGGCTGCCGTCAGCGCGAAACACTCAACCCAACGAAGCCTGCTGTGCACGACGCACACACGAGGCGACGCCAATCGCACGGGAGTGCGATTGCTCCCGGAAAATTGGCGTCAGCAAGCGCATGTAAACGAGAACATTCCGATTTTCGTCCTTTGGCCCTGTTCGGGTGTCGTCACCTTGTTGCGATGTTGCCGTTTATCTAACAGTGTGGGGGCGGGTCCCGGGGCCACCCCCCACACTGCCTCCAACCACACGTTCGTTGCGTCATCCAATCTGTACACCTCAAACAGAACGCACTGATACCGCAAAGAGTTCGGTCCTTGCACCACCAGTATAAGTAGCTGGTTCCAAACCGCGAAGACTCGTCACTCTCAAACCACGCCTTACAACAATCAAACCCATCCGGGGGGGGGCACCCCCCCCGATCCACCGAGTGCGGGAAAAGTTTGGCGCTGGTACCCGGGTGGGCGCCCCCCGGCGAAGCAAAAGTTCGGGCGCAGCTAAGTTCTGGTGAAGCTCAGTTCGGACGATAATAAGTTCGAGTGATGCTAAGTTCGGGCGGAGTTAAGTTCTGGTGAAGCAAAGTTCGGGCGGAGTTAAGTTCTGGTGAAGCAAAGTTCGGGCGGAGTTAAGTTCTGGATAACGAGTGCCAAACCTGTACGGGAGCAGGCCAGGGAGAAGCCCAGCCCATCGAGCACATTCTGGTGCGCGTTGCGCAGCCGCGCGACTTCCATGTAAATGGGCAACCCAGCGGTCGTTTTTTCGATGATGCGGACGAAGCCCCGGGCGATGTTCGCTGTCGACGCGCCGACGAACACTTTGCCGTCGTCAGCGACGCACAGCGACTCGCCGAACTGCACGTGCGGTTGCCCGTCGGTGTCCTGCAGCCTCTGAACCTCCTGCCATCGCGCCACGGGCGCCGAAGCGAGCGCCGAAACGGTCACAGCGAGTGCGACTGCACTCATGTACTACTTTCTTTCGTGTTTCCGGCGATATTCGCTCGCGATCAGTTTGCCTGCGACGGCGTTCTTTTGACTTTTCTTTGTGTTTTGCCAACAATCAGCCGAGAGTTGATATGCAGTCTGGCTTTTGTGCTTCCGACGATCCACAGAATTTTTTTTTTTTTGCGATTCTCCTTTCTTTTTCTTTTCTCCCCCGGGGGGCTTAGCTCCGGTCTTCCACCACCACCCCCGCTCCCTGAGCAAAGAAATGCGCAGGGCCGGGACCTAGCGGGCGGCGGCAAGAGGTGTGCTGCCCTGTGTTCTATAATTTTTTTTTCGTGTGTGTTTTTGTGTCCGGTTCCGTCTTTTGTTACTGCAGGGGGTGCGAAGGGCGGTGATGAGTGGCACACGTGGCGAAGAGAGAGAGGGAGAGACGACAAAGCGCGGTGTGTACGAGCCAAAGCATCTGCAAGCAACGATTGTCATCACGAGAGTTCACAAGGTGCAAGATTGGTAGGCTCTCAAACTCTGTTTATGCGTCCGCGCAATGTGCGAGAGATAGTTCACACCCGTTGACCGCAGCCTGAAGCTTCAGTTGGGGGCAGCTCGCGCAAAGCTTCAAACCTTGCCACAGACACCGGACTTGTGGGCCCGTCAAACTCGCTGCATTCAAAAAACAATTGGCGCTTCCGAGGCTATCACTTTTGGCAGGCGCCACGAAGATACAAGAGGCCACGAAGAGTGATACGGAATAAATGGCTAACGGTGCAAGGCTCGAACAGGAACAGACGCGGCAACGTCCGAAGCTTGCACGCGCCAATAAGGCTAGGACAATTACCCTTCGTCATTTCCGGCGGGGTCACGTCACGCTGGCACAACAATTCCGGAACGGTACTGTGTGCACAAGTATTCAATACCAGAATCCGCACGATTAAACAGCACCTTAATATTGACTGCGCGCACTGCTCGGGAATGCTGAATTTTGAGTTTTTGTTCCGGAGTGGAATCAACTCCGTCTGGGAAGGTTATCGTGGCATGCTAGTATAAACAATGTCGACCGTCGACACGGCTGGTTACGCAATGACTCGGCAGTCCCCACTGATCCCGCGCAACGAAGCCTCAGATGATACTCGAAACAGAACCGCCCACGACTTTCGTTTTGATTATTCTGTTTCGGGTTGCGGGATCAGCAAAAAGCGTCGAGAGAAATCGAACCCTTTGATTCGCGGCGCAGTCCTCCGGTTTGTTCACACCGCAGGATTCTAACATAGCGAGGACGCTGGGCTTTTACCTTCGCCTGTGCGGCAACACGACTAGAGCCGCACGACATGCTTCGGTGTCTTTGGAGACTCAGATCCCGTGCGGTCACAGACACGTCCATCATACCGGTTTGTCAGCGCAATCATTGGCTAAGACACGAAGTGTGTACGAATGACCTGCGCTAAGTAGATACTCTTCGTTCGAGGAGGACTTTTGCAACACAAGACTGCAAGGCGCAACAACAAGAAAACGGCTACAGCGGTTCTCTCGGTTCATCATCCGCAATCTGTTGTGTCGGCTGGCTCGTTGTGGAAATCGGAAAGATCGTCGATCGCGTCGTCTGAATCGGGGTCCACGGCCGCGAATCCGGTGGATCTGGAAGCTGTCGTAGGAAAACAGCAGGCGGACACGCCGCAGACGTCGACCTCGGTCTCGCGCGTGAACAACAAGATCAAAGCTGGGTACAGGATGAGCGCGGCCGCCAGGGCCGCGGTGAGTGTGACGACGACGAAGGCGCCGAACTTGAAGAGAAACAGCACCTCGCAGTTGAGCAGGAACGCGGCGGCGCCGATGGAAGTGGCGGCGGAGGCGGCGATGGGCGGCGCGATTAACCGCAGGACGTATTGCAGCCTAGCCTTCGGAGACGAAGACGGGAGCGCGGTGAGAGCGTCGGCGTGGCACGCTGCCATGTGCACGACATAGTCACACGACATCCCGACTACAATCGTGGCGCAAATGCTCTCAATGACGCCGAGAGACCAGCCGAAGAGCCCCAAGCAGCCCGCAGACACAATGACCACGCCGCTCAGACACGCCACAGCCACTACCGACAGACGAACGCTCCGCGTAGTGATCGTCAAGATGACGAACGCGAGGAGCAACGAGATCAGCAACGACGCCCAAGCGGTCCTCTCCATCTCAACCTGTGTCTCCATCAGCACCCACGCACCCCCCGCCGAATGGAACCCCGGCGCGACCTCTGGCGGCGGGTCTGACAGCTTCAGCCAGGTCTCCCACATTTTCCACAGAGGTTCCACCTCTTGGTGCGGCCTCTGCCAGTTCACAGTGGTCCCCACCCAGATGGCCATCGCGACGGGGTCGCGGAGAACGAACGAGCCCGTCCGGTTGTAGTAGTACCCGGAGAACCCGCCCGTGAGGCCGACTGCGCGGTGGAAGCGGATCATTTCAGTCTTGAACTGGTCGCTCGGCAGGGGGAGCGTCATGTTTTTCGTCTCGAGAAGCCAGTCGGCGAGGTCGAGGATGGTGCACGACACGGTTCCGCGCACGGCTCGGTGCAAAGGCACGCCCGGCATTAATTCGGGCGCGGCGCCGCCGGCCCTGCCGGAGAGTTGGCGGCAGACCTTCAAGAAGTACTCCTGCGCCGCGTGCGTCGTGGCGTTGAAACCCTGCGCAAACTGGACGTCGGTCTTCTCGGCCGGGTTCAGTGGGCTCGCCGTGTCTTGCGGAACGACGCCCCAGAGGAGCCGCAAGTCGGCTCTTCCGACGTCGGTGTTCATCTCGAGCTCGGTTTGCATGTACCTCGCTTGGTTGTGGCCCGCCGGCCACAGCGACAGCTGCCCGTCGGCGCCCGACACCCGCAGCACCGCGGCCAGCCCGAAGAAGCAGAGGACCGCGGCGCACGCGGCGGCCGTGCGCCGCGGGCTTTCCGTGGCTGCCGCCACAAACAAGCCGCCGCACGCGCCGCAGGACCACCGTTTCGGGTCCTTCTCCTTGCCAGGCGACGACCCTCCTGCTTTGTCTTTCCCGGGCTGCGGGTGTTGGTCCGCGGGATGCGGGTTCGCGATGCCGACGCACTTCGCACTGCCGGCACGCCGGATGGGCCGGTGGGGTATCGGGAAGGTGCGGGGGGTCAGGTTCGGGCTGAGGGACCCCGCCTTCGACGAGAGGTACGTTTCTTCGAGGTCGCTGATGAAATCGACGTCTTCGAACCCGTGGGGCGCCGAGAAAGCCGGCGACTCCGGGGTTGACATGCCGGGCCCAACCCCGGGTTCGGCTCCGTCGGTCTCCGCCGCGATCAGCGACAACTCGTCGCCGTCGAAATCGTGGGGGTCGCCCCCCGGTTGGGCTTGCTCGAGTGTGTCGTCTCCCGGGAAAAGGCGGGGGAACGCGCGAGACATGCAGGCGGAGAATCTGTCGGCGAGGATTAGGAGCGGCGCGAGCCAAAGGAAGACGGAGAGGAGAAGCGCGAGGAGCAGCACCGCCATGAACAAGCCGAAGAGCCTGATCGCCGGGATGTGCGACACGCAGTTGCCGAGGAACGCCGCCGCCGTCGTGAGCGACGTCGCGGCGACTGTCCGGAACCCCCGCTCGAGGGTCCACGCCAGCTGTTCACGCTCGGTGCGCAACCCACGGTCGCGCTTCGCCTCCTGCCACAGCGCCAGCAGGACAAAAAAGTCGTCGGCACCCACCCCTGCCACGAGGAACAGGCCGATCGAGTGCAGGATGCCGAACCACCGGATGCCGAGGACGTGCACGTAGAACGACGCCGCCAGCGGCAGGCACAGCAGCACGCCGGCGACCGCGCCGGCCGCGAGGAAGAGGCTCCGGCAGTACGCGACGACAAACAGCAGCACGAACGCCACCGAGCCCCCGGCGAACACCGCGTCCCGCAATAGCTGCTCGTGCAGCTGCTCTTCGAAGAACGTCCACTCCCGGAACGACACGTCGAGGCCGGCGGCTTTCGCAGCGGACAGCAGCGGCGGGACCAGGCTTTCGACGCCAGCGACGTCGCGGTTGCCGTGCTTCGCGACGCGGAGCACGACCCGCGTGTAGCTGGTCCGCAGCGGCCCCGCCGCCGACGAGATGCTGTATTTGTCGAGGAACGGCCTCCCGCCGGACGCGGGCAGCGCCTCCGCCAGCTCCTGCGACCGCTCGCTCCACGACGCGAGCACGCGCACCGCCTCCTTCACCCGGACGCTGTACGCGTCGGTGAACTTCGCGCCGCACGCGCCGGCGTCCAAACCGGCCGAACTCTCGCCCGCGGCCGCCGGTTCTGGCAGCGGGAAGCTCTGCAGCGCGAGGACGTCGGACGGTCGGGCGTCGGTGAGCAGCAGGAGCGCGCAGAGGTCGAGGTTTTTTATGAGGCACGGCTCCGAGCAGGCGGGTTTGTCCTTCGCGGCGGGGGGAGAGCAGCCGAGCTCGTCCCGCAGGTCGCAGGGGACGGTGCCGGTGGCGTTGCAGGTCTCCTTCAACAGGACGGACCCTCCGAGCAACCGGAGAGGGTCGATCGCCTGCACCGCGCGGAGCAGCCGCACCGCCGCGGCGTTGCCCGACATCGCGGACAGGAGCTCGGGGAAGTTGCCGACCCACGCGACGGTGTCGCACCGCAGCGCCTCCCCGTCGCAGTCTTCCGACGGTCGACTCGGCCTCGCCGCCGTCTCGTTTCGCGCGTCATCTCTATCCACCTCGATCAGCTCCCCGTAGCACCCGTGCGCCCATGCACTCGACTCTTCGATCGCGTGGACGAACTCACATATCCTGCGCATCCCGTCATTCGACAGCACGTTCCCCCCTTCTTCAAGTGCGACCAGCACGTGCAATTCGGTCTCGCGGGGCACCTTACACCGCTGGTGAGGAGAAGGGGTGGGCGGTGCCTCCGTGGGCTTCACCTCCGGCGCAGCCGTCTCCGGAGCCGGCGACGCCGTTCCCGGCGGCAGAGTCTCCGGGGGCTCGATGCCGGGTGACTTCGTGAGGCCGAGTTTGTGCGGGAACCGAAGCACCGTCTGGTGCCGGTCGCTCAGGGCGGTGCCGCGCACTACGAAGCTGTCGACCTCTGCGTCGAACGTGAGGCCATTCGGATGCGACGCTTCGACGGCGAGCTGCCACGTGAGAAGTACGCAGAGGGCAAGCATCCCGAAGAGGCAGAGGCCAGGCCTCTTCGTATATACCAAGGCGGCGACATCGAACACAGCGGGCATCCCCTTGACCCGCGCCTCCTGTCCGCGAGTGCAAATTTGTAAAGAAGCGCGAGAGAAGTCAGGAGAGGTGGGGTTAACGAGACGTTCGACATGTCTGAGATACTTGAGCGAGCCTGAGGCGCAAAAGCGTAAAAGTACACGGGCTCTCCCGCACGCCGTACGTAACGTAAGAAAGGCGCAAAACTGGGCTGTCTTCCGCGCAGGGATTACCCCTCACAACTGAGTTTCAACACACGCACACATAGACCCGCCCTTCATCCTCCGAAAGAGACGGGCTATAATGGGGTGTGACCGGTCACCATCTCGTGACCCTTCCGGGGACGTCTCTTCCGTTCGTTTGACTCCGTGCGTTTAACCAAGGCCCACGAAAAACACAGTAGCTTGCCGATCGCACGAAGAGCATCTTGAGCGTCTGCGTTTCCGCAGTTTGCTCTGGCCCGAGATAGTCTTGAACTTGCACCACATGCATTGAATCTTAACACCTATGACGTGAGTTAGGTGCAGGAACCATCTCTCCGGAGTATCCAGCCGCCTCACTTCTGTCCCGTACTGCTACGGTGGGTGTAAGTCGTTTTGTTGCTGCATATCTATGCTCTAATTGCGTTGGCCGATTTTGCCAGATTTTGGCAGATTTTGGCCGATTTTTCCAGATTTTGGCCATTTTCGGCCATTTTGCCATTTTTGGCCATTTTTGGCCCTGCAAAAATCTGGAAAAAATGAAAATTTCCAAAATTTGCTCAAAATCTGCCAAGTGCATTTCCCTGACAAAAGTCAAGGTAACAATTTCCAAGTGGGACTAGTCCCCTAAGGGCACATTTCACATTGGGACTAGTCCCCTAAGGCACCTTACCCAAAAAAAAAAGAATGAACCAAGATGCTGTTGCAATCAATACACTAGGGAATATGCATGTCAATCATAAGAACTCCAGCCTCGCGATGTACGAAAGAAGAGGAGGACGGAGGGCGGGATAATACGTTTACGTGGAAGCTCAGGAAAACTACTGCTATGGGAGAGAAGGAGCGGAGGTAGGGAGGGGAAGATCCTAAGACAGACTACCGCTCGTGCGAGGGGAGGAATAAAAAAGATAATTCGCATGGAAGTAGAATGGCGGAACAAACAAGCGCGCTTCAATGCACGGTGGCTGCGAACGGACGAACAGCAGCGTATCCAGCCTACCCGACTGCGCCTGGGCACACAGGATGACAATGTTAGGATCCTTGTAATGTAACTTCGCGAAATAATAGGCTCTGAAGACACACGCGGGACGTGAGTTCAGGTTTTTGGTTCGGGTTCAGGGGCCCCTGTGGAGGGCAGGAATGTCTTTCTTGCGGCTTTTACCAAATTTCTTTCCTTTTCAGTGCTTTTCCGTGCAATGTCATACGATACTCGAACTGGAAATCTTAGTCAGCGGGGTGAGCTCGCTGAAAGACGCGCGTTCATAACGGAAAGGAAATACTCGACGTTGCTGCTTCGACTCCGAATGGAAGGGAGGAAATATAGAGGTAAGGGGCAAATACAATACAAACACAATCTGATTTGTTCTTCGCTTACACCACCGTGTGTTGCTTTCTCACTCAGGACTTTGACCTGTTTTGTTTGTAGCGTTATTTTAGAGTTATAATTCGCTTGAGAATTTTGTGTGATTTGTTAGACCCGCATGACCTCACGTCCGTTCAACACATAGTTACAGCACTTAGGATCCCTTCTGTTCTTTGTCGGGCAGCATCGTCGAGCATTTCCTTTCAAGCTGGCGCTTATGTAAAAAAAATTCGATCAATCTTTCTTCTGCAAGTAGTTTCTGCGGCTTGTTCGTTGTAGCGTTCCTTCTCGTCCGGCTGTCGGCACGCTGGTTAGCCATTGACTTCGTCCTGCCATTTCTTCGAAAACTTTTGCACGTGACTTGTTCTGGGCTTAAAGGATTCATCCGCTGCTTCCAGAATGGCGCAATTCAGCTCGTCGTAGAAGTCAGTCTTCTCCTTCTCCGGGTACTTTTTGTGAACATCCCGGGCTTCGCGCACGAGGATCGCCATGTACTCCTGGAAGCTGGGCGCGATGGGGCAGACTGCTTCGTCGCTTTCGTGATCAATCATCACCATATGACCGCTTGCCATGTCCAGCACGTCGTGTGTCATCGCCTCATAGTACTTGGTCGGAACGAGGTTATACTTGCCGAACATTGCATTGCCTTCACTGTGGGTGTGGAAGTGCAGTGCGGGCTTTTGTGGGTGACGCTAAAGCAAAGAAAATGCGTAGTTTCGTTGTATTCTTTTACTTGTTAGTTGTCGACAACTTGTTTTGTGTTGAGGTGCCATCCAGATGTAAATCTAAAGCCGCCCATGTCAAAGAAATGTGAAAACGGGTTTTTGCCTAGAGGCTTTCGCGTTATTCTGCAGATGCTTTGAGCTATCTTTGTGTCCATGCTTTCAGTCGTCTTCTTAACCATGGTTAAGTGCGCACTGGTGTCAGCCGAAGCTGCTAAAGCTTCGGCTGACAAAGAACCGCGAAGCGTTGTTTTTGGTCTACGCTGCTTTTGATACACTTCTGGGTTACTCTCGCACGGCGATTTGCGGGACGACTGGGGCTTCCCAGGGACACATCTTGGGGTGTAGTGGTGTGATCAGATCCAAGTATTACCGGGTTTGTGCCGGGTTTGCACCGGGTTTGTTCCAGGGGGGAAAATCTTAGTTTAATGTTTAGGCAGAGCACTGCCTCTCATGCATGGTTGATGCTAGCATCAAGTCTTCTTCGAGGAAGATGTCGTCTAGGAAAGGGATGCACTAAAGCATCAAGGCGTGGCGCACCTTGGGGCTTGGCACTTGCGCTGAACACCAGCTCGTCGAGACGGTCAGCCGCAGGGCAGAGCGGACGGGGTCGTGGCACTGTGCTGCCTCCGACTCAAGCTTTGCAAGCTGTGGTTGACCGCTGCGTTCCTGGACCAGGAGCGGCCTTTTTCTTTCTTCTTTCTTCTTCTTCAGCCTGGTGAACTCCCCGGCTCTCCTGGTGCACATAGGAGCTCCCTTATGCGGCAGAGCCACGAGTATCAGAGCTACCCCACTGCTTCTGCGCCTGCTACGCACGCTCGTCTTGCCACGTTTAACGTAAAAGATGTGCCTTGAGGAGAACGAGAGAACCCAAAACTGTCAGTCTCCTCAAGCATTGTCTACAGAGCAGGTGCTCATACAAAAAAGAAATGCAAAAAGTGGGAAAAGGGAGTACTCCGTAAAAGGGTCTGGAACCTTGAGGGACTGGCCCGTCGGTTTTAAGCCACGGACACACCAGGCGGACCATCACGACCACAATAATGAGCGCACACAGCACTGTGTAAAGCGTTGCTTGTCACACAGCCACGCTCTTGCTTTACTTGGGGGGATACGCAAAGCCGATTTGCAGGAATACGTGCACAGGAAGCCAAGCCGGCACCAAGCCAAGGGAAGCCTGATGGTCTTAGCCTGCGGTGCGGGTGTGTTTTGGTGAGGGAGAAAGGCATACTCCTCCTCAAACATCTCGAGGATGTCTTTGATCGATTGAACCTTGTCGAGCTTCTCGGTTCCCGTTAAAGTCCAATACAACCGAAGATCCGCCGGTATCTTGAAGCCGAGTTCCTCCTCCAGCTTTTCGACATCCTCAACTCGCTCGCTGTCGACGACTATCTCCACGTCGTCCTTGGCCAGCTTGCATATCTCTTCGATGGCAGTTTTGACAGCTAGTTCTTCAGGAGTCATCGAAGTATCGTCCGTTTCCGTCGCCTCAGGCGGATCTTCCTTCTTTGCATTTTTCGCCTTGCTTGGCTCGTCTCCAGCGGGGCGCTTTTTTGCCGGCATTTTGTCGTTTGAACTGCAGGTTCAGCCTGGTGGTCTGGTCTGATTAAGAACAAATGCTGTCCCGACTAGGGGAGGTATGCTTCCTGCTCTGAGGCTGTCTATAAGATTTCCCCGTTTCTCCCTTCGGGATACTCCGCCTCCTCCCTTGGCCTTACATCCTCAGGGCCCCCCCCCTTAGACCACTATGCCCCCCCCTTTTGGCATGGTCTCATATCTACACGTTTAGTCAGGCTCTGGCAAAATCTGAAGCCTGCCCTGAACTGACTCCACGCAGGTGCAGTATGAACAAACTCGAAAGGGGTGTCCAAAAATTACAGACACACACACAGCGCAGCAGCTTCCGGACACGTAGTGTTGAAGTACTGGGATAAACAGAAGCGCGAAAGTACTCAGGGGACTGCCGTGTGCTTATTTCGACGGAGGCTACAACACAGCACGAAGTGGGTCTGTTGAACGCTTCCGCCCGGCACCAAACCCAGATTTACCTGTGTTTCGTGGCTCAACACTTTTTCCTCTCCTTTGAGATGTTGCAACTGGCAGTTTCCTCAAGTATTTCCTACAAAGCAGGTGCTTGTACAAAAGAGAAAGGGAGACGTTGTGTCAGGGAAACAGACCATTCAGGAGGGGGATTGCAAGCACGTTGTCGATTGGAATGAAATGTGCTGGCACCAGCACTGGTCTGCGCTGTGTTCTGCTTGAGGAGGAGGGAATCGTTGTAGTTGGTTCTGCCTCTGGAAATAGGAGAAGACGACCAAGAGGTGGACCTTCATGGAAACCAGCAAGAACCCGACAACAAAACGGGTGAGTGTGTTGCCAGTGGGGCTGGTTCCCTATCAGCGAAGACGAAGTGACGCGCAGCAAAGCAAGAAGCGCAACCCGGCCGCCCCGCTGTTGTGTTTAGACGGTCTTGCTAGAAATTAGTTGAGGGCATCGATCCATTCCGACGCAAATCTCTTGAAACGGTCTGCATCTGGCGAGAACGAACTGTCGTCCACATCCAACATTACGCTGGTCAGTTCTTTATAAAAGTCACCCTTGGTTATCTCGGGGTGTGCGTTCCTCACCTCCTTCGCTTTTTCCAGGGTGGCCGCCAAATATGCCTGAAAGCTCGGGAAGTTCGGATACACGTCGTCGCATTCCACGTCAACAAGCACTACATGACCGCTAGCCAAGTCAAGCACGTCGAACATTAAAGAGGACTCGGTTTCTCGCAGTGGCACCATCTTAAATGTTCGGAACAAAGCCGAGCACTCCCTGTGGTTGTATTTTAGACCGGCTTTTGTTAAGTCTCCGATAAGATTCCTTCTAAGACTCCTTCGAAGAATTAACCCGGACGGGAGACATATATAATAGAGAAAAGCAAAGTAGCGGCGGCCGACCTCTGTCTGCAAGCACGTCTCTGGCAGGGCAGTCGGCACCAAACGGAGCACAGTACCTCTTCCAAAGCAGTCGGCTGAAGCGGAGCACAGTCAATGGGCATTCAGAGAGTGCAAAGCATGTCTCTTGTAGGGCAGTGGGCAGCGGGCTTTGAGGGAAAGGTCAGCGCGGTAGCGATGACCAGGAGAACACATACAGATGGGTGGGGAGAGGCCCTGGGACTAAGGCGTGACTACCCCCGTCCCTGTCCCTCCCAGGGCGCCACCCCGCATCTAGCCTGGCTCCACCACGGTGAAGGCCCACACCTGCGGTTTCCGTCCCTCGTATGCTTGTGCTTGGCACTTCTTGGGCCAGACAGTGGTCAACATGGTCGCTCATGGGCCAGCCAGGGGTCCACCAGTGGTCGAACCCAAAATACTAGTGTCAATTTCGATCACACTCTACAACGCTCGACTACACTCTACTTTTGCTCCGAGGAGCGACCCAGCATCAGGTTGCATATGTCTTCTATGGCGGTTTACGGCCAGCAGACGGGGGGACCCCCTAAAAACCCACAAAATCGCATTTGGGACATCATAGAAGGCTCTCCGGAGGCTTCTGAGGGCGTATTTGAACGCAGAAAGATGTTTTAGGTAGGGTATGGGGCCTCAGTACCCGTCAGACCCTGGTGAACTATGCGGGGATTTTTCCGCCCAACCCCCCCCCCCCTTTTGGCATCGACACGGTGCACTAGTCAAGGACTTTTTTGACTTTGACTAGTGGTTTTACTAGTCAAAATTTTGACTAGTAAAATGACTAGTGCCACTAGTAAAAATGACTAGTGCACTAGTAAAAATGACTAGTGATTCAGACAAAATCCACCCAAGTCCTGGGTGTTTTGAGAGTTTTCGAGGGGTTCCACGGCACTACCGTGACCACCGGTGCCCAGACACCACAAACCACCTGGGCAACCCCAGTTTTCGCGAGACAGGCCGAGTTGCGAGGGCTTTGGTTGGTTTCTTGGGAAAGTCCCTGAGCTTGTATGGCTTAGCAAACATAGTGCAAACGACAGTGCTATCCCTGCACGGTGAGGTCAGAGACATGTCGTGACAGGTTTCAGACACTGGAATAATGCGGGCTTCCGACCACATTCAAACTCTGGTCCGTAGATTCGGTTTGTCGTTCATAGCGCTCCTATCGCCTTGGCATCGCACCGGACACAGTGCATTTACAGTAGTGGGTTCCCTAAAACCCACGATTCTTGCCGAGCTTCCCAACATGAATGTGCAACAGGTGCTGGCTTTGTCCGCCTGTGAACTGTTTGCATGCAAGGCTTTGTGTTGCGCACATTCCACAAATAGTGTCGTTGCTCACTGCTATGTGCTCCGCTTTCTAGTGTTGGAGGCACTCTCCCATTGCGTGCTTCCTCTTTCACGCCGCCGCGGAAAACCAGTCTTGTAGCCTGTGGCGCGCGCGTTGTGTGCCAGTCAACACGTCGTGGTGCTTTGTCCAGGCATTTCGAATGCCTGGAAGTCACGTTTCTTTGTAGTTTCGGGACGTGCTAACGACCATTGAGCCCACCGATCAACTGCTCAAAGCTTTCGTCGGGTGGGACACCAGCAGGTTCTGGTTTCTACACGTCGGGTCTACCGCACAGTAACGTAGCCGGTGTACTATTTGTGAAAGCAGCTTCTTTCGCATCTTCGGTTGTTCACAACGACAATAAAAATCACCGCCTCGGATTAGCTTGAATTCACAACGCACTGTCTATCGGGCATTGAGAGCTACTAGTAGTAAGTGCGGAAGAGCATGAGGCAGGCAAGCTGTATAACGCTCCCAGTTGGCAACAAGTTCCCAGAAACTCCCCGTCCTCAGCTGTGGTGCTGCTTGCCTTCATGGCACTTGCACTTTCTAGAAATCAATACTCAGCCCGGTTCCTGTGGGGGAAGAGTCGGGGTGGCCCACCAAAAAAGCGACCACAGTTCTGCATGTTCAGCCGCAAAACACAAACCGACGAGTAATCGTAACTTATTCCTGCAGAACTGGCTTTGTTGAATGACGCTCGTGACAGACAACTGACCCCCAGCTTTCGTCTATCGCACAGTAAGGAATCGCGTTGGGAACCGCATTCGGAAAAATATTGGACCGGAACTTCTTTGGACCGGAATCTTTTTGGACTTTTTAGAGTTAACGTTTTGGGCTTTTGGAGGTTCTGAAAGTTTTGGACTTTTCCCTGGGGTTTTCAGTTTTTGGCGGTATTTTGAAGTCTGACCGAAGCAGCTTTTGCACTGTTTCATGTTTCCGTTACACCAATGATGGGACCGGCAGATTTTGCGAACATTCCAAAGCTTCCCGAATTCCGGGCCGCAAACGCGTCCAAATTGGTTCAGGTTACCTTTAGTTTCTGTTCGTCCTTAAAACTCGTGGTTGCATGATCATGACTATGGGCGTAGCCTGGGTCGCGTAGACAAGAAGCTCGGGTGAGCATGGCGGGGCGACTCATGAGATTGCCCCCGTCGCCGACCACGTGCCGGAACACGACGTCCGGGACCGGCTATACTTGATCAACTCCTTGAACGCCAGCAGCCCGCTGTCGTCGGCATCCACCGTCAAAAACGCGCGTGACCGCCACTCGGCGGCCAGGACGTCGCCTTCACTCAGCGACGCTCGCTTCACTGCGAGCTCGCCGAGGTCGAGTCCTTCCGCGGGCATGCCGCCGGCCCTGCTCCGTATGGCCCGGCGACGCCGCGTGCCGACTACGCTCAGCGACTCGCCACCTTCTGCGTCTGGCTAAAGTAGCGACCTCCAAGTTGTAGGGCGCTGTTAACGGACTTGGGCGCGCCCTTGACTGTAGGCACCACATGTATCATATCTTATCGTATTCTTGGATTCTAAACTTCCTTGTGGGCGTGAACCCTACTGTAAAATATTTGGACCGGAACCTTTTTGGACTTTTGGGGGTTTTGAAAAGTACTTCGACTTTTTCCCCGTCCAACATTATTCCGAACACGGTTGTAAGCGCAACGGTAGGGTACAGTTGTGCCGTGGGACCCTCTGAAATCTACAAAATAGCCCAGATTTCGGTTCGGAACAGGTGGATTTCTACTAGGACACTAGTCATTTTGACTAGTGCACTAGTCATTTTTACTAGTGCACTAGTCATTTTTACTAGTGTTTTTACTAGTGCACTAGTCATTTTTACTAGTGCAATAGTCATGCTTTTTCACTAGTAAAATGACTAGTCAAAACACCTTTTTCACTTTTACTAGTGCACCGTGGACTCATATATATAATAGAGACGATGCCAAACCCCCCCCCTTTGCACTAATAAAATATTTTTTGACGTCACTCCATACTGGCCCCGAACCCCCATCTGTGTGGCCCAAAACGGGTCCCAAACGGTTTTTGACGGGCTGAGTCGAGGTAAAGGGGTCTCTGAAGGCCCACGAATGGGCCCAGGTGGGCCCCGGAGCGGGCTCTCAGTGCGAGGGGGTGTGCCCCCAAAATGGGGTCATTTTCAAAGCCTCGCCACTACTCAAGCTAGTCAAACACCTTCTGGCCTCCAGCGGGAAACCCAGACTACACAACGACAAGATCGGCTGTGTTCCGCTGTAGATAGCCACCAGCGGGTCCTCTTGAAGCCGAAGAGTGTTCTCAGGGGTCACAGATAGCCCTACTTGGCCACCCCGCCTGCAGCGCCTGCAGTGGGCAGGCACACATTGTAAATAGAGTGGGTGCAGCAAAAGCCCAGGCCATCAGCAAAAGCCCAGGCCAAACCGCGTCCAAAGACATCCAAGTCCAGTGAACGGAGTTCAGATGCAGCCCCTCCAAGCAAGCGTCAGAAAAAGTGAAGTCGCCATCTCCACCTCTTGGTTCTTTTGCATTTTTCCACCTTATATTCTGCGTTTTCCTGGTAAGCACTGTGTTCTCAAAAGCGGGTGAAGCCGGATTCTAGGCAGGGCGCACTTGCACACCGCACATTCTAAGCGTGTGCCTGCCCACTGCTGGCGCTGCGCACATGGGGCTAACTGTGACCCCCGAGAGCATTCTTCGGCTTCAAGAGGACCCGCTGGTGGCTATCTACGGCGGAACACAGCCGATCTTGTCGTTTTGAAGTCTGGGTTTCCCGCTGGAGGCCAGAAAGTGTTTGACTAGCTTGAGTAGTGGCGAGGCCCGAAAATGACCCCATTTTGGGGACTCTCCCCCTCGCGCTCCAGGGGCCTACCTGGGCCTACCTGGGCCCACCTGGGCCTATTCGTGGGCCTTCAGAGACCCCTTTACCTCGACTCAGCCCGCCAAAAACCGTTTGGGAACCGTTTTGGGCCACACAGGTGGGGGTTCGGGGCCAGTATGGGGTGACATCAAAAAAAGTTTTATTAGTGCAAGGGGGGGGGGTTTGGCATCGTACCATATATATGGTACGATGCCAAAACCCCCCCCCCTTTGCACTAATAAAATTTTTTTTGATGTCACCCCATACTGGCCCCGAAACCCCACTTGTGTGGCCCAAAACGGTTCCCAAACGGTTTTTAGCGGGCTGAGTCGAGGTATAGGGGTCTCTGAAGGCCCACGAATAGGCCCAGGTGGGCCCAGGTGGGCCCGGAGCGGGCACTCAGTGCGAGGGGGGGTGCCCCCAAAATGGGGTCATTTTCAAAGCCTCGCCACTTCTCAAGCTAGTCAAACACCTTCTGGCCTCCAGCGGGAAACCCAGACTACACAACGACAAGATCGGCTGTGTTCAGCCGTAGATAGCCACCAGCGGGTCCTCTTGAAGCCGAAGAATGTTCTCAGGGGTCTCAGATAGCCCTACTTGGCCACCCCGCCTGCAGCGCCTGCGGTGGGCAGGCACACCTTGTAAATAGAGTGGGTGCAGCAGGTGCACCCTGCCTAGAATCCGGCTTTACCAGCAATACGAATTAAGAATACAGGTTGACCCAGGAAAACGGAAACTAAGAGAGGGAAAATGCCAAAGATCACGGGTCTGGAGTTCGTGGAGTCATCGGTGAGAGCAATGCAGAAGTTGTCGCCGTTTCATGAGGAAACGAGACGTGGTCAGTCCATGCAGAGACGACTCGTAGCCAGCAGGACCTTTTGCGAAAAGGTCTCTGGTGAGGACCTGATCGGTTTCTTTCTCGCCCTAATGACAGAGGAGGAGAACGTTGACATCTGGAAGCGCCTTTCTGGTAGGCTTTCAGAAGCCTTCAACAGACTTGACGACGAGGCGAGCCGGCGACGCATCGTGAGCGGTTTGGACTGGGCACGTGCCCGGTACAGGGCTGTTGGAATGGTCGTGGGTGACAATCTCTGAAAGAACCGGGGAAAGGCTGCCGAGATTGGCGTTGGCGGGGGAGTCCTCATCTTGGTTCTTTTGCATTTTTCCACCTTATATTCTGCGTTTTCCTTGTAAGCACTGTGTTCTCAAAAGCGGGTGAAGCCGGATTCTAGGCAGGGTGCACTTGCATACCACACATTCTAAGCGTGTGCCTGCCCACTGCTGGCGCTGCACACATGGGGCTAACTGTGACCCCCGAGAGCACTCTTCGGCTTCAAGAGGACCCGCTGGTGGCTATCTACGGCTGAACACAGCCGATCTTGTCGTTTTGAAGTCTGGGTTTCCCGCTGGAGGCCAGAAAGTGTTTGACTAGCTTGAGTAGTGGCGAAGCCCGAAAATGACCCCATTTTGGGGGGCTCTCCCCCTCGCGCTGAGTGCCCGCTCCGGGGCCCACCTGGGCCCACCTGGGCCTATTCGTGGGCCTTCAGAGACCCCTTTACCTCGACTCAGCCCGCCAAAAACCGTTTGGGAACCGTTTTGGGCCACACAATGGGGGTTTCGGGGCCAGTAAGGGGTGACATCAAATTTTTTTTATTAGTGCAAAGGGGGGGGGGGTTTGGCATCGTCTCATATATATATACGGTGAAACCATGGTAGAACTACGGAAGAACTACGGAAAACTCGAAAGGGGTGTCCAAAAATTATTTTTTCCGGCGCTCGGGATTTTTCCAGGAACCCGGGTTTCGGCTAGGGGGGTAATGCATTTCAGACGGGGTTTCCGCACCTTTTCATGCAGCCTTTTGATGACATTTGAGCACTGGGAGCGAAAGAAATGTGAAAACAGGGATTTGCCAAGAGGAAAGGAGAAGTGATGGAGGCTGACGATGTTGTTCGACCAGACTCGAGTGCATTGTCACTTTCGTTTTCCTTTGGCATCCCACGCATCCTAGACGTAACTGTTCTGGTTGAGTGCGAGAGACGTTATGTCGCTGGCAGCCAGGAAGCAGACGACACGGTTGCGCACCGTCGTAGGTATTCTCATGCACGAGTGGGTAAGCAAAGGTGTCTCGTCGGCGCGTCGAGGAGATCTGGGCCTTGAACCAAGTCTCGCGATATGGAGTTCCTGAAGGAAACCCAAACCTGCAATGTCGCCCTGCAGTTCGCTACTGGGCCACCAGACCCGGCTTCGCAACGGGCCGGTGGCCACTTTACAGCGACATGGAAAAACGATGAAGGGAGAATCCTGTGGCACCACCTCGACGTTCACATCACATGCCGTCAATGGTATCATCCAGAAGATGATTCAGTACTTCGCGAAGTTGACAGACGAACTGATTGCGTTGAATGTACTGGACGAGGAAGCCCCATTTGGGCAAGACCGTTTTTGTGTCGTGTATGTCGATAGGTGGATTCGCGTGCACGCGGGGCTTTGAAGTTGTCCACCGCATGCACCGGGTTGCCACAGCAGCGATCTCGTCGCTTCACTTTGAGAAGGAGACAAAGGCTGTATGCTAGGCCGCAAATTACGTCAGTCGGTCCAGAGTTTCAGGAATGGCTTGCTGCCGAATACAGCATTCAAGAGGACAAGGGGTTATTGTGGCAGCGCGCCACACTCGGCAGGTTTGGCCCTGCATGGGTTGCTGCGTTCTGCATGAGTGCCCATGCTGCGTTCTGCATGAGTGCCCATGTTGGAAACTCGGGAAAGTCGGTACTTGAGTTGCTACTCGTGTTCTTCGGTAAGTTCCCTGAGATGGTATCGCAGTCATCTGCAAAGACGAACGTCCTGCACCGCTCGGGAGTTCGCATGCAACTGAGTACCACACTATCGTTTTGTCGGAGACGGTGAACGAACCGCGTGTCACCGTGTGGCTGACGGCGATGATGCTATAAGGGTTCTGGCTGGCGAGCGAGTTCGCGGTCGCGCTGCTTTGACATGTTGCGGGCCCTCGTCTATTTTTGGCAAGGGAGAATGCATACGGAATGGCTTGGACGAGACAGAAAGGCAAGGCAAGCAAAAGAAACAAAGGAGGGAGGCACCCTTGGCTTAAAGGTCTCCCCGCAGCTAGTATCAAGACTTCCGCGGCTCCTCCCCGTTTTGCTTGTCAAAATATCTCCGAGCTCGCCGGCTCTAATGGTTGGTGAGAAAGCCTCACCCCCAGAGCTTTGTTAAGTTTTGTCTGTCCATCCGGACCCTATACCAGTGTGTCAGGTGCACCCACCCCAATTGGTCACGTCTCTGGAAAAGCTTGCAGTTTACTGAGTGAATAGGAGCAAGACGCATGGCTAGATGAGCACGACCACCTCGAATCGTCACCAGGAGAATTCGGGGTGGGGCTGGCTTCGACGACTAGTAATATCCCGGTAAATAGTAGCACTCCTGAACTAGCCCGAAACCAACAGGATCACAGAATGTCAGTCACACCTTCCCGATTCTTTTTGGGGCGGTACATCCTTTTCGGGTACAAACCGACCGATTGAGTTCATCATAATAATCCGATCCTTTGTGGGTGCCGAGGAAACGAAGCTAGTCGAGGCCACGTAGAAGCGGAAGCCATCAGCAAGCCAATGAGTACCACACTCTACTTAATGAATCTCTGATGCTGGTCGGGCCTTCGAGTTGGAGTTCTCAACCCAATCAGTGTCACGTGGTACAGCTATCGCCCTGACATGATTTTCCGCATTTATTTGAGTGTGTGTTCACCAAAGCAGGTGTGGGTGCGGCTGTCTGAGCCAAGTTCAGCAGATCGCCACAGGTTTGTATGCGCATTTTAGACGGGACGGCTTCCTGTTCGTGATACCAGTATAGGAGTCATCGCAGCAAACCTTCGACCTCAGTTCCTCGCCCATCCACATTGGGCGCAATGCCAAGTAGATCGCATAACGGTCGCGGCATCCGAGAATGCGTGTCACACCTTGCCTTCCAAAATGCGCCGGTTTCGAAAAAGGATGGTGCTCAAGCGATCCACTCATCCATGCTCGTCGCTGACCGAGCACCGCTGCATTCTTCTTTCCTGACACGTTGGGCCGGCATTGGTCAGAACCGACCTGCACCTGGTTTCCGCCCCGCGAATTCGAGTTCAAGCGGGCGGCCAGTCGTTAAGCTCAACGCGCAACGTAGCTTTTACTTCGGACCACATGCAACCATACAGCACTTGCCGCAACCTGTGCAGATGACGCGGGTGCTCACCATGCACGCCTGAAGGATGGGGCCCAAGACGTAGGACGCGACGTGCCGCGCGTACGGGATGTACGACAGCGAATACCACACCAACGAGGTTATCTGTGGTAAGAGGTTCGTCTTGTTTTTCCTCGGCAAAGTATGAACAACTGGACACACCTATAGTTAACCGCAAGTGCTTGAATGTACGAGGTCATGGCCTCGTGTGCTTTGTTTTGTGGCGGGGATACTTTCCAGCCCCAGAGGTTGATAAAATTGCTTCTGCCTGCGTTTTGGGGACATTCCCCGTTATGCTATTAAAGTTTGCTAATTTCCCCATTATGCTATTAAAGCTGCTAATTTCCCCATTCTGGGGGGTTTTTTGCTAAATTCCCCATTATGCTATTAAAGTGGTGCTAATATCCCCATTATGCTATTAAAGTTGCTAATTTCCCCATTATGCTATTAAAGTGGTGCTAATTTCCCCATTATGCTATTAAAGTGGCGCTAATTTCCCCATTATGCCATTAAAGTTTGCTAATTTCCCCATTCTGCGACTGGGCTACTGGCGGTCGTAGTACAGCACAGGTAGTCTGGTCAAGACTTTTTGTGAGTAGTTTTGTCCATTTTCGAGGAAGATAATGACAATGCACTTTCTAACCGTGCCTAACGCGAGCAGTCGTTTGATGAAATCGATTCGACGGCGGCTACTTAGCCTACTTTCAGTAGATTGTTTCGAGAAAACGGCGTATTTCCGGAAGTTAACTTTGCAAGTCACAGCGTCTTGGCACTGTGCTGGTCCGCGGGAAACAATCAGCATGTTCACCAAAAGGGGTCAGCAGGGTTCGCACTGACAGCTCAGCTGGTGATCTGACTGTCTGTAGTCTGACACCAGACTAAGTTGGAGCAGACTAAAGACAGCTGCACCGAAGCTAAGCTCTCACTGTCTCAGCGGCACTGTAGCAAAGCAACAGCTTCTGGCGGAAAAACTCGGGAACCATACTGCAGGCTGCACTGCAGCGTGGACCTTTGTGGTACTCATTTGGAAATTTGATACATGAGATGAGGCTTTTCATCATTTCATGAGCCCAGTTTGTGTTGTCACAGTTGTGGATTCAGATACAGTGGAATGCCGCTGCGGTGGCCATGATGGGCGCCGGGTCAAACCCGAAGTGCCAGGGCGGGCACTTCGGGTTGCTGCCATGTCTTGGACCAACCAAGGACTCCTGAAGGAGTGTACTGAAGATTTCATGACCAGCAAGCTATTAGCCGTATCCTCACACACGTACACAAATCCAAGGGTTTGCGGGAAACCATTCCCGAAACGGTAGGACATGTTCGTGGTAGAGGCCGCGGGAAACTGTGGAAAACGACTGGAAACCCGCCGAAACCCAAAAAAAATGTTTTAATGGCATAATGGGGAAATTAGCAAACTTTAATGGCATAATGGGGAAATTAGCACCGCTTTAATAGCATAATGGGGAAATTAGCAACTTTAATAGCATGATGGGGAAATTAGCACCACTTTAATAGCATAATGGGGAAATTAGCAAACTTTAATAGCATAATGGGGAATCACCCTGCGTTTTGTGAGGCAGCATGTCTCCTCTTAAGTGATTGCAACAGGAAACGAAAGAAGCTCGCCCCCAGGACGAGCGAAACGATCATCCCACAACATGCAAAAGCTTGCGAGCTAGCGCAGTGCCACGCTCGCCCTGTCACAGTTTCACTGAGGGAGTTGATGCACCACGAAAGTCGATTGGTTAGAATGCAAATAATCTGTAGCGATAATCTGCATCGATTAGAGAACTTCACACATGTGGTTGGTTCAAAGGAAAATTCAAGTTTTCCCACCTTCCCTGACCCCCCGGTGACCTCGCCCAAGCTCGTTCCCCCGGGTTTAGGCAGTCACTCAACATTCCATTGCGCTAGTGCTACCAGTTACAAAGACGTGTTCTTACTTTTCCCTTTCTTCTAGGCAGTTCTCGTCACACAATACGAAGAGCAGAAACTCCGGTCGACCGTCACTGCTCGTGTTCACCTTCAGGTTTGGCGCACGCGCCAAGCCCTAGGGACGCCACGCCTTGATGCTTTGGCTTTGGAAGTCGGCAGCTCCTTACCCGCAGAAGGCTTTCCTCGGTACACTTGTGCTCACATGAAACGAAGGAGGTAACTGCTCACCTGTCAGAAGATCCGGCCTGGCTGGATCCAACTGCATCCGTCCGGATTCGCAACAAAAAAAACAGGGAGCAGACCTGAATACCGCAGCAAATCATGATGAGCACGGAAGACAGTCGGTGCATGACGGCGACGAGAGTGAACACGGTGGAGCCCATGTAGACGGCAGCGATGAGCATGCGGTGGTGCTCCGCCATGTTGCGAAACTGGCGTGAGGGACCCACGAGGAACGTGGTCGAACCAAGCCCGAATATGTTGGCACAGGTGAAGAAGAACACGAACTTATTTGGCGCGATCACAATCATTGGCGTGAAGAACCCAGCGAGTGCAAAGCACACGCCGCTCATGCCCATGCACATCGCGAACAGTATAATCCTCTGGCTCCAAGTGAGCGACACACTTTCCCCCAACTCATCCCACATCGTCTGCGGCTCCTGTGGACTCCCTCCGACGCCCATCTGCTCCTTGATCTTCACGATCACATCCATTGGCATGCGCTGCAGCGCCACTTTAAGATTCTCCTTTAGTTCCTTCCCCCTCCCGACGATTGTCTTTTCCCTTCCCGCCAAGGCTGGCGGAAAACAATGCGAAAAAGGTTGTTGCTCAGATCCCCCGTTGGACCCCGCAGCACTTCTCTCGAGCCGCGTTGGATCCGCTGACCCCTCGTAGATGAAGAACACCGTGAGGTGCAAGTTCTTGACGGGTTGTGTCCACACCTGGCCGGCAAAGGCTGGCAGCCCTGCACTCCTGCACGAAAACAGATATTTTTCTTAGAAGATGTTTGATTGAAACCTCCTGCGTCAACGTTGCAACGGTGTGCGTGAAGGGGCATTTGCAGTACATGGGTGTAGTCTTTCGTCTTCGGCGTCGGCCATTGTCTTTTCGCACGATTAATGTACCTTACGCGAACACATTCAGTCCAAGGGGGGAAAGAACAGTAGAATTGCTGAAGGAAATAGACCTATGGGCCTTCTGCAGATGAGGCAACGCGTTTCTTAATGCGCTTGAAAGAAGAAGATAAACAGGCAGAAAAGCAAAAGAAGAAAAAAAAAAGCGAGAAAGAAAGGAGACGGAGAACCAAAAAGCAGGACCAACGACACACAAGCGAGAGTCCGGCACTGCGGATGGTTGACGATACAAAGAGAAAGACGTGCGATGTACTCGAGCTCCAGTGGCCTCTGAGACAGTATTCAAGCGAGAAAGAGAGTCTCTGGTACAAAGAGAAAGACGTGCGATGTACTCGAGCTCCAGTGACCTCTGAGACAATTCAAGCGAGAAAGAGAGTCTCTGGTACAAAGAGAAAGACGTGCGATGTACTCGAGCTCCAGTGGCCTCTGAGACAATCCAAGCGAGAAAGAGAGTCTCTGGCGGACGGGCGGTCGCTGCGATATGTAGTCCTGCCTCTTTTTACGAGTACCCAGCTGCGCGTTCTCGCTTTGCGGGACTCTGGTTGCATTCGCGGGTGCCGCACTTTGTCAGAGCGGAGCGATGCCTCTCGTTCCATTCACGGCTGCCCTAATGCTATTCGCAGCCGAAGCGGATGATCAATCAACAGGATCGATGATGGTGCAATTCAGAATCACCGCATCCAAGCTTCGGCACGTAATGAACTAGGTATTGTCACTTTGTGGTGGATACTGCACACGTTGTTCTATTCGCGGTACTCGTGATTACACATATCAACCCCGGCGAGCAGAAGACTGACGTGCAGACCTAAACAGTCGCCCTACTCAAACGCAGTTCCTTTCCTCACCGCGGTGTCTTGCCTGCTTTTTCTTGCGTGGTTCCCGGCCTATTACGTTCCCCTTCCCCTCCTTCACCCCTCCCTCCCAGTTCCAAACGGTTCGTTTTCATTCGTGCTTTTTTCTCATGCGGGTGCTTTTTGCCTTGTTGTTTGCGTTGTTGGGTGCGCATGTAAAGATCTGCGTTCCTTGTTTACTCTGGAGTAGATGGGGGGACACAGTCTTATCTCCCCGACACGGCACAGGACTTTCCTCTTTTGACCTACCCAGCCCAAGGTGGAACGTGGGTGGCTTGATTCTCTGAGCTTTTCGTGGAGGTCGCTGTTCGGAAACAGGGATGAAATCCCTCAACTATTCAGGGTATTGTTGAACCGCTACCACCCCCTGAGCCGAAATCTTGGACGTAGTTTCGGGTGGCAATTGATCACTGCGCCGCGCTCAGGCAAGAAAACTCGACGTGGCTGCTTTGACTTCGAATGGAAGGGAGGCAATATAGGGGTAGGAGGGGCAATACGGTACAAACACTGATCTGATTTGTTCTTTGCTACACCTAGTACCCTTCGGTTCTTTATCTGGCAGCTTTGTCGAGCATATCCTTCCAAGCTGACGCTTTTGTAAAAAAGAAAAGCCCATTCTTCAACGTACACCACGTGCTTTTTCGAAACACACGGTGAGGTCCAGCCTCAGAAGCTGGAGTTAAAAAGCCGGTGTCACACCCACTTTTCGGGGGGTGTGGATCTACACGCGTTTTGGTTGTAGCACACCCTCTGTAACTCCAGATTCTGAGGCTGGACCTCACCGTGCATCCGAACTAGCACAGACGAAAGGTTCCTTGCCCTTCGGGCCTCTGCCAGTGTGCAGCGCATGCTGAGAACGTGCCAAAAGAAAACACTGGAACCGCACAAAAATCACAGAAAAATACGCCTGCACAACCTGACGTTGTCAGTTGCGCTCCCCCCCTCCCCCGACGAAGATGCCATCTAGCCAGGAAACACCAGCTTCAGAGCGTCATGGTTTACTTTTGCGCTTTTGGGGAGGGGTTTTCAGTTCCGCTGAATCTTCGGAAATAACGGGGCGTCTTCTTTTTTTCGCGATGCGTGTTTTCGCCTCGTCAGTTCCCCAGTTCGGCGTTCTCGTGATGGGAGTTGTGCAAAAGAAAAAAAACAAACCCGCCAGAGAGGCACGTTCACTGAATGCCCCGAGGCTCTCTTTCCAGGAAGCAATTGCAGTCCAAGTCAAGCTGTCTTCGGAGTTGTTGTTACGCCGTAGGTCGTTTCCAGCTCGCTTGGTTAGGGTCGAACAGTACTGTAGGATGCGCATGCATACAATCAGAGTCTACAGCAACCCATTACTGGATCGCACAGCACTCGCATTCCCGAAAGTGCCAAGCTACTGCACTCGGCTTTACTAGAGCTTTGAAGTTCTATTAGAGCGAAGATCCGGAGGTTTAGAGTCTCCGGGTGGTCAGCGTCGAAAGGGTTCCTTTAAGGTATTGTACTCTAGTATGCCTATCGTATCTGCATGTGTGCATGTGTGTGTCTGAGCTGCCTATTGCCGATTATTAAACGCGTTTCTGCTAATAAAGGGCGGAAAAGCTGCCACGTTCCCGGCGGCTCTTAATCGTTTCGACTTATCCATCTTTTTGCAGCGATACGCGAAACCGAAGCCAATCGCAGCGAAGCGCACAACTAGAATGGGGAATAGGATTTTTCCGAACCCCCGTACACCGTGAGAGTAGGAGAGAGAAGTAAGGAGGACTGCTGTTTTCGTTGACCGCACTACCCTGAACCCAAATTCTCGACGGGGCTTCCGTGGAAAAAGGGTAAATGGTCGGTGAAGAATTGGCAAACGATTTTGGTCCTACTCGGGCGGTTCAGCTTCCTCATACTTGCGGCTGAAAAATATGCCTTCTCTCTTTCGCTTTCCTTTCAAAGACTGTTGCGTTGACGCATCCACACTTTTTTTGAGCAGGCCGAGTTCCAGGCCTCTCTTCAGGTTGTTCTTCTTCCTTTTCACCTGGTATGTCTTGAGTTCGGGATCTCCATGTGAAGCACGGACATGTAAACTGTGACAGTGACATGAATCTTCAGTTTGGTGTTAGTTCGCTCATTGCTCAGGCTTACATTTTTGGAACACATTGCAATGTCTCGAAAAAAGAAAACTCTAAAGGGGGGGTAATCTTAGTTTAATGTTTAGGCAGAGCACTGCCTCTCATGCATGGTTGATCCTAGCATCAAGTCTTCTTCGAGGGAGATGTCATCTAGGAAAGGGATGCCAAATAGAAAATAGAAAGTTGTAAAGAGGGGAGTGTACGGCTCCCAAAGTGGGGAATGAAACCTTGAGGGACTAGCCCCCTGTGTTTTTTTCACCGGGGGCGGGGAGGGCGAAGAAAAGAATCAACGCGGTCGCCAGTGGAAAGGTCCAAGGCGCCTAACGGCCGCCCACAAGTCTCAAAAAAAAAACACAAATGATTGATGCACCAGGGTGTCGTTCGTCTCCCGTACTCCCGCCCCTAAATGTTGCTTTCGGCCGCAGCTGCGCCCCAGCTTTGCCAGGGGCGTCTCTTCTCTCCAAGCCCTTTTCGGAAGGGGGACAACCTCCAAGATTGCAAACACTAAAACGAAGAAGTGCGTGGTTTTGTTTTAGTTCTTTTTTTACTTGTTCGCGGTAAAAAAAAATAAGGCGCGTCATCTGGACCGGCTCATCTCCAACATTGCATGTTTGGTCAAAGAAAAAGGAAAATAATAAGAGCGCTCCGAAACTGAACGCTTCTTCGGTCGTCCACCCTGCCCGGCACACCAAGTAACAACCTCCCCTGGCTATGTCGAGCGTTTTTGGAGTGAAAGCTAGCTCGAAACTCCGGGGTTTAGTGTCGCGTGGCCTTCCGATTGTGCGGAGCGCTGTGTGTTTTTATCTTGCCAGGTAGTCGCCGGTCGGTCAGCACCTGTCGGTCTTTCATCCAAAAGCTCTCTACATGGGGTTGGCCGTCAGCATGGTAACCTAGGTAAGCCGTCAGTGTACGGATATTGATTATTTCGGTGAATTCGACTATTGCGGGTGTTGGTTGTCCTTTGGCAGCGTGTTCCGATGCCGTTCGTTCCACTAATCAATGCCTGCTCCTGCCAAGCAGTCAACGGCGCTGTGTCATTGTCGGGGTGGTTGTGATGAGGGTTCTCACCCGACACTGAAGTGGGGCTCGTTTTTTTCACCGCAGATTTTCCTGCCTTGAGAGCCTGTTCCGTTGTTTGTGCGCGTGTGTTTGGGAAGTTACACCGTGAAAGATAGCGGCAATCGACAGGCATAGACCGGCTTGTCGTTCGCTCGAAACGCACGGTCAAATGCATGCCTCTTCGCCGGCTGGGGGACGCTTGTTGATCTCATGCATGACCGCAGGTCGCCGGGTCAACACGCGAGTTCCCGTGCGACGAGATCCGGGCATGCTCAAGCACCCCGCCCCGCAAGAAAGAGAGCCAGACGAGTGCGAGCCGACCATCTCTTTGGCAAGTATCCGGTAGCCCCCACTACCCCAAAATCGCCGCATGCTCGAAAAACGTTTCTGTGCTACATTTCGATAGGTCAGCATCGTGTGTGTAGCGGTAGAGTTTCCGCAGGTGCAGAACTTGCGCACGGTACGTTTTAATATTTTCCTCGAATTGCCCCGTGCCAAGTCGTTACGTCGGCGGCGCGGCGCAAGCCGCGGCCCCGTATAGGGCCAATGGTACCAGGGAAAGCCTGCTGCACGGGAGCCAAGCTTCACGTGTTCGGCGGTACTGCAGAGCCACGGGCCTACGGGTCAAGTGGCTACCGATTTCCCAAACTAAAGCATCAAGGCTTGGCGTACCTTGGGGCTCGGCGCTCGCGCTGAACACAAACTCGTCGAGACGGTCAGCCGCAGGGCAGAGCGGACGGGGTTGTGGCACTGTGCTGCCTCCAACTCAAGCTTTGCAAGCTGTGGTTGACCGTCACGTTCCTGGACCAGGAGCGGCCTTTTTTCTTTTTCTTCTTCTTTCTTCTTCTCGAATTGCCCCGTGCCAAGTCGTTACGTCGGCGGCGCGGCGCAAGCCGCGGCCCCGTATAGACGATGACTGCGTCGGTGACGGCGCAGCGGGGGGCGTTCTGGCTGGCGGGTATGCGCCGGCTTGATGCCGCGGCCTCTGGGTAAGATGCAGTGACTCAAGCCAAAAGTGCTGGACCTGGTTCCCAAAACCAGGAAAGATCTCCCAGAAAAGCGCGCGCCGGGTGCCGCTTTCTGGTTGCGAGCCTACCGCTGAAATCGTCGGGTTGACGCTACCGAAGCACCAACGTGCGCGCGCAGTGACCTTTGTTGCTGCCCGTTGATTACGCTTCGCTCCAAAACGATTCTTCGATCCGGGAACCTTTATGCGAAAGGAAAGCTCCATCCATGACTTCATCTTGCAGGCGAGGAAACTCGCACGCAAGATGGAGAGCAAGGCGAAGATCGACAGTTAGGGTCGTTGCGTGTCTTCTTGCACACCCCCGAGACAGGTGAAAAGACAAGAATACGCCCCGTCTTCTATCTTTTCAGCACTAGCAATCTTGCGGGTTGCCTTTCAGTGTATTGTGCAGGCTGAAAAAAAGACGTAGGCAGCGTTTTTTTGTGGTTGATCAGAATTTCCCAGCTTGACTATGCACAGGGTAAATGCAAGTGGGAAAACGATCTCAACAACCGACAAACGCTGTCTTTTTTAGGCCCGCTTCTTTCTTTTTTTTTTTTTTTTTGTATAAGCACCTGCTTTCAGGACCTTATGCAGCCCGTTTTCTCCTTCAGAATAGACACCAAGCCCGTTTTCTCTGGCGAGTCTTAATACAGGGGGGTCCGGGGGCACCGCCCCACCTGCTTTGTAGGAAATGCTTGAGGAGACTGCCCAGTTGCGATAGACAAAGTGTAGCCCACACGAAACACAGGTAAATCTGGGTTCTGTGGCGGGCGTAAGCATTCAACAATGCGCGGCCTACTGCACGTCGTCGACGTCGTCTTCGTTGCGTTCCCGCTCGGGGAGCTCGATTTCGTTCGTGCCCAACTCGGCGCGGGCGTCTTTTTTCGAGCGGTTCTGCTTGATTTTGAAGACGGTCGCGGCGAGGAACGCGACGAAGACGAGCAGGGCGACGATTCCGAGGAACAGCGCCGCGGATTCGTCGTAGTAGTGCAGCTTGCGGGCGCCGGTGAGGACCTGGAACATCGCGAACAGCGCGACGAGCCGGCCGAAGAGGCGGTGGACGAATTTGATGACGCTTGCGACCGTCGTCTTCTCCTGCGGGAGACGCGTCAGGACCCCCAGCAGGACTTGGAAGAACAGCGCTGCAAACAGGGGAAACCCGGTTTCTGTGTGGAGGCGGGCGAGTCGGTTTTCGGACGATTCGTCGGTGCCGTCGAAGTGCACGACGGCGACGCCGATGGCGAAGATGTTGAGGAACACGACGCACCCAGCGAAGAACACGTGCAGGTAGAACGCGCTGCCGCAGCAGCAGTCGAACATCCCGAACTGCTTCACGAAGATGGTCAAAGGGACGAAGCCGCCCCACGCGAGCGCCATCGCGGCGCCGTGCGCGCGCCGCCACTTCTGCAAAGACAGCGCCGCCGCCGCCGCCGCCGCCGCCGCCTCTTCCGTATCAGGAGCCGAAGTAGTGGGAGATTCCGTTTCCGGTGAGCTAGAAACCGGCGAAATAGTAACCGGTGCGGAAGAGACAGGCGAGGTGGTTTGCGGTGCGCTGGAGGGACCCGAAGTTTCGGACACGACTTGATAAAGCGGCGTTTCCACGCCGTTGCACTGAGCCGGCTGGCACCGCGGCTCTGCGACGACCAACGAGCTCGAGTAGAGTCCGTGCCTGTTGCAGTACGCGAACGCCCTGAGTAACTGGGCGCCGGGGGGGATGGAAAACTGCAACTTTGGCACCGCCGGCCCATCGGCGCCCCCTCCCGGGAAAAAGGACCGCGCGGCGATGATGTCGCCTTTGTCCTCCCATTCGACCCACATGAGCTCGATGTAGTGCACGAAATCCGGGTCGCGCGAAGCCACGGTCGGGTGGGGGTAACGGCCGCCGACAGTCACTTCGCCCGTCGTCGTGTTCCACACCTCGAACACCGGCGTGTGCTCTTCCACCTCGTCGGCCGGCAACTGGGGGGCCGCCGAGAAGTACCGCTCTTCTCTATCCATCGCGTGGCTAATCATGTGCTTCACGTCCCGACCGCAGTCGCGGGTGGCTCTCTCAGCAGGCATGCAGTCTGACAAGGCGCACCTCCACGTTTCGTCGATGTTGCCGAAGTTGTACGTTTCGTCCGATTCGACGAGGCCGTACAGGTTGAAAAAGACCACCGCTTTCGTTATCTGCGCCTTCGTGGTGAATCGGAACGTCGGCTTCTCGTCGAGGTCCGAAAACTCGGCCATGGCCACGACGTCCCCTCGGCTGTCGACCACAGCAATGGTGGTCGCGAAGTCCGTTGCGGTTGCTCGGAAGACCAAGTCCGGCTTCGCGGGGTTGACGGTGCCTTCTCCGATGCTGACGATGTACGAGTCCGCAACCTCCGGGACCTTCACGAGGAACGGTTTCCGCTCGATTCCGATGCCGAATATGGGCTCGGCTTGGAGGAGCTGGTGCTCGAGCTTTAGCGAGGCGAGCCTGACCGTCATGAAACAGTCCCCGTCCGCCGACGACGGCGCCGGGCACCCCGTGACCCACTCTGGGCAGAACGGAGGCGCCACGGGCAGGAACATCCGCTTGCCGTCGATCTTGCCCATGACCGAGTGCCACACGAACGGCACGAGTTCCGTCGCCCGGTCCTGCGCGGGCAGGTTGAAGGAGAGGAGGACTCCGTCCGTGATCGGAACGCCCGGCGCCAGCGTCGCCGCCGCGGTGACGTCCAAGAACTCGCCTCCGCTGCCGTACCGCTCGACGTACACGGTTTCGAAGTAGTACGACGGGTCCTGCGAGAGCCCGTACTCGTCGCCCGACAAGTCCGGCTGGTTGTTGTCGAGCACCACGCGCGCCGCGATGTCGTGGGGGGAGACCCGAGCGATACTCAACCCAGCGAACGCGGTGCTCGGCGGGCCAATCAGCCGCTCCTGCCGCCTCTCAACCTCTGCGCGGATCGCGGCCGGAAACACGCAAGGCGTCAGCCTTTCGGCAACCGAGTGACACGCCTCGAGTTGACACGGGAAGTCCGTGGTGTCCGACTGGTGGTTGCTGGTGTCGATCAGCGCGGTGCGGTACACCCCGTTCCTATTGAACAGCGCGTACCCCCTCACGGCTGCCGCCCCGAGCGGCACTTCAAAGCTGATCACCGGAATTTCTTCCACCTCCGGCAGGTAGTCGGCCATAATGAACACCTGCCCCTCGCCGGTCTCCACCCACAGAGCCATGACGTAGTCGATTTCGGTCGCCAGGCCGCTCAGCACCGGGGTGTACCCTGCCTTTGAGACGGAGAGCGTGCCCCCACGCTCCCCGACCATCGCAAACACCACCGTTTTCTCGGCGGTGGAGTCAAACGCTTCCGGGTGGGACGGGTTCATGAGGGTGTGGAGGCGAAAGTGGGCGGTTCGCTTCGCTGCGAAAAGTGGGCAAGTGTCACCAGGAGGGGTTTCCGTTGGTGTAGGCGTGTTCGTGGGGACGGGCGTTGGCTGCGGAGTTGGTTGCGGCGTTGGTTCCGCGGGCGGAGGAAGCGGTTGGGTTGGGAAGACTACTTCGGAATTGCACACCAGAAGGTCGCACATGGGGGCTGTGATAGAGACGGTGTTTTCGTACATCCCCATTCGGTTGTAATACGCTTGCACTTTCAGCCCATCGGTTTCGGATGGGATATCGAACAGCAGGGCTAAACTGTCCATGAGAGGGGATCCGGGGTAGAACTTCATTAATGAGATGATATCGCCGGTCAGAACATCGGTCACAAACAACGACTCGATGTAGTCCACTTCACTCTCATCCTTCGACGCCACGTTGCCGAAAGCGAGGTCGTTAGGATCACCGGTCAGCGTTCGCTTCCCGACCGTTGCTACGCCTTTGGTCCCCCTGACGATCGTGATGTACGGCTTTCTCGCTTCCTCCTCTGATGCCTTGTCTTCCGTGGCAAAAAGCACTTCGTCCTTTTCCTCAGCCATCCTCAGCTCGAAATACAGCGCGTCCAGTTCCTTCTCGCTACCCTCCGGCGCGTACGCGGGCATGCAACCGCTGAACTGGCAATAGATGTCGCTGGCTAGGGAATTCTGAACGACGAAATGTTCGGCAGCCGATGCGTACAAGCCTTGGAGCGGGTACAAGACGTAGGCTGTTAGATTGACTCCGTCTGTAACGGGGAGTTCGAATTCCAGGCTCGCGCGTTGGGTGTACGTTGTGAACGGCGCCATGAACAGGGTGATGTTCGTCGCTGCGTCCACCACGTAGATCAAACTCGCATACTCGTATCCAATGGATTCGAACATGTCGGCGCCGCTACCGAGCGTCACCAAAAAGGAACCGGTGACACCTGCCTGTTGAATGACTGGCGTCATTTCTTGAAGCGTGTCCGGGTCGGGAGTCACCCCCTTCGCCTTGAGAAGTTGGTCCTGCAGCCTGGCATCCGCCGCCATCGCATCGAGGAAACAGAACTCGTCTGGGGTGATGATCGCGGCACTGAACTGCCCGCAACCCGGGAACGCACCCGGTTGATATGCCTCAGCTGGGACCACGGTTGCTGGCCCCTTAAAAAACCCTCTCGTGGTGTGCCACGTGTACGCTGTCAGCGTTGTATCGGGTCGGTCGGGGAAGGTGAACTCGAGCAAGACGTCTCCAACATCCAGTGGTGACAGAGTTCCGGATGCAATCACCTCGACTTTGTCGGGGGCGCCCGTCTCCGTCGCCGTGACGTACACGAAGTCATAAAACCCCCCGAATGTGCCGTCTTCTATGGTGGCGAGCTCCGGGAGCTCGCGGTCGTGGTTCGTAAGCTTCACGACGGCGGAAAACGTCCCTTCGTTGATGTGCACGACGAGGTCGTCGTCGGCCGTCAACCAGCCACCATTTTGTTTGTTGTCCCTCCTTATCGCCTCCGCCTTCAACGCACGCCCAAGGTCGCAAGAGGCTGTGTCGGTGAACGCAAAGCAATCGATGAGCTTGCAGTCGATGTCTTCCGATGCTTGGGTGGACGGCGTGGTGACGTCGACGGGCACGCTGGCGTACAGGCCCTGCCCGTTGTACAGGACAAAAGCTTGCAGTTGGGTGGTGCCGCGGGGGGGAAAGAATGATAGGGACGGGAGCGCCTCTTGCGTCAAGGAAAAGTCTTGCATCGCGACGACGCGTTCGTTCTGGTCCCGCACGAATATCGACACCACGTACCAAACGTCGTCGAGTGCGTCAGACAGCCGCGTGCCCGTGTAACCGTCACCGACCGTCACGTACGCTTGAACCTGGTTGACATGGTTGAAGGTGACCAGCTTCGGGGTGAGGTTGGCGATGTGGTCCGGCGGGTACGGCGATTCGCGGTCGTGCTCCTTTTCGTGGTGCTTCCCGTACGCGGCGGCCTTCGCCTCCAGCAGCAGGCAGCGCGCCGCCGCCGCCGGAGGCGGCGTTGCCGGCTCCGGCAACGCCACGAGCGGCTGGCTGAGGGGCAGCCGCGGGCCGGGGGACGGCACGCCGTTGCACGACCGCAAGAGGCACTCGGGGGGGTCGAACTCCATCGCCTCGCCCGCCCACAGCCCGTGCCGGTTGCAGTACGCGAAGGCCTGGAGGGAGCTCGTGGTGCTGGGGATGTCGAAGACTAGGGATGCCTGGGCATCGCCGTCGCCGCCGCCCCCCGGGAAGAACCTCCGGAACGCCACCACACGCTCTGCGTCGTCGAGGACGAAGATGAGCTCGATGAAGTGCACGTCGTCCGGGTCGTCGGACGCAACGGTCGGGTGGACCTGCGCTGCCGGGTTTCCGCCGAAAACGCCGCCGATGGTGACTTCCGCGGTGGTGGCGTTGCGCACGGTGATGTGCGGCGTGTGCATGGCGCGGGTCGCGGGGTCCCGGTCCGCGTTCATCTCCTCCTCGAAGAGTAGCCCCTGCCTCTGGAACGCGTCGATCACGAAGAAAACGGAGAGGTAACACTCCGGAAACGGGAGGGACGTGAACGCCGACGCCTCGTAAGGGAAGCAGGACTCCAGCTGGCACGCGGGCGGTGGCACGACGGCGGGGAACGACGGCCCGTCGATGGTGGCCGGCGCGCTGCTGTACAGGCCCTCCCCGCTGATGAACGCGTACGCGGTCACCGTCGACAGCTTGCCGACGGTTACCGTGATGCTGACCGGCGCCGCTTGGAACGGACCGTGCAGCGCCACCGCCAGCAGCTCGGAGTCGCCGTCGGTCACGAACAACGCTGACACGTACTTCAGGTCGTCTTTGTCGAGGGTCGGGTTGGTCAGCAAGTCGGTCTGCATGGATGCGGTCGCAGTCCCGTTGTCGTACACCGTCCACAAAGGTGTCCGCATAACCGACTCGGCCGATGCATTCGGGGGGAACGGGTCGGCGTGCCCGTTGAACCGTTCATGGTCGTGCCAGAAGGAACTCGCCACGGAGTGCAAAAAGCAATCCGCGCGTTGGACGTCGCCGGTAGGGCACACGGGCACCTGGTCGGGACACGCGGCTTCGGCGTCGAAAGCAAACGGGGCGGAGGTCAGGAGCTTCGTGGTCCCGCCGTCCACGAACGTGGCGACCGCTGTGAAGCTCACCTGCGGGAGACCGTGCACCGTGCGGCTGATCGTGAACGTGAGGAGGATCGGTGAATCAACCGACGCGGTGGGGCTGAGGGTCCCGATCGCGGACACAACGTTATCGCTGCCATCCACCGCTTCCACGTAGACCGTGTCGATGTAGCTCAGTATCTGGGTTTGCTGGGTGTACGGGCCCTTTCGGATGCCCGGGTCCGCCAAGCGAACAACGGCTTCGAACCGTGTATTGCCCGCGAACCCTTCGAACATGGGCTCGATTACGAGGGAGGCCTCGGATCCAGCCTCCAACGGGATGTTCCGCCTTTGCACCTCTGCCCTCATTTCTTCCGGCAGCATGCAGTGCTGCGTCGACGAGCCGTTGTAGCAAACCGGCAAGGCGCATTCAGGCCACGCGTGAGCGTGGTGCCCATTGGAATCCACTGGAGGCCCGCTGTGGAACAGACCGCCTGTGTTCACGAAGAAGAAAGGCTGCATGGCGCTCGTTCCCACGGGGATGTCGAATGTAAGAGACGGCGACAGCTCGGTCGTCGGCGAAAATTCTGCGAAGGTAAGGACGTTCCCGGTGGTCGTGTCGGTGACGTACATGGCGGTGATGTGTGACCCGGCCGAAGCCACGTCGGTAAAAAAGCTGGGATCGAGTGTGACGGTCGCATTGCCGCTGGCGTCGAGGGTCAACCGCGCGGAGCTTCTGAAGTCGGTGAGGGATGTCCTTGTGGGGAACTCGTTTTGGTGTCGTTGGTACAGCGCGGCGCGCTTGGCTTCGAATTCGACGCAGTAAAAAGTGGTCGGCCCGCCCGGCAGTTGCGAGGATGCGTCCGGAGGCCCGGCGGCGTCGCCCGCGCACTGCAGCAGGTCGCAGGAGGTGGCGCTGCTGATCGTCACGTTCGCGCCCGCGAACAACCCGTCTCTGCTGGTCAACGCGAAGGCCTGCAACGACCAAGCCTGCCCTGGGATCGCGAACACCAACGATTGGACGACGGGATCGCTACCCGCAGAAGGGCTCGGGTAGAAGCGTGTCTCGGCGACCACATTACCGTCGCCATCCTTGACGTATATCATCTCCACGTAATCCACCGTCGCGACGTCCGCTGATATCACCGGCTGCATGACTCCGTCCACATCCTCCCCTGTGTAACTGCCACGACCAACCGTCACCACGGCCGTTGTCCTGTTCAAGAAAACGATGTACGGAGTTCTCGACGGATCGTCGTCAACACCCCTCGGCTCCGGCGACCCATACAACGCGTTCTGCAGCAAAGTCGTCGTTTCGACGAGGTACTCAGGCAAGTGGCATTGCGGGAATTCATCGGCACTTGAGTCCGGCACGTCAAAGCAGCCCTGCAGTCTGCAAAGGTTTGGGACGATCGCAGGACCGGTGGGTGTGATCTCCCTTGTGTATTCAAACAGCCCCAACGGGATCACGAACGCCGACAGAGTTACCGTCGATTTGACCGACAGGAAGAATTCTAAAAATAGAATGCCTGTGTCGGTTGAGTCGTCGTGGCTGAACTCGCGCATGGCAAGCACCACGCCGTTGCTCATGATGAAGATGGTCTGGATGAAAAAGTCAGGTGAGTTTCCGTTCATCGATAGCAGGTCGCTGAAGAACTTAGGAGTCACGACGGCAGTGAACTCGCCCGGCGGATCCTGTTCGGCAATGGCGAAGACTTCCAGGTTTGCCGATTTGGGGAGACGCTGACCTTTCTCCATAATCGCGGCAGCGCGAACCTGCAAGAAGCAAGAACTCTCAACCGGCTCTGAACTCATAACGGGGGGGCAGCCCCGTGCTCTGGTCGGACAGAAGAATGCCGTCGGGCTGACAGCAAAGGGCGTGCCTCTCAAGAGGCCTCGCCTCGAGTGCATGACGTGAGGGATCAGGGTGAAGTTCGCGTCGTAGTCAGGCATGACAAAGTCGAACACCTTTTCAGCGCCGCCCGTGCCCACTTGGTCGGGTGCGAACGTGGCCGACGCTGCGACTGTTTCCAAAGTCCCATCATCGCTGACGAGCAACACGTACCCGAAGTCGAAAACCTCGAGATGCGCTGTATCGTTCACGGAGACAGGGTCCTTCGCCTCGTACCTTACAGTCGCCTGTCTCTCGATGCCTTCACCCGCTGAAACGATGTACAGCTCACTCGTCTCAACGAACCCATCTGTAACCCCGTAATCGTCAACCATGCGGCGTATCCCTTCCGCCGCCAATACGTCTGGAAATATGCAATCCGACAACGCGACGTCGTCCATTGCGTAGCACGCGCTCAACTCGCAAGCGATTTGAGCTGGTGCGGACGCTGGAATGGTGCCGACGATGAAGTCCTCGGAAGTGTACAGCCCTTCCCTGTTGTAGTAGGCGTACGCGGTCAGCAGAGCGGCGCCGCGCACCACCGGGAAGCTCAGCGAGGGAGCCCCCCCGTTCGGGGAGAACTCAGCCATGGCGATGATGTCGTTGCCGCTGACCACGAAGATGTTTGTCGCGTAGAGAACCTCAGCGGGGTCGTCGCTGCCGTTCGGCTCGAAAACGTTGTCCGGCTGATTGGAGTCGACGGTGCCTCGGCCAAGGGTCACGGTGACCACGCCTGTCGAGTCGTTGTACGAGATGCACGGAGCCAGAAGCGCGTCTAAGGCGGCCGCAAACGCCTCCTCCGAGCCCGGGTACTTGAGCTTGTGGAGGGCGGCCAAGGCGGCGGCCTTCTTCGTGAACAGCGCGCACTGCTCCAGCGGCGCGGGGGGGGGCAGCACGAACTCCTGCGGAGACGAGCGCGGGGGTCCCGCCATCACGCTGTTGCACACCAGTAGCTGGCAGTACGCGTGGTCCAGGGATACCAGGTGGCCCGCGTACAACCCGTTGCGGTTGCTCAGCGCGAACGCTTGGAGGGTGTCTTCCCCGCCGGAGATGGCGAAGTTGCCGCTCGGCATTGACAAGTCCTCGTCGCCGCCGACCCCCGGGAAGATCTCCCACGAGGCGATCACGTCCCCGAGTGACCCGACGACGTAAATCAGCTCGATGTAGTCGATCGACTCCGGGCCTGTCCCGGCGCGCGTCATCTGCGCGACGGACACCCGGGCCTCGGTCGCCCCGAGGAACGTGATGATGGGGACCTTCGAGTTGTCCGTTCCCAAAGGCCACGGTTCATCCAAGCCGGTAATCATCTTATGCCTTTCCAACGCCTTTTCCCGGTGGTACTCCTCAATCGTGCAGTTAGGGTACTTATTGGTTTCTTCCCCCAGCTGAACACACGACTGAAACCTGCACTCGTAAGTTTCCGGCAGAGTAAACGACGCCAGTTCCATCGGTTCACTACGGAACAGCCCGTGCAAGTTGCAAAACGCGTAAGCAATGACAGTTCTCTTGCTGCCGGTTTTGTCCAGGAGGTCGAACTCGAGGGTGGGATCCTTCTCAAAAGGGCCGAACTCGGCCATAGCTATGACAAGCCCACTCTCGTCGACAACGGCGATGGTCGTGATGTAGTGCATTTCCACCCCGGGTATGTAGGAGGAAGGGTGGGTAGGTACCCGCACTTTGTACGCGCCGTTTCCCGTGATCACGGGCGTATGCTCGACCGAAAAGACCGAAGTGTCCGGAATGAATGGATCCGGGCTGCCGGCGTTGTGAGCAGACTGGCGGTAACCGAGCGCGTTGTAGAGCCTGATGTTCATATAACACTCGGTGCTTGCCTCCTGCAGGGTCGGCCCTGGGCAGCCTGAAGCCTGTAGGGGGCAGAAGTCTTGTGTCACAGAAATCGTCAGATTCTCGCCGACGTGCAGCCCAGTCGCCGAGTGGCTGATGAACGGTGTCAGGACGTATTCGTCCGTGTCCCAGACGTCCGGGATGGCGAAGAACATCAGGGTGTCGTCGTCTCTCAGCGGGGACAGTGTGCCAGCGGCTACGACTATGGGTTCCGGGTGTCTGGCCATCGTCAACTCCACGTAGACAGACGACGCGAACTGGTTCCCGTTTGTGGCGTCTGTTTGATCAAGCAGAAGGACAGACGCGGTGGGGCGGCTCTCAGGCGTCTGTTTGATGACCAGGTTCTTCTCGTAGATGACGTCCTTGTCCTTGTGCGTCCGGTGCTGCTCCAAGAGCGCTTGGGTCTTGATGTTTACGGGCGTCAAGCATTCGGGGGTATTCGCCGACGCCATGCACTGAAACGCGCAGTCGTTGATAGGTGCGTCCGCTGGCGGAATGACGGACGCCTGATCCCCTGCGTACATCCCGTGCTGGTTGCAGAGGCCGAACGCAGAGATGGACGTTACGGACTTCGGGATTGTCACTCTAAGGAGCGGGGTTCCTTCGTACGGCGGCGTGAATTCGGCCATGGCGATCGTGTTCATGTCCTGATCCTTAACCCACAAGAGCATGACGTAGTGCAGCACATTTATGTCGTCGCTGGAGGTCATTGGGTGCACCAAGTTCGGGTCTCCCGTGATCGTTCCTTCCCCCATGGTAACGTTCGCGTAGCTGTGGTCGTCTGCGAGCGCAAGGCTCGGCTTGTGCAACGGATCGCCAACCTGGGCTCCGGTCATGCCGAGATTCCGCAGTTGGTACTTCGTGGCGGCCACGTTCCACTGATCAAACAGCGGGCATTCAGCGGCCGCCCCGGCGGCAAGGAGGAGGAACAGCAAGTGGCCCGCCATCGCCGACACCGCGCGCATTTTTTCGACCGCCTCCCCCCCCCAGCCAGCAGTTGTGTTCTCCCCCTTTTTTTCTTTGATTTCGTTTCCTGTTTTAAACTTTGACTTTCTCCAGGGACTGAATATTCATCATACTTTCCCCCCCGCGCACTGATCCACAAAGCTCGGGGTACCCAGGATGGGGCACGCGGGCGGAAATACTCGAGAGGCTGCCTTGTGCTTCTGCTAGAGGGGGGAGAACAAAAGTGTTTCACATGTTTCTCCCTTGAGACTGGACTCTTGTTGTGGGGGGTCATCGGCACGCTCTTCCCAAGGGTACCAGGAAAGCCTGCTACACGGGAGCCAAGCTTCTATCCCAACCAACAAATTTTGTTCCCTTTATATCCCAATGGGATTGCCTTGCCCAAGGTAATCCCATTGGGATATAATGGTGTGATCCGCCCTTCAGTTTCCGTAGTTCTTCCGTACTTCTTCCGTAGTCTTGCCGAACTAAGGGGTGTCCAAAAATTATTTTTATAGTGAAAGTTCGCTTTTTACCCAACTACTTGCACGCAGGGCTGTCGGTTTGGTCTCTGCATGCCTGGAGCACCAAAAGTCTGTCTCTTCTGCAACCAAAAAAGAAAAAGACGAGGCAGAAAATCGACCGCTACCCAGCTTGGAACTGAGCCTGCCGTCAGTTAGATTCTACTGGTTATGCCACAGAATATCTGTATCTGCATCAACGATGTCATGTTTGACGTCTTCGTGTAGGGTGGTCGCTGTTGTCGCTGTCTCCATCGCTCTCAAAGTGTCCGTCTTCAATATCATCCTCCAACACAGACTCGTTGCCATCATCGACAGGTAACATGGAGTCTTTCACCGACTTTCACCGATGATGGCAGTGGCAACTTGTCGTAGTTTTTTGAGCAGGGTGGGTGTTGTGCTCGAAGGACCAACTCAACTGATGCCGCGCTTCTTTGCCAAAACAAGAAGCGCCGCGTTCGTACTTCCTGCATCGCACCCTTGAATGCGGGAGCGATCAAGGATGCTTTCGATTGCTGACGCCGCCGTATTTTCGAGGCATCTTTGCACCCGAAGTGGCGGCTCACCGTGGATATGGAGGTGCCGCTCGCGGTGCACAACTTGGCGCGACAGCAAATGTCTCAAATCCGCCGGTTTCTCTGATCCGCTATTTCTCGCTTGAGCTTTCCGACCGTGCCTTCGACCAGGGATGGGCCAAGCGTTACAGGACGCGAAACAGAGGGGTCTTCCTGAGTGCAAAACCTTTGTACTTCCAATATGAAACCGCAGGCTGTGTGGTGCAGCCGGCCTTTCAGAAAAGCCGTGTCACTTGTGTTGCAGTCGGAAAGTGGGGTGATCGCCCGAGACAAAGTGCCTTGAACTCCATAGTACTTTCCAATTCCGTGACGTACGACACTGTCGGGAAGGTTGGCATTCAGTTGTGTCACTGCTTCGGGATCGGGGGCCAATTCCTTGGGTATGGTTGTCATCCACGACAGCGTCTCAGGTGTGACCCGACATTCCTGAGGAACACCCAGCACAGTTTCCCTACGTCGCACCATCCTCGCAATGTCTGTTTTCATTGCAACGATGGCCAAACTTGAAAACAGTGGTTTCACGATGCCAACCGTGAATGTGTCGTTTGTGTGATTACCATCAGACTGTGATAGACAGCAAGCAGTTGTTAGAATGCATAATACAATATCTGTAGCGATGGCCTGCACTAGTCACTAGGTTGATAAACTGTATAGACTGTGATAAACAGCAGGCAGTTGAGGTTAGAATGCAGAATATCTGTAGCGATGGCCTGCATTAGCCACTGGATGACTACAGCAAACCCCCACAGAGCTCTGAAGAAAGGGTACACAACAAGAGCGAAGCCTAGACCCAGCCTAGTCCTGGGCTGGCTGCATACGTGCATACGTATGCGTATGCGTATGCAGATTTGAAAATATGCATACGCATACGGCTGCATACGTATGCATATGTGGGGCTGTGTGAGGCCAGCCCGGCCTTCTGGCTGCTGCGTGACGGGCCTATGAGTGAAGACGGTGGAGTCCAGAGCCCCAGAAACTGGAGTTAAAGCTGGAGTTGAAAAAGCGGGTGTCACACGCTTTTTAGGTGTGACTCGCGCCCTCTTTGACTGCAGTTCTGAGACTGGACCTCACCGTGTAACAATGCAATGTACTGGTAAGTAGAAAGCAGGTCATGAGGATGCGTGCCACGGTCAATGTCTGCCTCGCTTTTTCCCCGACGACGTCGAACGCCAGCTCGAAGCACTGAACGAGCATGCTTCATGGCGCACGACAACCTACAACAGGCTGGCGGAAAAGGCCCGCACCACGTGGGCGAGCCTTTCCGCCAGCCCGTTGCTCAGCAGATCCTGAGACAACCAGCTTCGGCTGCCTCATCGGAGCGCGGCTCGTCGGCTTACGGGAGTGAACACACTTGCCCGTGTACCGGGTAGCGGCGGACATAGGTTCCGTCGACACTCACGAAACTCTGCTTTTAAGTATCCTTTTCGACTCCTCTTCGTCCTGGACGAAGGAGGTGCATTGCCAGAGAAGTCACAGCCATATGCATAGCCGTATGCATACGTATGCATACGTATGCATAGCCGTATGCGTATGCTCGTGCATGAGATCATCTACGAGGGTGCGCAACCGTGTGTCGTCTGCTTCCTGGCTGCCAGCGACATAACGTCTCTCGCACTCAACCAGAACAGTTACGTCTAGGATGCGTGGGATGCCAAAGGAAACGAAAGTAACAATGCATCCGCTTCGAGTCTGGTCGAACAACATCGTCAGCCTCCTTCACTTCTCCTTTCCTCGTGGCAAACCCCCCGTTTTCACATTTCTTTCGCACCCAATGCTCAAATGTCAAAAGGCTGCATGAAAAGGTGCGGAAACCCCGTCTGAAAAGCATTACCCCCTAGCCGAAACCCGGGTTCCTGGAAAAATCACGAGCGCCGGAAAAATAATTTTTGGACACCCCTTTCGAGTTTTCCGTAGTTCTTCCGTAGTCCTACCATGGTTTCACCGTACTATATGGATCACACCATATAAGGGAACAAAATTTGTTGTCCCATTGGGATATAAGGGAACAAAATTTGAAGTGGTGGGATATAAGGGAAATTCACCAATAAGAAATAATTCCACGCAGGATAATCCCTGGACATATGACGGCATGGCAAACCATGGCTTCGTCCTATAGGCTACTGTCCTGCCCCCCCCTTTGTATCCCGGTGGCGGACATATGGCGGCATGGCAAACCACAAAAAATAAAGGCCCGGGACCCCCCCCCCTCCCCATGCCGGACACTGTCCGCCAAAGTCTAACTGACACGTTCCCAATGCTGTTTTTTTCACGAAATGGCGCAGTGGTCAGGGGCTGCCTCCAAAGCGGAGGGTTCAGGTTCACACCCCGCCTGACCCTCTTTTTCCGTCCCAGCTTTGTGGTTTTCTGATGTCGCGTTCAAAACTCAATGACATCTCACACCGTGTGACACTCATCTCTGGTTTTTTTTTGGACCCTGAATTCCTTGGTGACACATTCTCGCAAACAGTGCGAGGCCGCAGCCGTTGAAGCACTGAACTACAGGCAGGATCGCATGTGGTGTCTGAACTAAATATACACACGAGAATCTCTGCTTGGTGCGTTCTTTATCATAATTTTGCGGCCATCATCTGCTGATGCATCCATCGCATCTAGAGGGAACATGTGAATAACACTCATGCTCGCCGAACAGAAACTAATCTCAACTCTGAGGGAAGGTGCCAATAGCAAGGCCGGGAAGACGCACTTTCAGGTGCACGAATCTGGCGGGCAGTGGTCACTAGGCGGGTCCACGTTCTGCTGAGGTTGTTCGTCGTGTCCGAGCAAAGAGTCTTGTCGGGCGGCGGTTGCAGAAGGCGTTCGGATGAAAAGAAACGAGAGTGCAGTTGGCGGTTGAGGATCAGCGCAAGCGCGAGGTAAGACTGACACAGGTAAAAGACACAAACTGGGGGGAAAGACTGAACATGCACAGGAAGAGTAGGAACTGACTGGTGGCGCGAAATAAAAAAAAGAAAGCAGGGAATGTGCGTGGGTGCACCAGAAAAGTAGCGGAACACCCTAGCTCGCTGGGTCAGTTGCACCAAAGGTGAGTGCTCGGCGAATTCCTTTCTAGGCTCAGACTTTGGGAATTCCATTGAGGTTTCAAGCGTTATTTGTGTATATCTACTACCACCATAAGGCTTTTCCATCACAACTTCTTTTGCGTACACGTTTTGGTCAATCGAACACGAATGCAGCAATGTTCTGTTTGTGTGACGCCAACAAGAACAACGTTTTTTTTATCCCATGGAGCATTAGAAATCATACATGCACATTCTTTATGCGTTCCCCCGTTGCTTTTGTACCCCATCCCCGGAGGTGCGCAGATGTGGAAACCTCAGCTCATCAGGAGGGGCCTGAGGGATACTGAGCATTGTGCCTGCCTCAACCTGCGGGAGCGGGGGAACAACAGCTTCTGCACAAAAAAGAAGCGAGGATCAGATTTAGTTACTTGGTTGGAAAGCGTGCCTTTTTCTACACAAAATATGCCCCAGTCATCATGCTGATGAGTACTGCACTATACACTTGGAGGTTTGGCAACTGGCAGCCTCCTCAAATATATCCTACAAAGCAGCGGTGCTTATACAAAAAGAAAAGTGACTCTAAACCTCAAACAACTCTCCTGCTTCACGTATCACATGACGAACTTTCATTGCGGTAGAGCACCGCCGTGCAGGAGTTTGGAGCAGCCTCCACTCCCCCAGCACTGCATGCAGCTAAGGTGCAGCAGCAGCTTTCGTGAGCAAAAGGAGCCCAAACATAAGTGCACGTAGACGCATCCCTCCGCAGCTGCATCCTACTTGGGCTAGGGCCGAGCTCGCTTGGCAGTTTCGCAACGGACTGCCCCATTTTCTGTGTAAAAACGCCATCGTGAGTGTTGGAGAGAAAGAAGAGCAGAAAACAAGAGTTTATCGTTGCCCACATTACCCTGGACCAAATTCCTAGACTTGCTCGTTTTCAGGTCTTCTTTCCGGCGTGATTTGTGAATAAGATGCCGGTATTGTTAAGTCTCCGGTTGACCGCAGAGGCTGGAGTGGGACGAGAGCTTGGGGAGGGATTGGAGAGACTGGAGGGATTAGCTCGTTTCGGGCACTGTGTTTCTCCGTCGTGAAAATTTTAAATGTCCCTAACGCCGGGGGCATTTCAAGGGTGCTTGGAATTGGGTGGGGTGATTGTGGTTCTACTACGGCGTGAGAAGCCATTTCGGGGTTCGTAGTCGTAGTTTCTTCGTCAAAAGAACGTCCAGGTTAACAAAGATCAGTACCCAACTTTACACGGACAGGTCGAATTCGGGTCCTCGCTTCAGGTAGGTTTTTCCCTTACACGTTGTATGTCTTGAGCTAGGGTTTCCATGAAGCACTGTAACAGACATGATCTTCAGTATGGTGCTGGCTCGCTCATCTTTTTTGACCAGACAATGGAATCAAGGACGTATACGCTATGGCTAGCAGGAGTGCCCATAACCACTTCAGCAGTAGTAGTAGTAGTAGTAGTAGTAGTAGTAGTAGTAGTAGTAGTAGTAGTAGTAGTAGTAGTAGTAGTAGTAGTAGTAGTAGTAGTAGTAGTAGTAGTAGTAGTAGTAGTAGTAGTAGTAGTAGTAGTAGTAGTAGTAGTAGTAGTAGTAGTAGTAGTAGTAGTAGTAGTAGTAGTAGTAGTAGTAGTAGTAGTAGTAGTAGTAGTAGTAGTAGTAGTAGTAGTAGTAGTAGTAGTAGTAGTAGTAGTAGTAGTAGTAGTAGTAGTAGTAGTAGTAGTAGTAGTAGTAGTAGTAGTAGTAGTAGTAGTAGTAGTAGTAGTAGTAGTAGTAGTAGTAGTAGTAGTAGTAGTAGTAGTAGTAGTAGTAGTAGTAGTAGTAGTAGTAGTAGTAGTAGTAGTAGTAGTAGTAGTAGTAGTAGTAGTAGTAGTAGTAGTAGTAGTAGTAGTAGTATGTGTCGTCTGCCGAAGCAGCCGGAGACAGCAGGCGCAGGGGGCAGGTCTTGCTTTACAATTCTCTTCTTCATGGAGACCGCGCCCCCGGCAATCCCGACTGTCCAATCTCTGTCGCGAAAGGTTTGTGCCCTATAGTGATGAGGTGGTTGACCAGGCCCTCATGAAACCTTATACACAACACGGCTACAACACGAGGATGCAGCCCTGCTTAGGTGTGCACTCAGCCATCACAGGGCCCCAGATCTCGCTGCTTGACCTGACACAGCTGCCACCCAGAAGGCCGCAGCAGTAACCTTCACAATGAAGGCACGCGCGGCTGCGACCACTTCAGCAGAACAAAAGAAATCTTCAATTCAGGGTCGTCGGAGGCTGTTCACAGGACAATCGAGCACCAGTACGGCTACCTCGTACAGGGCCAGCAGACTCTAGCGGCGACGGATGTCGTGCACTTCCAAAACTTCCCATGAATTCTCAACTACCCCGTGTACTCTGGAGTCTCTCCTTCGATTACACCGTAATACTGTCATCCACCAGTTTCCACTCGTAAATTGCGTCGTGTTGACTTGCAAAGCAGGGTCGTCAATCAACTACTAGGTTTTTGGCAATAGTTCAATCTGAACGTACACGAAACAGAGGAACCAAACAGATATGGACTATGTGGATGGCATCGGACCTCGCCGCCCACCGTTGCCTGCAGAACTTGTCCAGAAAGGCTTCAAGAGTATCAAACAAGTGGGAAAAGGAGCATTTGGCATGGCAATTCTTATCTTTGACGAAAACCGCGAGCGTTACAGCATAGCCAAAGAGATTGTGTTGACGACGATGTCCAGTAAGCAGAAGGCCGAAGCGCAAAATGAAATCGACATCCTCAGCAGCCTTTCCCACCCGAACATCATTCGGTACGAAGAATGCTTTGTATCACGAGACAAAGTGATCATCGTCATGGAGTATGCTGATGGAGGTGACCTTGGAGCAAAAATTAAGGTGTGCCGTGTTCAATGGTCAAATCGGCTCCGCAAAAAAGGACGATTCTAGTGTTGTACAAGTACAGAACACCTGCTAGTCGGTGCAACTGAGAGGAATGGAGCGGTCGTGAGTTGTGGCCTCTTGAATACCAAGACGAAGCGACACAGACCAATGTATCGGTAGGTGACTTATTTTGTAAGTGCACAGTAAACCCGAGGCCAGTAAACCACTCCGAATGCTATAAGCACCCTCTCAACCTTTCACAGGCGAAACAAGCAATGTCGACACCGTTCAGGCAAGCAGAAGCCGCAAGAATATTCGGGCAGACAGCCCTTGCACTTCGCTACCTTCACGAAAAGAAGATTCTTCACAGAGATCTAAAAGCGCAGAATGTTTTCCTCACCAAGGCCAATGTAGTTAAACTTGGCGACTTTGGGATTTCGACAGTGCTTCGGAACTCAAATCTGTGGCGACATGAACACGGCTATATACGTGGACTGTTTGTCCAAGAAGAGAAACTGAACAGCAACCACTTCTTTGGCACCGACAAGGGAAGGTCTTTAGACCGTTTTGATTGCAAAGAGCAGGGGACTTTAAAAACCCGGTGTCCCGGTGTCAGACACCGGGAAAACCCGGTGTGTCAAAAAAAGAGGGAAAAAAAAAAAAAGTCAGAAATTTTTTGGGGAAAAAAAATTTCCAGATTTCTGTTTTGTCACTGTGTAGGCTGGAAATTTTCTCGTGGAAACTACCGGCGGAAATTTCTTTCGTGGGAAGGGAAACTGGTGGTGGAAAATTTTCTCACGACAGAAAACTGATGGAAATTTTCTCGTGGAAACTACTGGCGGAAATTTCTATTGTGGAATACTGTTGTGGTGGAAACTTTCTCTCACGACAGAAAAGTGATGGATATTTTCTCGTGGCGGAAACCTGATGGCAATGTACTCGTGGAAACTACTGTCGGGAATTTCTTTCGTGGGAAACTGTTGGTGTAAATTTTTCTCACGACAGAAAACTGATGGAAATTTTCTCGTGGCGGAAACTACTGACGGAAATTTCTCTCGTGACGGAAACCGATGATGGAAATGTTCTCGTGAAAACTACTGGCGGAAATTTTGTTTCGTGGGAAACTGGTGGTGGAAATTTCTCTCGTGACAGAAAACTGGTGGAAATTTTCTCGAGGCGAAAGCTACTGGCGGAAATTTCTCTCATGGTGGAAACCTGGTGGAAATGTTCTCGTGGAAACTACTGGCGGAAATTTCTTTGTGGAATACTGTTGGTGGAAACTTTCTCACGACAGAAAACTGATGGAAATTTTCTCATGGCAGAAACCAGCGGCGGAAATTTCTTTCACGGGAAGCTTGGCGCAAAACTTTTCTAACAGAAATTGTTGGTGGAAATGTTCTCTAACGGAATCCATCGGTGGAAATTTCTCGTGGCATAAGTACGAAGATCGCAAAACAGTTTTCCGTGAAAGAAATTTCCGCCGGTGGTTTCTGCTATGAGAAGATTTTTTCCATCAGGTTAGCTGGCTGGCCAGAAAGGCGCCAAAAAATTTCCGCGCCTGCGGCGCAGGTATTTTGGCTGAGTATCTTTTGTAATGGGGCTACCGCATTATTTGCTCATTCTGTTCACAGTGTTCCACCGTGGCAGGCAATGCAGGGGCGTTGTGCAGGACGAAAACCTGCTGCAGCCGGTGAACAACCAACGTGTTTCCGTCCATCTGTTTAGCTGTAAGTGCGACCGTCAAAATTTCCGCGCCTGCGGCGCAGGTTTAATTGACATGTGAGCCAACCTAGTTGTGACGAGCCACCCTACTGCCCATCTGCTTTGATCCGTAAGTGCGACCGTTTAAAAGTTTCCGCGCCTGCGGCGCAGGGCTCCTTTAAGAAACACAAAACCGCCACAAAAAGAGTTGCTGGATCGGTGTTCCGGAGTTTAACGCTGGTTCAATCGTGCACCAGAGGCGGCACACGCACGCAGAAGCCAAAAGGTGGCTCACCACCACAAAATATATCGCTGCGCGGGCAGGTCTCCCCCCACCCGAAGCGTCAAGACAGCCTACTGTGCGGGTCGGGCTACAGTAGGGTCACCGCTGAATGCCGTGTGATTCCCCAAAACCCCGGTTTAGAGCGTAGATTTTCGTCCCAAGGCATCCCTGCTGCCCAAGTGTTGGAAAAAAAAAATTGACCTTACACCGGGTTTTTGGCTGACACCGGGTTTTCCGCTCCAACCCCCAAACTTTTAAAGACCCCTGCCGAAGAGTCAAAAAAAAAAAAAAAAAAAATGTACTCTCTACGACATGCCTCAATTGTCATCATGGCTGGTCCCCATAAACATAATGCAGGGTGACCCTGCATCGGGATGATGACCTTTTGACAACAGTGCTCACGCTCAAGCGCATCAGAATCTGGCGACCTTTTGCTTCGGCGAGCACTGGGCCCACGCAACACAAAGGAAAGATAGCGAGAAGACAAAAACTAAGGAGGGGACCGCGCAGTTCTGCGATGGGAAGCACGAGAACGAAGGGGAAGGCGGTCATATTTTTGGTTGTGCTGAAGGGGGCTTCCTCCAGCGGTGTGGACGCATACGCTCGAAAGTGGGCGTTTTTGACCCGTCCAGGAGCCGGTGACGGGGCAAGTCTGGTAGGTACTTTTAGGACCGCCCACGTGCGCAGACAGGCCTGTTAGGGATCCGAAAGGAGGGCCATGGATCGCCTCTCGGCTTCTTTAAACAGTCTTATTGTTTGTGCGCCTGAAAACAGGGTTCTATAGTTTCCCAAACGCTTGCAACAGTTTTGTCGACGTGACACCCGCGTTACTCTCGTAAGGCAAACGAAAGAGAGAGAAAGAGAGTGAGAGTGAGAGTGAGAGTGAGAGTGAGAGTGAGAGTGAGAGTGAGAGTGAGAGTGAGAGTGAGAGAGAGAGTGAGAGAGAGAGAGAGAGACGAGTTCGAGTGCAGGGATCATAGCTTAGTAACGACGAAACCCCCACAGCACCGTGTGCCCAGTCGCGGCTCTGCACGCAATAAAACTACTCTCCGTCCAGAGGGACGAAGCTACTCTACATCACATAACTACTCTACATCACCTAACTACTCTGCAGCACTGGACCGATGGAGTCCACCCCGAAGCTCAGAAGGTACTGCGTAAGGCCCCACGCAACGGTCTGCAGCGGGGGAAAGGATAGGGCAAGGAGACATCAGTCACCTGATAGTGCATTGCTTTATAGCGTCTTCTTTCGTCTCGCGCGTGGTTGGCTTGGAAGCTGAGTACAACAAACGGGTAAAGACTGGGTTCCTTTGAAACAGCCAGGCGAAGTTGCATCCACTCCCCCCTTCCTTCCACTTTCGCGTACTTTCTCAGCGAACTTGGGCGGTTCAGTTTCCTCACATATTGCATGTGGCCAAAACAAAACTCGTGGAACCCCTTTCCTCACGCGAGGAGCCTCGCTTGGGGCTCCAATTCTATCCATTTACTAGCTATTCCGTGAGCGTTTGAAGAAGGGTTTCCGAAAAGCCTCTCATTTTCGTTCTCTGTGGCCTTTTAGCATTTTTCGAGTGCCGCCTAGTCCCCTTCCCTAGCGCCCTGAGCACAAAGAAAAACGGATAATTCACGTACCGGGGTCCTTGGCATACGGAAAACAAGTGAAGATGGTGGAGGTTTGGTGAATCCCGGTGCTCTGGCTACAAACGAAAGGCAGGTGTGGGGATAAAAGCGTCGCTTTTCTATCGTGCGATTTCAGCGAAGCGCAGGGTTTCTCAGAGTGTTCAGAGACTTCCTTTTATTTGCACGAGCGGGCATATGCAAAAATACTCGAGGGACTGCCTTGTGCTCATTTCGAAGGAGGCAAGAGCCTAGAGGGGGAGAAAAGGGTTTTTAGAGTTATACATTTTGTGTTGAACGCTTACGCCCGCCACTAAACCCAGATTTACCTGTGTTTCGTGTGGGCTACAGCACATTTTACCTCCTTTGATCTATCGCAACTGGCAGTCTCCTCAAGCATTTCCTACAAAGCAGGTGCTTATACAAAAAAATTTCTGTTTTTTCCCCGAGAGCGGAGCTGGACAAAAGCAATGGCGGGATGAGAACTGTCCCGTTCAAACCGACTGCGTAGGGATCCGGCTTGACTGGGGGGGTCTTGGCAGATGAACACTTCCGGGGTTGGGGCTTGCACTGATAAAACAACGGACGATCATCGACTGACCAAAGGCGATGAAAACGACGAGGTAAAGGGGTTTGCTCTCCACGTGGAGCAGTTCAGCATTTAGCGGTTTACAATCGTCCGGTTTTACTGCAAGTCCAAGCTCCTTGTCTTCATCAATGGGCTTTACAACTCCTTGACAGTCCTAACCCCATTTCTTCGGATGATGGATGAATTCACAGGCAAGATTAACTGCGTTGAGTCAAAGACCTAAGACAAAATCTAAAAGGAAGGAGGATGCAAGAATGCGCTTGGAAGTATAAGCTAACGCGGTGGGGGGGGGGTTCTAATCTCTGTCGGTCGTAGTTGGTTCCAGCACCGGGAACATGGGGGGGTCGGGGGCGGCCTTTCAATTGGGGAATCTTAAGTCCACCGCTTTTTGGCTTCGCTCAGTATCAAGACAGTCTGCTAAGCATTCAAGCTTGTCAAAGGCTAGCCACAATCACCGCCGCGTGGGCGGACACCCTAGCGTCTACGAATGTGCTCGTCCATGATGTCACGTGAGTGCGTGCCGTCTTCCCTGCAGAGTTTTGTCGTTACTTTTCCGGTGCAGAAAATGAAGCACGAGGGCAGGGGGGGTCTAGGCGAAGCTCCGGAAGCTGCAACTCGACGGGAAACTATATATGCATACAGTGAAAATCTAAGACGACCAAAAAATGCCACACACTGGCACGTGGGTCAACCATTTTGATCAACTCCGGATGCACGAAACCTTCTGTTTAAGCCATTGGAAGCACAAAAGTGTGAGGGGTGGTCCCAGCAGCCCCCCGGAAAACAGTGAAAACGGTGAGAATCCAAGGTGCGACCAGAACTGCCGAACTAGCCCTGGGCTTGAACTAGTGTATGTCACCTTCTTGATCAACCCCGGAGGCATTGGAAGATTGGGCGTAAATATTTCTGCTTGAGCCATTTGAGGCACCAAATACGGGTTCTTCTCAGACGCAAAAAATAGTGAACCCAGTGAAAATCCAAGGCGCTACACTAAATTGTGTGGTACCAATATGAAGGTGAATGCCCTCAGATTTGTGTGGGAGTCGAGGTTTCTTCATTGTTCATGCGTCTCAGACCCGTGAATAGAAAAGGATTCCATCAACTCCTCGGTGCCACTGCCGATGGCACATCGGCAGTGGCACCTCGCTTGCCAGAAGCTGGCGACGTACAGACGACACTTCCCCCGTCGCAAACAATGCACAAGCTCTACTCGGTTACAACCTGCGAGGCCGAGTCGCACGCTTGAGCTGCTGGAAATTGCAAACAGTGAAAAGACCTCAACGCTCTTGTCCCAGAACCCGCCGTGCGTGACCAGTCCAAAGAAGTGACGTTCTTCCAATTCGAGTACGCCATCGAGGGAAACATTAAGCTGCTGCGGCCTGCTGCAAAAGCTCTCTCGCTACAAGACTTCGCTTCCACCTTCAAGAAGCAGAGGTTTATCTTCCTGAAGCACCAGTACACTTACAAGTACTCGGGCACAGCGCGCCTTGAAAATAGTACCCATCTTCCTGACAACGGGTGACTGCTGTGGACATCATTGGGTCAGCCTTTTTGACCGTCGTTTGCTTCTTTGGGAAGCGACGTGCCCAATCCTTCTGTTTAAGCCATTTTAGAACTTTTTCCTGACCCCCTCTTACGTTTTCTCCAGAATGTAAAAATGGGATTTTCTCAGACCTGACGACTGAAGGCAAGGGGTGCATCCTCAGATCCAAAGAACGGCGGCAAAGAGCTCAAAATAGGCCATTCCGTACGTCGAAATTATTTTCATCTGACCTAGGTCACCTATCAGGCCGTCCTGGAAGCGACCTCAAAATGGTCGCGTCTTAGATTTTCACTGATATGTCTTTCGTCAAGGGAGAAGTACAATAGTAGACTACGATAAAAAAGAGGCAAACCAGTTGACTGTGTACAAGCCGTTCTCTTGCTGCTCGACGACCTGGGCGCGGAAATAGTCGTCCCCGTAAAGGACGTCGACCAGCTCGCCAGGAAACCACTGCTGTACCATGCCCGAGGGAGGGGACGGTGTGTACACGTTGTCCCCGTAGCTCGGCGGCTGCTGCGGGGGCGTCTCGCTGTGCGAAGGCTTGTCGTCGTAGTAGCGGCCTGAGTAGGTGTAGTCCTTCTCGGAGCTTGAAGCGGACGGACTGCGCCGGTCGACCTTCTTCTGCTGCCTCGGCTCGCTCTTCGACGCGTTCAACGGGTCGTAAGCTTGATTGCCGCCGATGGACCCAGCCACGGGTGCGTCTTTTCTCTCCCACATCTCGTGTCCCTTCCCGGTTTCTCCGTTATCGTGCACAGCTTTTTCGCCGTCGTTGTACACCGCTTGGTTGTCGGCCCCTTTACCTGGCCCTGCAGTCGACGCGGGCTTGCTGACAAGCATCGCCACCATCGCCAGGCAGCAGATAACCAGCCTGCGAGTTCGGTAAGGTGATGCGCATTCACCAGCGAGAGAGAGAGACAGAGAGAACACATACAACAAAGGGTGTGGCACACCAAAGGGTGGGCCCCCACCGTCAGGTAGGCCAGGCTAGATTCGGGGTGGCTCCCTGGGAGGGACAGTAGTCACGCCTTAGCAGTCTCGCGGATTTTCCGAGGGAATCTGCGAGGCTTGACGAATCTACGTCCAGGGTGTCTGTTCTACGGGGGAAACAGTTTGTCTCTCCCATCCACCTATATGTATTCTCGCTGTCATCGCTATCGCGCTGACAATTTCGAGAACACATAAAACAAGTCAAAGGGTGTGGCACGTCACTGCGAAGCAGAAAGCGGGGCCGGGAACCGAGGCAACGAGGTCCTCCGCGCGTACGGTCCGCCCGCTGCTCGCCTGACGGTACCCAGCTAGGGCACAGGACAATCCTTCTGCGGTCAGGGGCACGGATGGCCCGTGACAAAACGCGATTCGCGGCGTAAGAAGAGGAACTCCGGCACCCACCACCGCCGCGTTGTCAACGCGGCGCCGCTGCGCGCCCAGCACAGCCGAGCCACGCCCTCCGCAAACGCCAACATCTCCTTCAACTTGATGTGAGTTCCCGCATCCGGGCCCGCGAACATGCCCTGCCGACCGTCCACGAACCGGCCTTCCACCTCCAGGAGCGCCGCCCACGCCCGCGAGCTGGCGTCCGTCCACAGGACGCTTCCCGTGTCCTCAGGAGCGTCGCCCACGACCCACGGGTTCTCCCGGACTTTTACTCCCGGATCTTCCGGAGCGCGCCCGTTTCCCGTCTCGCCGACGGCGGAACGTTGGCGACCTCGTCCCACGCCAGCACCGCAACCCCCAGCCCGCCGAGTCTCCCCGCGAACGACAGCAGAGCCGCGAAGTGGCAGCGGGGTACCGCCAAAGATGTCCGTCGCCCAGACGGCGCCCCCGAAGACTTCGGCGAACTGACGAGCCGTCGCTCTGCCGGAAAGCACCGCCGTCATCCCGCCGCCGTCGACCCACCGCTCCGCCCACGACGGGTCGAGCCTGTGCCGCTGCGTCTCGGCAGCCAGTCGGTCAAACTTGACCCCCACGCACACGAACTGCGTACAAACTTCCCACAGCGCACGCCTTCAGCCCGCACTTCGAACTGCGCCACCTGCGTCCTCTCGCGAAACACAGCGACGTTCCGCTGCGCCTCGACCAGCGACCCGCCCAAAACAAGGAAGTTGTCGACCCAGGCCAAGCCCAGGTCCCGCACCAGCACGTTCGACGCCCGCTGCGCGATGCACGGCGCCCAGGACCACCCCATGCACAGCACGTGCAACAGCATGTCGCATCCCTTCATACCAATCCCGAAGTACCGCGAGATGCTCGCGTGGATAGGGAACTGATAGAAGTACGACACACCGTCGCACTGCATGGCAAAACGATGCCTCTTGACCTCATCGATGAAATCGCGGACGTTCGGCAGATCCATGCTGGGAGGCCCGTACATGGCGTCGTTCAGCGGGCGAGCATCCAGCACAAGACGCGAGGTCCTCCCGTCCTTCTTTGGCGTCGTGAAGGCTTTCATCGCGAACCCAGGTCGTACACGTGCGTCGCTTGCAACCCTGCATGACCGCATCATCCCTGTGTCGCTCCATGCCCCGCGACGGTACCCTGCACCCGCCAGCCGCGCCGTCCACCAACTTCCCCGCAAACGCCACCGGGTCCACCGACATCGGGAGCACCTCCCGGAAACGACCGACGCCGTCCATCGCCGCCAACGCCTCCACGTCGATGCGGTTCGACGTTACCCTCGCCAGAGGGAGCCCCGCGTCCGCCCGCCTACCCGGACCCACTCGACACCCTGGTAGCGAGGGCGTCGACGAGTAAGTTGAGCTGGACATGTCCGGGGCTTCGTCGTACACCGCCAGCCCGCCCGCGATGCCCTGCGGCGGCCTCTGCAGCCCTGCAAGGCGCGACGCATCCCGACCAACTCCGACTCCACGGGCCACCGCGGTACGGGCACCCAACGGCGAGCACCCACGTCGAACGGCGGTCGTACCCGTCCCCGCGACGCTCTCCCCCGTCCACTCTCGCCGCTTCTTCACACAGCGACCAAAGGCCTGCCGCTCGTCGCCCGACTGCGGCCGTCCATCCGCACCACGCGCTCCACCGGACGGGTTGTGGGCCCTCCCGTCCATCCACCACGCGCGCGTCCATGTCACCATTCCAACCCTACCATTCGGAATTCCGAGAGCAGTAAGGCGGTTAGTCACGCCTTAGCAGTCCCTCCCCACCCACCTATATGTGATCTCGCTGTCATCGCTACTGCGCTGACAATTTCGAGAGAGAGAGAGGGAGGTCTCGTTCGGACCTTGGGGCGATTACCACAAAATCGATCGAGGGGAGCGAGGTCGGGACAAGGAAGAGGGAGGAATTGCCTGTGCTATTCTTCCAATTTCGAATCCTTAAGTTTCCGAATCGTCCGCTTCCAACCTTGCTTCTGAAGCAAGTGGACTTCAGACACTCAGGGCACTTTAGGTCCTCAATCGACCCACCGAAGGTGCTCAAACAACTTTGCTAGAAAAGAGGTCGTGCTACCGATGATCAACTGGGGTTCTTTTTTTCATTTCCTTTGCGATGGCAAACCTTCCGCAACTTGCCGCAAAGTCTCACACACAATCCTACCTTGCATCGCTGTTACTTCCGTGGGACGGCACATTAATGAGGAGGACGGCTGCACTCGGGAGGGGCGGTAAAAACGGCATACAGAACGGCAAGAACGATGAGCACCCAGAACTTCCAGTCGAGGAGGTCGTCATCTTCGCTGGCCGCTGGGCTGGGGGTAATTTGCAAGACCGGCTCCCCTGCTGTGGCAAAAGAATCCACAGCCAGGAGGGGTGTGGAAGAAGCCAGGTTTTCCTGCACGGCGTAGTAAGCAGCCTGCCGAGCATTGTTGGCGGCCACGTTATCCGCTGGGACGACGTCCCAGCCTACGTAAAGGGTTTCCGCGGCCAGTGAAGCGGCTGTGTGGGCGCTTGGAACCCAGAACGTCTTGCACCCAGCTTTTGCCCAGTCCACGTTGGTTGCTGGACAATCTCCGCTCGGGCATGCCGTCGCCCGGCAGGCGAAGAGGAACTGCGGGTGGGGTTTGTCTAAGAAACGGTGCATTTGTTTTTGGGGCCGGAGGGGTGGGTGCGAGATCAGGCAAAACCTTGCGCGACTCGTGAATCCAATTATCAGGGCTTTCTCCGCGTGTTCGCTTTCACTTAGCCAACTTATTATCATCACCCACCCCTGATTCTGGCAACGCGGCCTTTTCTGAGGCGCCCCTTACTTCGCGCAACCCGATCAAAGAAGATGGTGAAAACCTTCCTTCGGAGTGAAAGTTCGCACTTGGAGTTGCTGTATGGTAACAAGCTTGCTTGTCTATATCAAAAAGTGTCGGATGGCAGCGTGCTGTGTTAAATCACTCAAAACAGGGTTTACACACGTACGAACAAACAAAATTGCCGCCAGATTTTCGGCCCTGTCTCCACCTACGTGGCTTCATTTCTCCTGGTGGTGGGGAACAAAGGAAAACTACAGTTGTTCGTTGACCGCACTATTCTGCACTCAGATCCTGGTTGTGGTTTCAGGTAGCAATTGATCATGATCAGAGCGACTGCCCTGCGGTTCGGCATCATCGCACATCGCACGTGGCTGACGAAAAGATAATAGGAGGGGACCCTTGCCTTGCGGGTGCACGCAAACCTTTATGGCCTGCACGAACGTTGTGCCGATGATCTGCATCAGCACCTGACCGAGTTCTTCGGGCGTGTACGTGCTGAACTCGGCCGTGAGCGTGAAGAGAAACGCCCTGTCCTGGAAGTTGTTTGGCGGCGCCCTCGTCACCGGCTGCGGCGTCGCGGGCTTCGGCGTGTCCGGGGCCTGCGTCGGAGCCAAGGTGTCCGGGGCCAGGGTGGTGGGCGCCTGTGTCGGCGCCAAGGTGTCCGGGGCCTTCGTGTCCGGCGAGTTCGTCGGCGGCACGTCCGTCGGCGGCGCGTTCGTTGGCGGCGCGATCGTCGGCGGCGCGTCTGTGTCCGGAGCGATCGTGTCCGGTGCTCTCGACGGGATTGATGTGGCGGGAGCGCTCGACGGGATCGATGTGGCTGGAGCACTCGACGGGATCGATGTGGCTGGAGCACTTGACGGGATTGATGTGGCCGGCGCACTCGACGGGATATCTGTGTCCGGCGGTGTCGGTTGCGCGGCGCAGGCCGCGATCAACAGCGCGGCGGGCAGCAGCCGAGGCACCATCGTTGGGGTTTCTTCTTTTCTTCTTTGTGCTTCCGGTGATAATCGCTCAGTTCAGTTGCCCGCGGCGGCGTTTTTTTTTCCCCGACGAAAACTAGTATCAGACTAGCCTACCCGAAGGCAGTTGATTTCTTTAGGCAAGTTTACTGTACCGGCGGAAGTTGTTTGGGTTAGCGTCCGTTTTTTTTCTTCTTTTGGTGGATGTTTCTAGATACCAGGGAAAGCCTGCTACACGGGAGCCATGCTTCACGTGTTCGGCGGTTCTGCAGAGCCACGGGCCTACGGGTCAAGTGGCTCTACCGATTTCCCAAACTAAAGCATCAACTTGGCGCACCTTGGTGCTTGGCGCTCGCGCTGAACACAAGCTCGTCGAGACGGTCAGCCGCAGGGCAGAGCGGACGGGGTTGTGGCACTGTGCTGCCTCCGACTCAAGCTTTGCAAGCTGCGGTTGACTGTCACGTTCCTGGACCAGAGCGGCCTTTTTCTTTTTCTTCTTCTTCTTCTGGTGGGGGTTTTCCCAACACCGCTTGAGGGCCAAACCCGTGGTGAAAAAAGATTTTGACTAAGTCACTTGGCAACTTTTTTTTTCGACTGCACAAGTCACTTGAAGTGTGATGTGGGCCGGTCGGATCATGCTTGTGCCTGTCTGAGTCTGGTCTGCGTTCTCGTGGCTCGCTCCCACGGCACTGGAAACCTCGAACCCACAACATTCACAGTACCCACAACCTACCGCTGCCGCAGCTCTCCCACACAAAATCCCTTCAGTAGAAGTAGTTTCAGCTTAGTGTGAGTTTGATCAAAGTAACATCAAGGCAGCCCTTCGAAAGACCAGCCACAGTCAACACCGCGTGGTGCACCAGGGATCGGCGTCGCGGGCGTGCTGGACGGTGCCAGCGTCGGCGGCGAGTTGTGTCGCTGTTGCTGCAGAAGGTGGAGGACCTCAGTGCCAGAGGGCAGAAGAAGGCAGCTCAAGAAGGAGATGAGGGCGATGTCTCGGTTGTTTTCCCTTCAGACGCCGAAGACGTCAAAAACGGGGTGGACAAAATTGCCACTGACCTGATTCAACTCGTCCGCGTGCAGCACAACAACGTGCGGCACAAAGCTCTACGACGGGAGGCTTCGCATATAGGCGCCGTAAGACGGACTGTGTTTCCGACAAAATTCGAGAGTCGGTTGTCTTCGTGGGCGTCCATCTTTGAAGGGCTCAATATCTTTGGTTTCGCCGTCTGTGCATCGGGCTGCAGTGCGGGTGTCGATGACGGAGATGAGAGGTTGATGCGGAAGGAGGATTGATGCGGCGGGAGTGATGATGCGGGCTGATACGGATGGACGAGTGCGGTTGATTGCTGGGGACGTGGGATGGTTGGCGGCTTCCGCTTGCTTGCACACAGCTTGAGTTTTGTTGACCCAACGCCTCCGTTCTGCCTGTCGTGCAGTATCCGCCTGGCCTTTCGGTGCAATGGTCAGAGGCCTGTAGAGGATACTACACACTAGTGGATACATCCACGTATGCTGTGTAGGTGGAGGCAGTAAGTACAGCACGTGGACGGTACGAAATACCTAACAGCACTACCTCGTGGTATGCTGAGGATGCTACGTAGAGCACATGCTAGTGCAGCAGTCACGTATGTGTATGCATACACCACCACACAGCAGCACACGTCGCTGCACTCGTGCTGCACGATGCAGTCCTCGTGGTTGAGGTACTACTACTCCGCTGTTCATGAGGAGCACCAGTAGGTATCGTGCGCACGCAGGGCGACGCTTCCGATGACTGGCCGCCTTCCGCCCGCGTACTCGTCCGATGAGTTCCCTGCCGCCGAAAGCTGTCCTCAGGTCTGACTGCACCATGAACCTGTCCAAGTGCCCCTGGTTGCACGCAGTCAGCGTGTGTGCTGCTGTCGCACCCCTGAAGCCACAGGCATCCGTTGTTCCGCCTTGCAGGATAGCGCATCTCACTATCGCCTGCAGGACGTCGGCTCCACGGGCAGGGCCCCTCTGCAGCCTGGTCACCTTGGTAGTTCGGTAGCCGCCATGGATTCCTTCAGCTCGTCGAAGTTCCAAAATACCACCCTACTACAACACGCATAGCACAATGCCAGGGTTAGCGCTTGGCAAGCACAAACGTGACACAACACTGCAGCTGAAACCGTGAGAACCCTGTCGAAGGACAATCAGTGCAACGGACCGAATGGTGGGAGAACGGAAAATTGGAGCATCGGCTTTGCGGTTTTTTGAGCCGCGAAAAAAAGGGTCAAAAGAACGGTCGGCTTACCCTTGCGCAAGGCCCCGCAGCGCTTCTTTTTTGTTCAACTGGTCTTTCGTTACGTGATAGAGAGCCGATCCTGTCTGGTGGAGAGATGCTCTCGTCTGACCTTTCCCTCACGGCTGCACCAGGCCCACGCGGTCGGGATGGAAGCCATTTGTTGAGGCCGGGGCTCGAGGTGGAGCCTACCTTTCCGAGGAAAGATGTTGCTGCTGTTGAGTGGCACGCTGACGAGCTGAAAGTCGTGAACAAGGATACTTGCGTTTCTACTACTACGCAGACCTCCGCAATGTGGCGCAAGCTGTTTGGGGATACAACTGGCGTCGAGGTAACCAGCCTGGAATGGGGTATCCACAGAGGGTGAGAGTCCCGTATTTCCCCGACGAGCCATGTTGGTTAACTCCTTGCTGGCACGAGTCGCTCAGTTTGAAAATGCTGAGCTAATCGGCAGGTATCCCTCTGCTGAGGCTAAGTATCTTCCGGAGGCCGATAGCGACAGAGAGTCCCGTATTTCCTCGAGCCATGTTGGTTAACTCCTCCTTGCTCGCACGAGTCGCTCACTTTGGGAATGCTGAGCTCTGCTAACGCAAAGTTGGAACTCGCAGTGGGTCTGGGCACGCCAATGCTGCCACCTGCTACCGCAACGGTAGGTATCACACGGGGGGATGCTGAAAAGAAGTTGGGCTCGTGCAGTAGAGGGTCCTTTTGCATCGCGATCTTTGCATCCGCCAAGACTCCATGGGACCGAATACGGGACACGACCAAAGGTAAAAGATGGTCTCGGACTCGAGAAAGAATCAGCTGTGGACACCCCCAAAAACAATTAGAGACTGGACTGCTGGCAAGAGAGCCAAGCACCGTTAGGAACTAGTGAAAGGCACAAATCGCACCTGCTTTGTTGCATGGGAGGCACATGGAAAGGGTTCGGTCAAGCGAAAGCCACGTTAAATTCCGCTCCTTCGAGGGGTCGCTCTGAGCCGTTGCTCCCACTCGTCCCGCGCATTTTAACGTACATTTAATGCCGCGTTCGCCCGAACAGATTATGTCCTCAGCTGGCCTGCTAAAGCTGTGGGACAGAGCCGACGAAGAAAATACGTGTCCTGTTGGTGGGTTTCGTTCTCTGCCGGCGCTTTGCACGAAATTGGCTGGCATTAAACACCCGTTTTCAACGGAAGGAGGGTGCCCCGGTTCAACAAAAGGTGGCCCCGCCTGTTCAAGCCCCTGTTTACCGTGGGAAGCTCGCCGCCGCAAGTGTTCTCGCCCTCGCATGGACCGTTGTGGACGGCACTGCTGGCGATCCCGCTGGGGTGGAACACTGCGTCTTCGACCCCCCTCTCCGGGCCGTCCCATGACCAACTAAACCGAGGTCGAGAAGCATTCGTGCACGGGGGAACGGTGTGCGAGAGTAGCGGCTGCGGAAAAAGACAGGCGCTTCGTTTTGTTTGTGCGTGCCGGGTGATCGTTTTCCCACTTGTATTTACCCTGTTTATATTCAGGTGAGGAATTCTGATCAACCACCAACACACGCTGCCTACGTCTTTTCAGCCTGCACAATACACTGAAGGGCAACCCGCAAGATTGTTAGTACTAAGAAGACTGAAAAACAAGAAGGGCAAGGCAGGCAATTCGATGTCTGAAAGACCCTCAGAGGACCCTCAGGAAAATGAACAAAAAATCATGGTCGCCAGAAGGGGCCCAGTCCACCCAGGACCTACCCCGAAAGGACACCATAGGCACTTAAGATCGCCCGGGTGGTGCAGGGTGGAAGGTCGGCGGGTGGATTACTTCGGGCTGGCTCAACCAAACCCGGGAGTAAAACGGGGGGTCGGAAAAGGATATCCGCTGTTTCCCAGAAATATTGCTGCAAGTGCTTCGTCTGTCTCTGGTCTGCTCTGACTCCGTCCACAGAGACAGATCACCAGACGCAGACCTCGAAAGGGTTTCTTCGTCTAACACGTGTTCCTAGGCAGTAATCACCGTAACGTCTGCGAGGGATGTGCCGAGTGCGCGGGTGTTGTTCGGTTTCAATACCAGACGTTACCGTGCGGCGTCAGAGGTGAAATGCTTCGGTCGTAGGAAGACAAACGGGTCCAATCATTCGCTTTACCTGGCGTAACTCCTGTTTTGGTTCTAGCTATCCTGAGGGAAACTTCGGAGTGAACCAGCTACTAGATGGTTCGATGGGTCTTTCGCCCCTCTACCCAGCTTTGACGAGCGATTTGCACGTTTTCACCACTGGTGTTGTTCCACCAGCACCAGTGACGGATCTCTTTGACTTCTGTCTGAAAACTTTCTTGCTTCCCCTGAATCCACTCTAATCTGGGCGGGGTCAACGGGAAGCGCTGACCCTCATAACTGCCGTTTCATTTGGTCCGTTCAGCGTTTACGTCGCGCGCGTTGTACGATGAAGCCCGTCATTTCTTAGACTTCTTCGGTTGAAAATTCGGCAGGGCGGTTGTGTGGTGTGAGGCGGACCTGCCGGACCATTTCCGTCTTTTAGTGCCGTTCACCTGTTCGGTTCAACTGCGTAGCGCAGGTTGTGCGATGGCCGCTGCGGCTTCTTCTTTTTTGGACTTGAACAGGGCGGCGGTGAAGCGAATCCACAGTAGCGGGCTCTCTCGTCATCGCCATCCGAACGAGAAGCGCTTCTGGCCCAGAGCTGCCGTTCACCTGATCCGTTCAACGAGACGCAAGCGCGCGTCTTGCGTTGACGCACTCTCACAGCTTTTTAGACTTCTTCGGCGGGTCGATGTAGTTTACATAGAACAAGTGGGCAAACAACACGAAGTAGCTGGCGTACAACGCGAAGCAGGCGCCGAAATAAGTGTCCGAATACGACGGTGAACACACGACTTGTTCGATACGGACCAAGTAGTACGTGTACAGGTTGATGAACAGCCCCACGAACATCTGCATGAGCTGCAGGCCAGTGATGTAGATCCGGAGGAAGCTGAAGTACCGGGTGTACGTGGAAACGGCGAAGTATGCGTACATGACGCTGTGGATTGCGTAGTTCATGGTCCCAAAGAGCATCGCCGTGGGTGTCGCGATCGAGTAGGCGAACCAGCTGAAGGCGAGGACCGTGGCGTGGTGGTACCATTGCAGGAAAGAAACCGGCTTTCCCATCAGCAGCAAGAACGCGGTGTCGAGCAGCTCCGGGAACTTCGAAAGCATGAAGGCGGTCATGAAGTATCCCATGTGGCCGTAGCAGGACGCGGCCAGCACGGGCGCCTCGTTCTCATCGCCGTGCACGATCGTGTCGATCGAGAAGAAGAGCAGCTCGAGCAGCGGGTGCTCGCTGTTGATCGGTCGCTCGGGTCTTCCGCCTATCGAACCATTCCCCCACATGAGCTCGTCGCTGCAGATAAGCTCCTCCGGTGTCCGGTGGGTGAGGACGAGGAAAAGGTACGGCAGGCAGACGACCAGCCCGGCCGTCGAGAAAGCGGAGAGGACCGCGTTCCACAGCGCGAACAGATGCCGGAGCTGGAACCCGTGGCGCTCCTTGATCAGCAGCTTCCCGACAGCGACCATCGCCAAGTACGCCGCGACGGCAGCAACCGGGGCTTCAGGGTTCGCGGTCACCCACTGCCACGAGGCGTGGCAGTCGAAGTGCTCGACGCCGTCCGCCGCCCCCTTGAGCATCTCACCAAACGCCGTCATCGCGGAGCTAGATGCTCTGGTACGCGAGAGGCCGAGGAAAAAGTAGAGGGGGGTGTGTTCTAGAGGTGGACCTGGTTTTGGCTGCTTGATAGAGGGACAGCATGGGCACTGCACGACGATGATGATCACTAAATGACAGAGCACGCACAAGGGAGCAGCTGCCGTTCCAATCATTGGATAAGTAAAGCGACAACAAGAGTAGTGGATTTCATTGTTGCGGCCTCACCTATTCTACACTTCTCGTGTCACAGTCAGATTTGGTTGGTTGCACGACGGGTTTCCAGTCAGAATTTTTACTGCCGAAATGAGACGGGTACCCGCGCTCGAAGAACCCAAGCTGAAGAAAACTGCGATATTCTCCGTCGGTTTGGACAGATCAAGGTACCACTCCTGTCTTCTGCTACGTTCACCTTCGCATAACGAGAGACGAACACATTCTGTTGAGTTTGACTCTAGTCTTACTTCGTGCATGGAGAACCGTTTTACAGTCGTGCAACCAACGAAATCTGACTGGAGAACCGTTTTACAGTGGTGCAACCAGTCATACTTGACTGGAAACCCAAAATCGCGGCCTGTAAGCGACGTCCCCGTCGTGAAAAGGGACGAGTCTTTATACCCTGCACAGAACGTTTCATCACCAGCCCCGTGTGCACGCCCGCGATTCTGGACTGACAGGCTGCCGGCAAAAGAGAGGGAAACAGAGGGGGAGAAGGAGAGGGAGAACACATCAAGACAAGTCGAAGGGTGTCGGCCCTAGCAGGGCCGACACCCTAGGGCTATGGGCCAGGCTAGATCAGGGGCGGGGGTGGTCATTGGAAGTCCGAGGGGCTCTTCCCACCCACGTGCGTGCGTTTGTATAGTCATCGCTACCGCGCTGACGTTTACGAGAGAGAAAGAGAACGAAGACTCCGTGTCGGGGGGCCGGCTAGACTCGGACCGAGTTTCCTGGGGGGGGACAGGTTGCGAGGTCTATCACGCCTTAGCAGTCCCAGGTCCCACCCTCCTGTCACTTTTTTTCACAGGAGGGTCGAAGACACCGCCGGTGAATCCACCGTTGAAAAGCGGGGGCACCTTGGGGTTGGCAACCCGCCTACGACCGATGAGGTTTACAACCCGGGTGAAAAAGCCGCGCTGACTTTCCGAGAGAACGAGCCGACCGGCAGGTGAGTGTCAAAAACGTTTTGAGCAGGGTCGAAGACACCGCCGGCGAATCCATTGTTGAACAGCGGGGGCACCTTGGGGTTGGAGACCCGCCTGAGGTTTACAACCCGGGTGAAAAAGTCGCGCTGACTTTCCGAGAGAACGAGCCGACCGGCAGGCGAGTGTCAAACACGTTTTGAGGAGGGTCGAAGACACCGCCGGCGAATCTACCGTTGAACAGCGGGGGCACCTTGGAGTTGGAAACCCGCCTACGACCGATGAGGTTTACAACCCGGGTGAAAAAGTGGATTCGCCGGGGGCCGAAACGAGTGCGACGGCCTCGGCGATCTGATCTACGTCCGCCATTGCGCCGTTGCCTACGTCGCCGCAGGCGAGCTTCTTGGCTTGCGGGGACACGATCCGGACGCCCCGCTGGAGCAGCGCGCGGAGGCTCTCGTGCGTGACCTTCTGGCTCCACATAACCGTGTTCATCGACGGGGCGACGAGGAACGGCTTCTGGCTGAACCCGGGGCTTTGCGCCAGGAACTCTTCGGTGAGGTCGTACGGCCAGGCGCGGGCCACCGACGACAGCAGGTCGGGGCAGCTGCCGGTCACAAGCTTCGCCAGAGTGTTCGCGCAAAGCGGCGCTATAACCAGCACGTCGCATCGCTTGATGATGTCGATGTGAAGAACCCCGTCTGCGCCTACCTGTGTGAGAGGATTCTCGGTCGACGACTTCCCGCATACGGAGAATTCTATTCCGTATCTAGCACAAAGCACTGGGGAGAACGCTGGTTTCACGTACGATAGACCGTTTGTGCGTTGAAAGTAGCAGAATTGCGTAGTTGTTGGTTTATTCTTTTGCTTTTCGTTGTCAACAACATTGTTTACTTTCAGCGTCTTCTTCTCATGCCTTACCGTTGTTAAATAGGAAGTGAACAGGCGAAGGATGTAATACTGTACATTGATTGAGTTCAAACCCCTGATCCTGAGTAGAACACCGGATCAGGGAGCGCTGGATCAGAGCTTCGCGGGAATCGACTGGGTCCAACTCCTCGCTGAAGGGCTAAATTCGAAAATTCGAGTTTTACGTAATCTCGAGGGGTCTGATAAACCAGGTGTAAGAACCAGGTACAAATCAGGTTGGAAGTTGCAAATCTTGAGATCTTGGTAGATGGAGCAAGGCACACCGTGTGGTACTCGCCCCACTCGTCCTCGTCAAAGCTGATCTTGACTCCCTTCTCCTTCAGCTGCTCTCCCCACTTCTCGGCACCGATTGCGTCGTTGTACGTAACTTTCTCCCAGAAGTGCCGAGCGGCCCGCGTCATGACAACCTCGACTTCGTACCCTCGCTCTACCAAAGCCTCGCACAGCTCACCCGTCTTCACCGCGGCGACACTTCCGGATACCCCAAGGCATACGCGCATGCTCACGAGTTCCGAGGGGGAAACACCCCACGCACCCTTCTTCGGGAAACTAGGCCCCTTCACTACAAACCTGTTTATCCCCCAATCCTACTGTTCTTGTTTTTGTGTTCCGACGATCCCGTGGGACGTATAGATTGGTGTCTTTCGACCTTTTGTTTGTTTTGTGAGGTTCAGCTTGGTGCGTTTTTGTGTTACCGTCGATCCCGAAGGACGATCAGTTTGGTGTCTTGCGACCTTTGTTTGTTTGGCAAGGAGTTTTGGTGACGTGCTTCAGTTAGAGAAAGAAAATAAGAATTGAGGTGCCAAATCAGTTTGCTCGCTCTCTTACCGGGTGCTCAATTCACTTCTCAGCCAGTTTGCCCACTCTGCGGCTTTGTCTTCCGACTCTTGCACTCGTATCCGCTCGCAAACACTCTTCATTACAGCTTTGTTGCACCGCGAGAATTCGATCAGCACATCATTTAGCTTCGGCTCTCTGCCGTAGAGGGATTCGAGCCCAGCGGGTTCTGAATAGCTCTGGAGGTGTGCCGCGTCGTTGGCAGTCAGGACGTGTCCTGCATTTCCGGGCTGCTGGCATCCTGGCACCGTGCACTGTCGCCTCGTGTGTCGTGGCATGATCGCCCGCCGCACTAGAGCCTGCAGTATATCGGTGGCGCCGTGCCATTTTCGTAGACCGGCAAGGGTTTTGTGTTTCCGACGATCCGAATGGACGTACAGATTGGTGTCTTTCGACCTTTTGGATGCTTGTGAAGTTCAGCGTGCTTGTGGTGATCGGTGGGGTTCCCAAAAGAAAACGTTCCGTGTTATCGTATCTTCGAGCTAGACTTGATCTCGTGCATTAGCCAAGTGGCCCATTCAGTTGCTTTTCCGCTGGGCTCCTGATAGCGGACTCGCGCGCAAACAGACAGTATGACTGCTGTGTTGCGGGCTGCAAATTCATCCAATACTTGTCTGTACGTTACCTCACTCTGTCCAAAGATGCGCGTGAGGTTGGCTTCGGGTCCGTAGCATAGAATATGTCGTTCATCGCCAGCCGTCAGGACATGATCTGCACTTCCTCGGTGGTAGCAGCCTTCTACGGCGCACTCGTTGCGGGTTTTGAACGGCATGATGGCTCTACGGGTGAGTGCTTGGAGGAGATCCGTAGCTCCATGCAGGTTCCGCAGCGCCCGCAGGGCTTGTGCGCTGAGGCAGCGAGGTGGTACGTCGGTAGATAGTCGATTACGGACCGCGGTGTCGCGACTGTCGGTACGGTTTCTCCTCGCGAAGAGTCCGTTTTCTTCGAGTTGCACCAGGTCACCATTGTCGTCTTCGGTATCGTCTTCTTGCCACCGTTGGCACAGCCTGGCAACGTTGGCCTTGCGGTAGCACCATTCGACATTGAATGTGCTGCTTTTTTGGTAAGCGGCGTTTGCTGCGACGTCTGCCGCGTTGATGTCGGCATTGTCGCTGTGTCCCCTGGCCCACTGCACATCTGGGAGAGTGCACAGCACCATGGCGACCGGGTCCCCTTTGCGGGGGTTCCTTAACCGGGCGATGGCGCTCATGCTGTCGCTTCGCGGCTTGGCCATCGCGTGGGGCTTGACTTCCTTCAGTGCAGTCGCTAGAACCATCATCGCACACAATTCTGCTTGTGTGCTCGAGCTGATCCTCCCATGGATCTTCGCACCGTAGGCCCTGCCGTTGACGCAAATTCCGACAGCGCCTCTGCCTTCTTTTTCCAGGTAGCTCCCGTCGGTTGCTACTCTGACGACATCGCCGCTTGCTTCAGCTTCTCTGAGCGCCCTCTCGGTCCATGTTATGACGTAGGGCTTTCGCACCCTCCGCGGTGGGCGCAGCTCGAATCCGGTTGCTGGGATTCTGCCTTCCGTCAGGTCGGGGTGGGCGGCCAGGTAAGCCCTTACCTTTTGCTGTTCAGAGAAGTCCTTTATCGGTGTCATTCCGTATCCAAAGGAGCAGGCCGGATATCCTGAGATTCCATTGCTTCCATGGTGTCTTGGGATGAGTTTTGTGTAAGCGGCTTGCAACTTGGGGTGCGTCGGGTCGAAGCACTTCGAGACTGCCTGTATGGCGAGCGTTGGCAGCGCATAGCTTCTGTAGAGCTCACTCTTGCCTCGAGTGGAGCAGTAGTAAGACTGCGAGATCATTGCACAGACTCTGCTGAAGCGTTCGACTCTTTTCCGATTACGTGCACAGGATGCGTGGTCGTTGTCTCCGTGTAGGCATCCCCCGAGAAGTCTAGTGGACAGCCGCGTCGTCACCGTGCCAAGACCGGGAATCGGTATCTTGCTGACCCTCGAAGCGACCACCACTAGCTTTCTTCGGGCCAACTTAAAGCCCCTGCTTGTCATCCAGTCGTTGAGCACCTGTACTTGAACCGGGACCGATTTGACCGCTGCGAGAGATGTAAGGTCGTCAACGTAGGCTTTGCACTGTGTGAGGTCTGGCGGGTCCGCTGTGTAATACAGGTAGAGTATCACGCTCAGTGGGGAACCCTGCAGCAGTCCTCTCCTCAGCGCCATAGGCGGGGTAAAACCTTCGTTAGTGGTCAGCGTATACCACTGCGACTCTAACACTGCCTCGATCGATCTCGCCCACTCGTCTCCGAAGTCGTTGCGTATTTTTTCCAGTAGCTTGTCGTGTGGTACTGTGTCGTAGGCTGCTTCGATGTCAGCGATGACAACTGCTGGGTCCTCTTCGTCGCCGCCGTCCATCCATTCTTGCGCCCGCTGGAGGATCTCGAGGGTGGCATGCTGCCGCTGGCATCCGTATTGGAAGTCTTTGGCTTTAATCCGCTCAATGCAGAGGTCTCGGATCTTGAGGTAGACGCAGACGTGGAGGAATTTTAGCATCAGTGGCATGATGGCAATTGGTCGGTAGGCGTTCGGGGAGGTTTTTGGGATGCCGGGTTTCGAGATGAGAAAAATCCATGACAGCGCATGTTCGTGCGGGATTCCGGCTTCCAGCCACTCGTTAAAAGTGTCAGCTACAGTCGTAATTTCTTTTGGGCGGAGTGTGGATAAGAACGTTGCCGACAGGTCGGTCGTCCTAGCCTTCTTCTTCACGAATGGAATCGCTGTCTCTACGTCTTCCGGCGACAGTTTGTGGTGTCTCTCGGTCTCCTCTTTTTTTTCCATCGGTCTAGGGGCTCGCGTTGCTACCGCGTCGTATCTGCTCTGGAACCGGTCAACTACGGCGGCGACATTCAGGACTCTCGGGGGCTCGTACGGTCGTCGTTGTTGGAGGGCGTGGTTGCTGGTTTCGCCCCTGGTGGCGTAGGCGATTCGTTTCCGAATGTCGCTGACCTGGCGGTTCATCTCCTTCTTGTCGGCTTCGTCGGTGGCATTGCGTCGCTTCAACATCCTCGTATTTAACGCTCGCTGGAGTCGCGCAATCTTCGTCGTGCGGTATCGGGGCGGCCGGTATGCGATTGGGCTTAGCATTGTTGCCATGAGGCCATCGAAGTCGTCTGCGGTTGGTCGGTCGTTTTTGGGGTATCTCATGGGCGGGATGATCTTTACGATCGTGTGGTCGTATTCAAGGCTGATCGCTGCATGGTCACTGCCTCCGGTGAACCGGGCTGATTCGAAGGTGCAGCTTGTGTTGCGGGGAACAAAGACTCTGTCCAGCGATGTATCTGCGTTGCTCCTGTGGTATGTAGTGCGTCCTCGCACCAGTTCGTCCCCTGCGTTGCGTCTGACGATTCCCTCGACTGTTGGTGTGGTGTTGCCGTTGAAGTCGCCGGTAACTACGTATTCTCCCACGCAGCGCCTCATGGTGTTGACGATCCAGCTGCCGAGTGCCTCCGCCTCTGCCCTTGGGGTGTTGTTCACCACATACACTGAGATCACCCGCAGGACGTGTTCCCCGATTTTAAGATCGGCAAAGCAGCACGAGCGGTGGGACCCAGTCCGCAGTACTTGCATCGTAGAGTCAGTTCGAATCAGAATGCTGCTGCGTGCGATCCGCTTCTGTCCATTCGTCTCTGTTGCTGTGACTAGCGGGTTCCAGCCCTTGAGGAGCGCCACGTCTTCAAATACGCGGGGATCCCTTCCAATCTCACTCGCTGTGAGGATGTGTGTTCTGGGTAGGAGGTCGAAGTAGGCTACCAGGCTTTTCTTGCAGCAGGAGTTGCAGCTAGCGATGCGCACTTTGCTTTGGCCGGCGTTGTTACGACGATGGTCTGCGATGATACGATGGTTTTCGGGGTTGTTTTGGGTGCCTCCACGGGGGAAGGTAGGTGGGAACATGGTGAGCTGAACTGTTGATTGGTTGGTTGAGGAGTTGGGCTGCTGTAGCGCTACTCGCGGCTCGGTGGTAGGCAGGTGTAGTGCCCCCGACACGGTGCTGAGTGGTGCATCTGGTAGAATCGGTGGATGATAAGTTGAGGTAGGGATGATCAAGTTGGGAAGGCGGGCGTCGCTCCGTGCAGTGATGGGTGTTGGCAGGAGGGGCACAGATGATGATGCGAGGGCTGGGTTTGGGAAGAGGGGAGGCCCAGCTGATGTCGTGGGCGCGTTAACTTGAATTGGCGGTGGTTGTGGTTGTGGTTGATTGTCGATAGGGCTGCAGTTGGTCGTCTGCGACACAGGGCTTGACGTCGTCACTGCTTCGGTAGGTTGATATTACAGCCTGGGTGGGGTTCTCGGTGGTGGTGTCCATCCGGCTTCGCCGGGAGCTGCTCGTTTTGTTCCACGCCTTTCTTCGTCATGTTTGTCCTGAGACACTTCCCCCTCTTCGATCTGCGGCGGACCGTCGTCTTCTTCGTCATTGTTCTGCTCCTCTGTGTTGGTTACGTGCGTCGCTTGCTGTTGGTTGCCGTCGTCTTCTTCTGCAATTCCGCTTTCGTCGTCACTGGTGTCCTCCGCCAAATTAGGTTGGGCGTCCTCGGTGTCCGGCTTCATGAGGTGGCCGATCTGCCCAAACCGCAGCACGTTCCCGAAAGGGGTTGCAAACGGGATCCTGGCGAGATCTGCTTCGTCCACAGGGTCGAGACCCTCCACGACATATGCAACGAAGCCCGGCCGCAGTCCGAACACCGGATACACCCGCAGTTGTTGACCAATCTGGGGGCGTATTGCTGCTGTGGCTAGCGCCCCGGAGATCTCCAGCGTGTGGAAAGTCCTGTCACAGCCCGTCAAGCCGAATTTTCCTTTCGATCTCTCCACGAACTGTTGTCGTTGATCTTCACGTCGGGCTTTGGTGACGATGTATCTGTCGCCGTGTTTCAGGGCCATTCCCGACGGGTCTAACAGCTCTGCCAGGTCCGTCCACTTGCCTTCAGTGTCGGGGCGCACCTTTATAAGGTATTCGTTTGCGCCTGTGCGCAGGACGCGGGCGTCCATCCTGGTGTCCTCGAGGGCCCGCATCACCTCGTGGAATGGGAGGATCGTGCTGTCCTTCCGTGCTTCTGCGCGTTGGAACGTTTTCAGCTCAGTCCATCCCGGTTCTGGGAGTGCCCACTCTGCGTAGTACGCACTATATCCGGCTTCGCGGACCGCTTGAAAGATGGCCTTCTCGTCGCAGTTCTCCTTTACCCGTACCAACTTAATGGCGTTCGAGCGGAAGAAACCGGCTGCGTTCCGTACGTCCTCGATGGCTGCCTCGCCTCCCATTTTTTTGAAAAGGTTGCCGAACCCTTCCGCTGGTCCACAGATGGAAAGTAGCCGCTTGAGGTCGTCCTTAATGGACGACAGCTCGATGATGCGCTTTTCAGACACAGTCGACATTTCGGGGGGGTTTTTTTTTTTTTTTTTTTTTTTTTTTTTTTGTATAAGCACCTGCTTTGTAGGAAATACTTGAGGAGGCATTGCCAGCTGCAAAAGATCAAAGGAGGTAAATGTGCTGTAGCCCACACGAAACACAGGTGAATCTGGGTTTAGTGGCGGGTGTAAGCGTTCAACAAAAAAGACCCACTTTGTAGTTGTATTGTTTCTCCCCCTCTAGCCTCCTTCAAAGTAAGCACAAGGCAGCCCCTCGAGTTTTTTTTTTTTTTTTTTTGAGGTTTGCCAGCAGGGACTTATATGGGTCTGAGAGATTTGGCGGGAAAGTTGGGAGTGCAGTGGGTGAAACTTGGGCAGTTGGAATGTTGCCTTTTGGCAGAAGTTTCCGACGCTTCTCGTCTCACGTTGGACACTGCTGTGTCATGCTAGGTGCTAACTTGGCAGTCAGAACGCGCTGCGGCAAGAAGATCGGCTAAGGGCGTTGGGGCAACAGGGTCTGTTTGTGTTCCAACTGAGAACGTTAGCCCCGAACTAGTTTCCTGGCGCCAGCACCTGCTCCGGTCAATACAAGACACCACGGAGACAGAGGTCTACGTAATCTGGACTTCTCTGCGATGTTGCATAATTCCCGCACATAGTTCCTGCATGCGTCGATTGGTATGCGAATCCTCTGGGAGCGAGTTGTTGTTTCATGAAGTCGGCTAGAGTGGCAGTCGTAGGTGCGATAACCCGAATATTGGCTGATGTTGCGCTTTCGACTTGAGCTGCTGACACTTCTCCTTCCTGGGCGCACTCGAGCATGCCCAGCAGGTCCTGCATTTGGAGCTAAAAAGCCAGCGAGTGTGCCATCGAATCTCGCCCGCTTCTTCGGTGGCATGGTGCCCTGACTGTCCCTGGCCAACACCCAAAAAAAGGACTGCCTGTTCAGAAAATTATCATTTTTTTTTTCCCCCGCCCGCCCAAGTTTTTTTTCGGGTAAACAGTAAACTTGGGAGACGGCCCAAGTTTGCTATTCATATATCAGTCATTCTCCTGGCGACCGTTCAAAAATGACCATCCTATTGCAGCGCATACAGTAACCAAAGGTGTCACTAAATCGACCAATCTCTGATGCTATGAGCGCAGGTGTCCCTGGTCTCTCTGTTCCCGGGGTTTTAGAAAAAAATGACGACCAAGTTCGGCCCGATATAATTATACTTAGATTAGATACTTAGATTGCTCCTGAGAAGACACGGAGTGGAAAGATCGGTCACGAAATCGTCAAAATACCACCTCGGATCACACAAAAGGTTGACCCCCATGACCCTCCTGTTGCACCCCACTTCACCAGGCTAATTACCATCACCCTATGAACGCACTTCAGAACTGGGATGGCGGGCACTGAGCCCACCGGGTGCTAGGCCCTCGTGGTGCCCCTTGTGGTAGTACGGTGCCACAGGGAAAAGCTGTTGCAGCCCGTACACCCACCATCCCCGCCTCTAATTTGGTCAATCAAAGATGGTTTTAATCCGGAGCATGCCTGGGAACTCTGTTCCCGGGGTGCTACAGAAAAACTGGCGACCCCCTCGATGGCAAAACACGAGAATGCGTTTTTCGCAATACCTAATTTTGGGCTTAAGCCCGTCAATATCGAGCTTCGGAGCCCACCGAGGGTCGGAATGAAAAGATCGGATTCAAAACAGTTCAAAAACGCCCTCGGACCAAAGAAAATGACGAGGGGTTGACCGCCAGATGATTTCTTCCATATTTGAACGGTCGCCAGGAGAATGACTGATATAACGTTATATAAGCCCCTGTTTGCCAGTGCATAATACAGAGACGTGATTTTGGCCAAAAACGGGTGTTTTGCGCATCTGGACGTTTTTTGACCTGAAGGCTTTGTACACCCTGACAATTTATGGCCCTTTAATTTGCGGAATTCTATTTTATGGCCATGCAAATTATTGGACGAATTATTTTATTTTTGAGACAAAACCATATCGGAAGCACTTAAGTGGGGAAAATATTTATCGGAACGTTTCCGATAAATATTTTTTTGTTTCCGATAAATATTTTTTGTTTCCGATAAATATTTTTTTTTTGTTTCCGATAAATATTTTTTGTTTCCGATAAATATTTTTCTGTTTCCGATAAATATTTTTTTGTTTCCGATAAATATTTTTTTGTTTCCGATAAATATTTTTTGTTTCCGATAAATATTTTTTTGTTTCCGATAAATATTTTTTTGTTTCCGATAAATATTTTTTTGTTTCCGATAAATATTTTTTTGTTTCCGATAAATATTTTTTTGTTTCCGATAAATATTTTTTTGTTTCCGATATAAATATTTTTTGTTTCCGATAAATATTTTTGATACGGGTTCCTGGGGACTAGTCCCCAGTGCGAAATGTGACCAAGGGGAGTCCCATTGGGCAAGCAATTTCATTGGATTTTGCGAGGACCCTAAGTAATCCGGAGCCAGTGTGATAGACCTCTGTGATGTGGGCCGCTTCACTGCTCGTCTGCATGTGGACTGCTCTGTACCTGTGCCTTCTCCGCGCTTGCAGCTTTTCAAGCCGGCCACGCCTGCTTTCCCTTTTCTGTCTTTCGACCTCGGTGATCCCTCGCGGGCGTCCTGCTGTGCCATCTGAATCTCCTCGCCTTCCTTCGTGGTTTGCTTGGCACCCTCTGCTCGCGCAGCTTGCGGCGCGGGTCTCTTCAGAGCCGGTCGTCTTCGTGTGCGCTGTTCTGTCATCGCTTGCCTTTGTTGCCGATTTCTGCAACAAAGGCAGTTTTGGCCCGTGAAATGGGCTACTCTCTTTTATTGTGTGAGTGCTTTTGTCTCCAGGATTGAAATGAGGCTGACGCGGAAAATCCTACCGTCCGACATGGCACAAGTCAAGGGAAACAAATATTTTACGGGAACTAGTATGCACGGCAGCCCCGATACTACTAAGCCCCGTTGGCATACTTACACTCCATGGCTGCCTCGATGGCACCAAATCCGTAGTCGTGGTTAGACATTTTCAGGTAGGAGGATGTTACCTGGTCAGGACCGCATGCAGTTTTGTCGTATTGGGGCCGCATAGGACCCGGATGAAGTCGTTGCGAATACACACAACAGATCAACGAAGGGTAGAACTGGGGAACATGCAGATCAGACGGAAGTAGAATGTGCAAACTTATCCTTTTCTTGACTTGCCGTTCTGAAAGCTGTTGAGGGGCCCCTACGTAGGTTCTCGCATGATTCGTTCGCCTTTGTAACACTATCCGTTTGTAGTAAGCTTTGCAGTTGTGTTCTTGCAATATCTAGCCGAATGGTGGGTGGCGGATTTCCGCGCTCGTGCGCAAGACGCAGTTTTACTGCAACTGCAGTGTAAGCCGAACCCGGTTCGTGACCTTTGTCGCGGTGAAGTGGTACAAAGTCTTCAGCTTTCAGATCCGGATACTGCTCAATGCAACCAGATAGTTAGATGTCACTTGATGGATACCCGTGTGCTGCATTCGAAAAGGTTTGCGTATCTGGTGTTGAAAATTGAACAGCCTTTGCTGGGGAGGCTTTCGACCCGAAACTAGATAGAAAAACGATCGTATTTGGCTTCGTCGCGGTCGTCCACGGGACAAAGTAGGTGAACCTACTGTCAAAGTGATCAATACTTATCGGAAACAGAAAAATATTTATCGGAAACAAAAAAATATTTATCGGAAACAAAAAAATATTTATCGGAAACAGAAAAATATTTATCGGAAACAAAAAAAATATTTATCGGAAACAAAAAAAAATATTTATCGGAAACAAAAAAAATATTTATCGGAAACAGTTTCCGATAAATATTTTCCCGACTTAAGTGCTTCCCTTATGGTTTTCTCCGTTTATTTTTTGGAGGAGCCCAGAATTAATATTTCCTGTCCAGGCTCTTGGACAGGCACTCGACCTTTTTGGGGACAGGGAACTAGCTATGCCCCGACCACCCACCGCAGAGACAGATGCAAATTATGCATGCGCCGCAGGCGCGGAATTTTTTGAACAGTCACACAAAAGCAAATGCTTGTTTCCGATAGAGGAGGATGTTCTTGTTAAAAAGTACCTCTGGTCCCAGTTTGCGATAGATGGACTGTGGGCAGGGCTTACTTACGGCTTCAAACCTGATTGGACGATAGTTATTGAACTGACCGGCCGCTGTGTGTTCTTCTCGCCGAGCCCTGTCCTGTCCATAGCATGGCCAGTGACTTGTTGCTTTGGTCCTATAATTTGTGGTCAGCTAACTTATGGATTTGTAATTTATGGACGAAATAATTTATTTTAGGCGATTTTTGGCGAATCCATAAATTAGAAAGCCCGCAAACCCGGGGGAGGCACAGCTCTTGGGGTCATGGGTCGTTTCGGTTTCGGGTGGTGCGAGCGTGAGGCGTGTCTATCCAAGATGGTGGAAGAGGGCAGTACTCACGGCATTCACGGCGGGCCGACCCTCCTCGACCCTTCGACCCTCCGCCGATCCTCCGCAACCTTCCGCCGGCCCTCCCTCCCATGCACACCCGGAGCCCCACCCATAGTTCATGTGTGTACTGGAGTACACCTTGACACAAGATCCGGACACGAATTTATATTTTTTTTTTTGCGCATTTGGGGTGCGCAAAAGACCCCCTGTATTATCCTATGCAAAGTTTGGACAGTGCTCCCGCTTACCTCTGAAATGCCGGAGGAAGCCTAAATCAGGAAAAGACTTTTTTTGTTTTTGGTGCTGTCGCGGTCAGGGAAGTAGCTTGAGCTCTGAGCCCCACGTAAAATCCTACCAAATGTTGTACAGAGCACTTTTCAGGGTCCTCGTGGCACTTGGTGCGTGTGGAGCCCAGACCGACACTGTGTTGAGGGTGTGGGGTGTTCGGACGAAATGCGGCACGTGCAAGTGGGTTTTGCTCATCGAAGGTAGCGCCACACAGCAAGAATTGCTAGCCGCTGTGTAGTTGTCACTACTGTCCACCACAGAGACTGTCCTTCAGGAAGCAAAGAAGCCGTGCGAAGAAGGCAAGTGTCGCCTGGCGGTTATCTGCGACAGCAGGGCTGACAGCTGCGGTCTTCTTGGCAACACGACATGTAACATTACGTAAGCTAATACCAGCGCCGCAGGCGCGAAATTTTTTTCAAGCTACTGGGTCAGCGCTGCAGGTATCCAAACAGCAAGAATAGCCGCTTTGTAGTCACAGGGACCGCGGCAAAGTTGATGCGAGCCAAGTGCACTTTCGTGTACCCGACTGGGTGCTCCTCTTTGTGGTTGTCACTACTGCCCACCACAGAGAGCAGGGCGGACAACTGCGGTCTTCTTGGCAAAAAACAAGACATGAAACAATACAAGCCAAAAATGCCAGCGCCGCAGGCGCGGAAATTTTTGCCAAGCTAATGGGCCAGTGCAGCAGGTTCCAAAATTGAGGGTGTGTACATTACTAGAACGATGATCCAAACGTGCAGTACTGTAGCATCATCCACCCACTCACTGCCCACTACATGCCCACCACCACCACTGCCCACCGCACCACCCACCCACTGCACAACCTCCCACCACCGACTACCGCTGCCCACCCACGACACCTGACCGCTGGCTATCTCTGGTCGCGGTGTCGCGCTTTTTTTAGCAGTGTGTGTCAGAGCTCCCACGGTGAGCTGGAGTTGGAGGGGTTGCTCCACCACAACCAAATTGCATGTGAATTCGCACCGCACCCGCTTTTTTCACTGCAGCTTTGACTCCAGCTTCTGAGATTGTATCCCACCGCCAACCTCCGACATGCCGGAGGAAGCAAACACCAGCAATGTCATGCTGTTCGTGTAGTGCATTAGCTAGATAGTAGTAGATGCCACTGCAGTGGCTGAGCACTGGAAATCCTCGCCGGGATAGCATTGCACTGTGCCAGTCATCAGCACACCTTATAAATTTGATATGAATCCTTTGCCGATGGATACTTTCAACAAAAGTACGTGCGCTCGGCTAAGGCCGGCGCGTGGCGAGACTGGAGGCAAAAGGTAAAGTTCGGGGCGAAGCTAAGTTCGGGCAATGCTAAGTTCTGGTGAAGCTAAGTTCGGGCGTTGCCAAGTTCTGGTGCTAAGCGCTCAGGGCAGTCAGGCTGCGCTGGTACTAAAAACAGTTCGGGCACGAAGCGAAGTTCGGCCAGGGTGGTAAAGTCCGGGTGAAGTCAAAGTCGGTGCTCGTGCCCCGGGGGGGGACACCCCTCGGACCCACCGAGCCCGCCCCCCCCTGGGGCAGCCTTTTCCCGCCCGTCCCCCCCCCGCCGGCCCTCTCCCGGGGCGACGGGGTGACCCAAATACCGCGAGATACTGAGAAACTCCGCAAAAAACGCAAATTTCGGGCACATTAGACCCCGGAACGCAACAAACCTCGAAAACAATCCCCGACCGGGAAAATGTCACGGGCGGGGTTCGAACCCGGGCCGACCGGCCTGAAGGCCGGCGCCCGCTCACTCTGCCACCCCTGTGCATTTTCCCAGAAGGGAAAAAAGCTTGCTCTGAACTATTATCCATTCCAAAAACAATACGGTTTCATAATTGTTGCAAGAAAAGCCGGGTTGGCTCGAATAGAGGCTATTCACATTGCATGTTCATAGGACCTCCAGTCTCGAACGAGCAAATAATGAGATACTACTACTTAGTCAAGAATACCTGCGCCGCAGAGTATAGTATTTGAAAGCATGACAAGCATGAGGACAGCACTGTCCTCCCCTCTTCACAGTTTTGTGTTGGACTCAGTCAGTTTTGACGCCAAATGTGACAAGATGCTCGTACCATCAGCCATATCTTGTGCCCCAGGCGCAATAGTTTTCACTAGGCCAGTCCTGCTCACCAGAAGTGGCCCACGAGCATTCAGCCGTCAAGCTAATGATCAGGGCTGACCCAAAATACTCGCTTTCACTTTCCGAACCCTGATACAACCACCGTTTCTGATTTTTCCTGGGCCCTCAGCCCCAGGTGCACAAGTCGCAGTTTTCGCTGTTTTTCCACTCAAAGTAGGTCGCAACCCGGGAGATCGACGCAAGCCACTTTCCGTACGGGAGTTCAGACATCCACAACAGCGGCACAATCCGAGTGCGAATCCAAGAGAAAGGGAGAGAGAGACAGGCTGAAACGAGGTTCTGTGTCGGCTTCTCCCCGAAAGGATAGAGCGGTTGTGAGGAGGCGTGCGCGTTGTAAGCTGCCCAGAGCCGGAAGCGAGAGATAAGAACAAGCCCGAAACAACCAAAAAATGGGTGGGCCCAGAGAAAACTGTAGCGGACTTCGTTGGTTTCGTCATTGCGGGCGTGTGGCTTAGAGCGAATACGGCGGGATACTTGCGCGGCCTGCTGCGCACGACCGGGAGAAGCTTGGAAAGGAGACTGAGAAGAGAGAGAGAGAGAGAGAGAGAGAGAGAGAGAGAGAGAGAGAGAGAGAGAGAGAGAGAGAGAGAGAGAGAGAGAGAGAGAGAGAGAGAGAGAGAGAAGAGAGAGAGAGGAGAGAGAGAGAGAGAGAGAGAGAGGAGAGAGAGAGAGAGAGAGAGAGAGAGAGAGAGAACACATCAAAACAAGTCAAAGGGTGTGGGCCTCCACCGTCAGGTGGGCCCCCACCGTCAGGTGGGCAGGCTAGTTTCGGGGTGGCTCCCTGGGAGGGACAGGGGCGGGGTTGTCACGCCTTAGCAGTCCCAGGGCCTCTCCCCTCCCACCTATATGTGTTCTCGCTGTCATCGCTACCGCGCTGACATTTCCGAGAACACATAAAACAAGTCAAAGGGTGTGGCACGTCACCGCGAAGCGGAAAGCGGCGCCGGGAACCGAGGCAACGAGGCTCCCCGCGTGTGCGGGTCCGCCTGCTGTTCGCCGGACGGCACCCAGCCAGGACACAGGACGATCCTTCTGCGCTCGGCAACACGAAGAGACCGGGACAAAACGCGATTCGCGGCGTACGAGGAAGAACTCCCCTTCGCCACGGCGCCGACAACCGCCGCGTTGTCGATGCGGCACCGCTGCGCCCCCGGCGCCCAGCACAGCCGAACCACACCTTCCGCGAACGCCAACATCTCCTTCAAGTTGATGTGGGCGTCCGCGTCCGGTCCCGCGAACACGCCCTGCCGCCCATCCACGAACCGGCCTTCCGCCTCCAGCAGCGCCGCCCACGCCCGCGCGCTGGCGTCCGTCCACAGGACGCTCCCTGTGTCCTCAGGAACGCCGCCCACGACCCACGGGTTCTCCCGGACGATCTTCCGGAGCGCGCCCAGCTCCCGTCTTGCCGACGGTTGTCACGCCTTAGCAGTCCCAGGGCCTCTCCCCTCCCACCTATATGTGTTCTCGCTGTCATCGCTACCGCGCTGACATTTCCGAGAGAGAGAGAAAGAGAGAGAGAACACACTAAAACAAGTCAACGGGTGTCCCACCCACCTTGTTTGTGTTCTCGTCGTCATCGCTACCGCGCTGACCTTACGAGAGAGAGAGACAGGACGTATTGAAGCCTGCCAAAAGCTGTGGGTAGCCACGCTTCAGCAGCCCTCCCAGGGGCCTCTTCCCCAACCGCCTGCATGCGTTCGCTTAGTCATCGCTCCCGCGCACGTACACCGCGCAGAACACGGCATGTCACGGGGAACACAGCCGTGGCTCTAGAGATTCGTACGGAGGGCTAAACTTCAGTCTCAGAGTGCTGTCAAGTTGAGACTGCTCAATAAGATGAAGGGCTGGGACTGGTGTCAGCTGAATCCTACGAGTAGTGCGTGCCCCGTTTAGATCGGATTTCAGGTCCTGCAGACCCGATCTCTTATGTGCCCTTGTAATTCGCGAGACGAAGTGACATTTCCGAAAGCTAAAAGTACCTCCCCAATCCTCAATTGTCTTCGTCGCACAGCAGCCGGGCGGCTCGCCGGATATAGTACGACTGGGATGGTATCCCAGTCTACGTTCGGTAGATCCATTTGTTCTAGGGTAGGCACAGCCGACATACTTTTTGTTTGTGCGTGCGTGTGTAAACCCTGTTTTGAGTGATTTAACACAGCACGCTGCCATCCGACACTCTTTGATATAGACAAGCATGCTTGTTACCATAAAGAAGCAGTGTCGACACCGTTCGCACAAGTAGAAGCCGCAAGAATATTCGGGCAGCCACGTATCAAATCTGTCTCAACAGAGAAGGCCCCCTACAACCGTGTCAGAAACTGGGGGCTTGTGACTGCGACTCGTTACACGCACCGATTTGTCTTCTTTTACGGTGGTTCACTCGCACTTAGGTACGTAGGGAAAGTCGCCAAGCTTCACGTGTTCGGCGGTACCAGGGGGGGCAGAGCCACGGGCCTGGCTACCGATTTCCCAAACTAAAGCATCAAGGCGCGGCGCACCTTGGCTTGGCGCTTGCGCTGAACGCAAGCTCGTCGAGACGGTCAGCCACAGGGCAGAGCGGACGGGATTGTGGCACTGTGCTGCCTCCGACTCAAGCTTTGCAAGCTGTGGTTGACCGTCACGTTCACACACAAATGCTTGAGTACCGTAGAGGCCTGTAGTGTGGTCACTCCAATGGCGGAGATTAGTTTCAATCTGTCGCTTGCGTACGCAGGACAGCCGGAGCAACTACTGCCAGCAGTTTACTGGAGAATACGTACGCAGAACGTGGCTGACTGTATGCCGAGTCGAACGAGTTCAACCGCTCGGCGTGCATCATCACGCGTCCTTCGCCTTGAGCTTTTTCTTCTTGAGCAACTCAGCCTGCTTCTTCTGCTCTGCAGCCGCGAAGTCGCGGGTTTCGAGCCACCGCCTGTTAACTTCCTGCTTCGCCTCTGCCGAGAAGGTCCTGCTGAGCCGGACGTAGTTCTCCGCGGAGTATTTGAGGAACTCTTTTTCCTTGTCCATCAGCCGCCGGCTTTGCTTGGCGGGGCTGCCGAGGTACAAGTGCCCGGAGGCCAACCGGGCATCCGGGGGCACCAGGGAGTGTGCTCCGATCATGACGTCGCTTTCGATGACGGCACCGTCCAGAACCGTGGAGCCGATGCCGATGATAACGCGGTCTCCGACGGAGCAGCCGTGGAGGTTGACGCTGTGGCCGACTGTGACGTCGTCGCCGATCTTCAACGCGTGGCCCTCGCCGGTAAACGGTCCCTTATGCGTGACGTGCAGGCAGCTGTTGTCCTGGACGCTCGTCCGCTCGCCGATGCTGATCTCGTGCGCGTCCCCTCGGACGACGGCGTTGGGCCACACGGAGCTGTCCTTGCCGACGGTCACCTTCCCGATCAGCACCGCCGTCTTGTCGACGTAGCAGTCCTTTTCGACCTTCGGCGACACGCCCTTGAACGGCCTCACGTCGAGCAGGTGGCGCTCGATCTGATTCTTCATCTGCTTTACCATGGCGCCGCGGGCCATTTTCCTCGGCTCGTGTTTGCTTGTTCCTCTTTTGTGTTTCCGGCGATATTCGCTCAGTCAGTTCCCTGTGCGACGGCGTTGTTTTAGACTTTTTGCTTTGCGTTCAGAGCTACTACGTTGCTTAGATTCGCGGATCTGCAATACAGCAGTGGGGAAGATGTACAAATGGTATGACTGATAGTGATGGTACGTTGTAGTGGGATTTGTGTGGGTGGGTCTTGATGATCACGCTGGTAACTGTTTGGAGGATTGTGAAAGTGCGCTCTGTGTGATGCATCGATTCCATCAACGCGTGGCCCTCGCCGGTAAACGGTCCCTTGTGCGTGACGTGCAGGCAGCTGTTGTCCTGGACGCTCGTCCGCTCGCCGATGCTGATCTCGTGACGGCGTTGGGCCACACGGAGCTGTCCATGCCGACGGTCACCTTCCCAATCAGCGCCGCCGTCTTGTCGACGTAGCAGTCCTTTTCGAAGTTCGGCGGGAGAACCGAGCAGGTGGCGCTCGATCTGGTTCTCCTTCTGCTTTGCCACCGCGCCGCGGCCGTTTTTCAGAGTTCAAGCTCGCTTGAAATTCCGGGGGTTTAGGGTCTCCGTGTGACCGTTCATGAATGGGTTCTCTTAGAGCAAGACAGGGCTATACGGTTACGGGTTGTATATTTGGTGCATGCTTTCGTTATGGGTTATGGCTAGCCATGTCCGGGACTGTTTGTGACCGACACGAGTACATTCCTTCGAGGAGAGTGTGGGCCTTTGAAACGTGGATGATGCCCTCGCGCTGCTCCCCTTAAGGTTCCTGGCTCACGCCAAAGCGCCGCCGCCCGGGTTAAGGGGTTGCGGCATCAGTCAGGGCCAGGGAGGCTGTTCGGAGGGGTCACCACCCACCGTTCACGGGCTTCGTTACTTCACTGCCCCCGGCTCTCCCCGGCCTTCGTCGTCCCGTTGGATGGTTCCAGTCTTGGGCCCCACGTCCTCTCTCTTTTCGTTCCCCTTTCGACTTTTCGCCTTGTCGGAGCTGGCGGCATTCTGCAGGAAAACGAGGGTTTATAACAGGCCAAATAATAAACGAAGACAGAGAAACGTGCAAAAAAAGCGACACTCGACAAAAGAAAAAGAAGAACGGAGGAGAAGCGAGGGGTGAAGAGCAGAACAGAACAGGAAACCGCCCCGCAGAAATCGATGGACGAGCGGTGCATTTTGGGAGGGGGAATGATTTCCTGCCCGCATGGCCTTGGAAACCAACCCCACCCATTTTTGTAACCCCCCAAGCCTTTTCGCCCCTCGAAACACAGCATTGGCAGTCATGCCCCAGGGGGTCTTCAAGGCGTTGAATCGGTCAACAGATAAAAAGCAGGCGCTTCGTTGTTTCTTTTTTTTGCTTGTGCGTTGCCGGCCGAAAATGCAAACTACTGCAGAACCTGCAGTTGGCGGACGACGGCACGTAAGAATTACAAGCGGGGAATTTTGTTCGTTGTTCGCTTACAGTTGACGGATGCAGTCAACTACTTCCCTGGATTTCCAAAATCTCGAGAGAAAAAAACACATGAGAAAAGGGAAGAAGAAAAGACGAGACAAAAAAAAAACAACGAATTGCGAATAGGAAAACTGAAGTAAGACCAACCACGGGAAAAAGCGCGGAAGGACAAGAAAACAGAAACTCCCATTAAGGAAAAGAGAAGAAGCTAAAAGTACACACCAAAGCGCCGCCAGTCCTGGGAGGGGGGAAGACGCTTTTCTCTCTGTGTTTGCGTGGTAGTATTTCTGCATTCTTTTTTTGGCTCCGCACAGATGGGGCAGTGACGGAGGCTGAAAGAACCGAAGCAGCTCGTATATTCACTCCTATCCTTCCTGCGTCCTGTTTCGTCATTGCATTTTGCTTCGTAACCGGGTCTCCGACGTGAATACATGCCCGGAGAAAAGTTAAGAGAGGAGCGTTACTCCAAAGGCGGAAGGATTCCCTTCTCCTGCAGAGAGATGACGGCAGTGACTTACTGCCTATCAGAGATGCCAAAAAGTCGTTTTTCTTGCGAGATCCGCGATTTTTACAATCTAACCCTGCCTCCGGAAGGGAAGCAATGAGCACAGCGTCTCTGGCACATGGCTGCATGATGGCAGGAGAAATGGCTCCTGCCATGCGCCCTGGCGGCTCGCCGGCAATTCCAGTCTCCGTTCATCCGTTCTCGAAGGAAAAGAATTAGAAACGAAAAAGAAGGTCCGGGAGCGAAAGGGGTCGGGGTACTGCGACGTTAGCCTGTGGCTTTAAGGTCTCCCGTTGCGACGGGAGAAACGAAGTCGTTGATTTCGAGCCGCTGGTCTTTTAACCCGGACAAAATTGTGCTGGTTTCGCCGTTACAAATTGTGTGCCGCAAGTCGATGGATGACACTCACTCTCGGTGCTGCGTCACAGTGCGGCTTTCCGTAGGAGAATTGATCAGAAAGAACGCTCACGGCTAGGGTCGTACACTTTCGACCACGGGCAGCCGGGGTTCTTCAGGCCCGAGTTGAAGATGTAGTAGGTCCAGCCACCGAACCAGAACAGGAGCAGGAACCCGTATCCTCGCTTGAATCGGGCCCAGAACGGCTTCGCGGCGATGGCCTGGTTGCCGTGCCAGTCCTCCATCCAGCCGACCATGCTGTGCGCGTGGTAACCCTCAGTCAGCTCCCGTTGGTTGAACGGCCGCATCATGTCGCCTGTGGGGGTTTTTAGAGTTATAGTTCGCTTGAGAATCCGGGATTTTAGAGTCTCCGGTGACCTTCGTCGAATGGGTTCTAATACGTACTGGGTGGGTTTGCGGGGGGGCACGCATGGCTTCTTTCGTGTACACTTTACTTACTTGCTTTGGCAAGTCAGTTTGTGACCGACACCAAGATCAGGTTTGGGGAGTGTTCTTGAGCTCCCCACGTCTTACAAGTCTTTTTGTTAGCGTTTATTGTCGGTGTTTTAGGGTCTCCGGTTGACCATTGAGGCTGTGAGGCGGGTAGTATGAGGGCAGTAGGTATGCATATACACTTTAACTACGGCTAGCCATGTTTGTAAGCGTTGCGACCGACACCGCTTTGAATTTAGTTTTGGGCCCCACGCGCATGCATGTTGAGCATTTACTCCCGTTGGGTTGAGGAGGACGTGCGGTGGGGAGGGTCGGGTAGTAGAAAGAGAAAGATTGACAACAGCAGGTGTTTTGTTATAAGCACCTGGTCTGTAGGCAATGCTCGAGGAGGGAGCTGCCAGTTGCATCAAAGTACGTGCGCTCGGCTAAAGGCCGGCGCGGGGCAAGACTGGAGGCAGCAGTTAAAGTTCGGGAAACAGTGAAGTTCGGGCGAAGCTAAGTTTTGGTGAAGCCAAGTTCTGGTGAAGCAAAGCTGAGTTCGGGCGAAGCCACGTTCTGGTGAAGCAAAGTTCGGGCGAAGCCACGTTTTCCCAGACTGACCACAATTATCCACCAACTACCGCGATCCTCCGCAAAAAACGCAATTTTCGGGCACCGAACCCCCACAACAAACCTCGAAAACAACCTTCGACCGGAAAAGGTGTCCTGGGCGGGGTTCGAACCTGGGTGTACCGGCCTGAAGGCCGACGCCCGCACGCTATGTCACCCATATGCATTTTGGGAGGGGAAAACAAAGCTAGCTCTGCACTAAATCTAGTCAGAAACAATACACTTTCAAACTCGTTTACAGAAAAGTGAGATTGGTTCGAATAGAGGCTATTCACATTGCATGTTCATAGGACCTCCAGTCTCAAAAAACTTGTAGTTGGCAGCATAACTGCTTGCGACTCACCAAAGCAGGTGTTCCGCTAGCGCATCTATTTCCCCCTTTGGTTTTTACACCGGCCAGTACAATGAGACGTTGAAGGAAGACGTTCGAGAGGAGGAAGAAGAGACTATTCTTCGTTTGGGGTTTTATTACGACGTATCGAGCACCGTGCTCCTGTCCGTTGCGAGAGGGACCGGTCAATTGAATTCTTTCCGCTACGGAAATCCTTGCGCTCGGGAAGAATCCATAGGCAATGACCTAACAGGGACGCCATGGAGAGATTGCTACCCAAACCCAGACGGGGAACAACCCCGAAGGGAAGTCAGACGGGTAATTGGGTAGTTTCTGGAAGCTGCTCAGGCAGTTTTTCTTTAGGTACCAGGGAAAGCCTGCTACACGGGAGCCAAGCTTCACGTGTTCGGCGGTACTGCAGAGCCAGGGGCCTACGGGTCAAGTGGCTACCGACTTCCCAAACTAAAGCATCAAGGCTTGGCGCACCTTGGGGCTTGGCGCTCGCGCTGAACACAAGCTCGTCGAGACGGTCAGCCGCAGGGCAGAGCGGACGGGGTTGTGGCACTGTGCTGCCTCCGACTCAAGCTTTGCAAGCTGTGGTTGACCGTCACGTTCCTGGACCAGGAACGGTCTTTGTCTTTTTCTTTTTCTTTTCTTCCGCTCCGGAAAAAGAGGGCCCGTTGACTCGCAGGAGGAAACACTTCTGCGGGGCACCCTCTTCGGTGTGCCAATCACGCGGAAGGAAATCCAATCGCCACCAAGCGCCGTACTATTCTTTTGACGATCCTCCTTCTTTGGCCATCGTCGAAAGGAATCCTTTCGACGATGGTCACCCGGAGACTTTGAAACGAAACCCCGGATCCTCAAGCGAACTTTCACTCTAAAAATACTCGAGGGGCTGCCTTCTGCTCCCTTCGAATGAAGCTAGGCCGGAAGAACAACTACAAAATGGGTCTTCTTCGTTGAACACTTACGCCCGCCAATAAACCCAGATTCATCAACAACAAAACAAACAGTCAAGTAGAACGGGTAAGCATACCGAACATGCGAGGGTCCCATTTGCCGAACTTCAACGCCGGGGTAGTCGGCTTCAAGGCCAGAAGGCCTCTCGACGCACGCAACGCCATTCCCCTTTCTTCGTTCTTTTTGGTTCGGACTTTTTCCTGTGGATGTTTTCGAACCGTTTGGGCTTTCTACACACCGAGCGTTGAGTTCTGTAAAGTGCAAGTGCCATCAAGGCAGGCGAGCACTGTTCACGGGCTAGTGTTACTTTATGACGTCGTCCGTCGGGAGAGTCAACGATGATGAGGATGAGGTCAAACTGGTCATTTCCAAGTCAAGTACCGAGCAGCAGAGAGCAGCAGAGTAACTCCTTTTCTGATACGTGGCAAAAGAAACTCCACCTCAATTCGGATACATTTGACCACCGAGACAAGAACCAACGTAGCATTAGCAGCGGTGCGCGGATGAAACAGGCCAATCAAATCGAGTTGTAGCACACGACTTCACGAACTTTTGCCTTATCAGCTGTTGACGGTAGTGTAGTAGACTACCGTGGCACGCAAGGTAACCATGACGAGAGGAGGCTGATAGAACAGCGGCAGACCTCAGCCAATCTGCGGTCGGATCACACGACCAGGAGATAAGCAGGAGGCAGGTGCAACCGGTGCAGGACGGTTGCAGCTATGAGTGTGACGTGCACGTAGAACGCGGAACGTAAAACAGGGGCAGCCAAGCCGTAGCCGGACTGCACCAGCGAGTTGCAGGACCAAGCGATCAAAACCGTACACCGCGAGAGTAGGAGAAAGTAGAAAGGGAAACTAGAGTTTTCGTTGACCGCACTACCCTGAGCCCAAATCCTGGACGTGGTTTCAGTTGGCAAATTTGGCAAATGATCACGATCAGATGGTCCTACTTGGGCGGTTCAGTTTCCTCACACATTGCATGTGGCTAACAAAAATAATCGAAGGAAGGTGTGACTGACATTCTGTGATCCTGTTGGTTCGGGCTAGTTCAGGAGTGCTACCTTTTACCACTAGTCGTAGAAGCCAGCTCCACCCCGAATTCTCCTGGTGTCGATTCGAGGTGGTCGTGCTCATCTAGCCAGCTGCGTCTTGCTGCAAGAAACAAACGCAGCCCCAGAGACCCGCCGGTGAAGGTCTGGGGCGGCGCATGATCCCGGGAGCCTCAGCGAGCCACGTTGCCGTTGCAGTTTCGGTCGCACGACATCGCAGCAGACGAACGGTGCAAACGGTCGCAAGTCTTTTTGGTTTCTTCATTTTGCCTCCAGGAGTGAAGGAGAAGCTTTGAAGATGAAAAGGTAAAAGGGTTGAAAATGCAAAGAAGAGAACAAGAAAGGACAATGGAAAATAAAAAGAAGGAAGTAATAAAAGGACAAACGGGAATGAAAGACATGGAACATTGTATGGGGGAGAAGAAGGGGGGCGGTGGGGGGAAGAGTTGAAGCTTCTTTAGTCTTAATTCGTATTTAGTATCTTTTTTTTTCGTTTCTTTGCGTTGTTGTTGCTTTCTGTTTTCAGGATAGGTTGCTGTTTGCTGAGTATTTCTTCTTAGATTCTCAGGAAAATGGGAACAAAACACGACGAACGGCTTCCGTCTATCGGGTTTTTGGAGGCGGCGTAGCGCGTAAGAAAATGTTTGTCTTCTTCTGTTTAGGACTGTTTATTGCGTTAAGAAGTCGGTTTTTTATTGTCTCCGATTGACAGGTGAGGCGGGGGGTGAGTCTTTTGTAAGTAGGTCAGAGTCTGAGCACGCGCGGGGGTGCTAGCAAGTTTACAAGTGTTCCCAGTGACTTTGGCCGCTCTTGCTTTTCTGTCACTTCAAGATGCGCATCCGTTCGACTTCAAAAATTAGCTTTTGCGACCGACACCCGCGTTTTTAGTTCGCTCGGGAGGTCGTCATTTTACAGTCTCCAATAAGTGTTTTTCAGAGTTATAGTTCGCTTGAGACTTTTTTAGTGTAAAACGTCGCTTGGAATTCCGGGGGTTGAGAGTCTCCGGGTGACCTTTTTAGACTGTTTTCCAGAATTACTTTTTGTTTCTTGATTTGCGTCTTGTTGCGTTTCCGGCGGATTGTAAATAATATTGTGCTTCTTTTAGCATGGCGAGCAGGGATGGGATGCAGGGTTGTCCCTCCAGATTGAAGGAACGGAGAAACGTGGCGACGCTTTGCGTGGCAGGCGAGAGGTTCCGCGCGCCTGAGCGCCGGACACGTGTGCTGGATGCCCGTGAACAGGGGAGCCAACAGCTACCGTAATTGGAATAATGTTGAACTGGACTAAAGCTGGAACGGGTAAATGACAGACCGGGTAAAACCTGGGGTATCCCAGGGATATGGTGATTCGGGTCACAACGTTTTGGCATGCAAAAAACAGGATGACAAATAGCAGATCTGTGAATGTCCTCCCCTTATCAAACCCAACCCTCCGTCCTAGCTCCCGGTCAGCTGCAATGGGCCCTTCTATCGGGTCTGAAGCCTCCTACGACAGCGGCAACTAGGGGTCGAGCTGAGTATTGAGCACCCCAAGGCGCGGGCAAGCACCAGGGTCGCGATGTTCTGCAAAGTACTCAACGTCGCAAAAAAGTTTTTCGTTGACCGCACTACCCTGAGCCCAAATCCTGGACGTGGTTTCAGGTGGCAAATTTGGCAAATGATCATGATCAGAAGGTCCTACTTGGATGGTTCAGTTTCCTCACACATTGCATGTGGCTAAAAAAATAATATTCTCCTCCTTGGTGTGCGTCTCGTGCTGCAACTAGCTCCAGTCTCAGAGCCGCTGCGTAAAAGGGTAAGTAGAAAACGAACCAACTGTTAATCTTTGTGTGTTTGCCACATTTCCATCGTGGCGCCTCAGGACACGGAAAGCTAGGGGGTGGGATGGTGGGTAAGCAAGAGCGTGAGCGGTTGTGCGATGGAGCGAGAGGCCCTGTTTCACAGTATATCATTAGTCGGTTAATATTAATCTTCTAAGACTAGCGTCTTATACGACAAAAAAAAAAATGCCGACCGGGTAAAACCTGGGAAACCCAGCCCCATTTTTGGGGGTGTCCCAGGTTTTACCCGGTTCAACATTAATCCAAATACGGTATATCGAGGGGGCGCATCTCCTCCCCTTCCGCAGTGCTGTCCTCCCCTTTTTTCTGTAGGGTCGAAACGGGGTACCAGGGAAAGCCTGCTACGCGGGAGCCAAGCTTCACGTGTTCGGCGGTACTGCAGAGCCACGGCGATTTCCAAACTAAAGCATCCAAGGCGTGGCGCACCTTGGGGCTGGCGCTTGCGCTGACCACAAGCTCGTCGGGACGGTCAGCCGCAGGGCAGAGCGGACGGGGTTGTAGCACTGTGCTGCTTCCGACGCAAGCTCTGCAAGCTGTGGTTGACCGCCACGTTCCTGGACCCGCTGCCTTTTTCTTTTCTGCTTTCTTCTTCTTTCCCTCGGCGGGCCCTGCGCTTTCTTTGGTTCCCGTTTGTTTCGCTCGCCGTTTACGAAGTCTGAGTGGTTCGTCGCGGGGGTGTGTTGGTGAACGGTCCGTAAGCTTTCTCCAAAGCCTACGGGGGGCTGCCTGCAATGCTTTTGCGTACCGCGAAACAAATAGGAAGAGGCTGACACGAGATGCGTTACGCGCTCAGCTCCGTTCCAGCTCCTTTTTGTTCTTCGCGTGCACAGGGTATAGACCTCTCTGGGGGTGTTTCCTGTATTAGCACTTTTCGTTGGCTTCGTTTTCTCTTTCATGTGCAACCGTTGTTCCGGAGATGTTCCCGTCAAGTACAGATGTACTAATAAGAAAACAATTCCCACCGAAACCCACCACTGACGTGGATTGGGCATGCCGCTCTGCGGACAGGCACATGCCTCTCTGTGCGCCATTGCTTGGACAATATTGTGCTCTGCCTGCAGAGTGTGTTCCCCGAAAATGGTTCAGAGCAAAGTCAGTTGAAGTATGGCTAAAGATAAAGTGGTGCCACCTGAGAGGGCCCCCAACACTACTATGTAGTCGGTTATCATGAATAGACTACATTGTAGTCGATTGTAGACATTGTAGTAGCGTTGGCACTCCAGTTAAAAGCGGTAGCAACTTCGGGACCCGGGCCAAGCCAAAGTGGGCCTAAGTCTTTTTGTCACCAAAAGCCATCAAACGAGAAGTGGATTCGAGGGTTCCTGTCCTTTCGGGGTACTAACATTCATCTTCGGGCAAGGAAAAGTGGAGGTTAGTCCCTGGTTTCGGGTCAGGAGCTCGTGTGTTGTGTATCCACAGAAAAGGGAGTGTGTTATGGGCAAGCCGCCGCGGCGGCGGAGTTTTTGCTTTATGCGCAGGAACTTATTGGCTGGGTATGCCAGTTCGCAGTGAATTTCGTACTTGGTAAGGCTTGCATCTATTCCCTAGAGATTCTCCTGTACTTCTGATCAGATCGTCGCCATCCGAGCTGCTGGTCACGCACAGTTTCGAAACGGCTATTTCTCTTGCAGGAGTGGTGTAACGGAACGCGGTGTTGTTCAACGCCGTGCGCCGACCTGCCTTCGTGTGCCAATCTTCCTGATTCATACCACACTAGGCATAGTTCTTGCAGAATGGAATGGTGTAAGGATAGGGAAGGAAGAGGAGGAGAAGAGGAGGGGAGTGGGAAGAGCCTGGAGAGAGAGTCAACTCGATGCGGTGTGGGGACAGGGTTAACTGTCTCGGGAGAGAGTTGAATACTGTGGGTATTTTCCCCCCGCTTATTTTTATTTTCCTTTCCCCTTCTGTTGGCGGGGGAACTAGTAAACTAGTAAGTGAATGGTACGGGCGAGGGTGGAGCGAACCCAGTCAGTGATGGTGTCGTGCTCGTTGCCCGTGCTAGTTATTGGCAGGGTGGGACACCCGGGTTGGTGAAGGTCTGTAGACCTTGTGCTGCTTCGTAGCGAAAGACCGCCGTTATGAGACACTTTCTTCCTCTCTCGCTACGTCGGGGCAGAAGAGTGCAAGTTGATCTTGTGGTCCGTCACGTCTACAATGCAAGGCGTCCTCCATCCCTCCTTCCCAATCCACGCTGATGCGGCGCCCCACGCGTCTGTGGATCAAGCGACAGGTGAAACCCCGGTGCCCAGACGACGCGATGTCGTGCAGTTAGCGCGTCCTTGCATTCCCTCCCGTTACCGATCCGCTATTTCAACTCCGACCTTTCTATTTTCGCAGCAACCAAGAAGCCGGGGGAAAAACGCACCATCAGCCGGCGTGCCTTTCCTTCCGGGAGGTCCCGTCGCCGTGTGGCAAATGTCGTCGTTGTTTTTTTTTTTTTTTTTTTGCTCGCTGTTTACCTCCTCATATACATGCCTAAGAGGCGTATATGGTGGCATGCTGGTATGGTGGTATAATACCGTAGTACGTAGATACCACATACTGCGGAGGTGTGTATACTAGCTACCATACCCTCTCAGGATGACCGCACAGGTCGAGATCACGAGCTCGTGGACAGGTCGCCGCGGACCTGAAAGCCCTGATTCTTCAATTCACGGTTAACCACGTCAGGACGAACTCCCACTATATAGTGGTAGTTTACTCAAGAAAGTTCGCGGGTGTCGAGTTCGGGTGAGAGGCCAAAGAATGGTCGAAAGTGGTCGCCGTTTGCTTCATCGGAAAGATCTGACACAAATGTTTGAAGTCCTTCATTGGGCAGATACCCTGACCCGAGCTCTGAAAGGATACCTGAGGTTTGCCATGGAGCCCGCCCTTTTCCCGAATTAACTCTCCCCCCTCCGTCCTTAAGTGGTTAAACGAAGCTAGCACACGAGGTTTGCCTGATCTCGCGCGTGCTTGCCGATACCAGAGAAATGCCCTATCCTTCCTCTCTCTCTGTCTCGTTCACGTTTTTTTCCTCTCGACGAAGGGTCTCGCCGGCCTCTTCCGCGGCACGGAACATTGGGGCTATCGCTCCCTTTTTTTCCCCTCAGACGTTACATGCGCGTGAGCTCAGAGCATGGGTGGGAGCTACGCACGCGTCAATCGCTGGGGAGGAAACGGTGGACTGGTTTAACAGTAAAACTGGCGGGCCGGCTGGAAGCAATTGTCGACCCACCCCTTTCCTCGCGCGATGACTTTTTCCTCCCGCCCTTTCGTTTTTTTTTGCTCTTTTCCAGCCTTCGAAGTTTGCTGACAGCACTGGGAAAATGATGGAATCAGAAATGGTTTATTTTGATTTGCTTCTCTTTTCCACATTGTGAAGCATTGACGCAAAAAAGGTGGCTGGGTGTTGTGCTGTCGGAAGCCCTTTCCTCCCGCCCTTTCGTTCTATGACACTCCAGGAACTGGAGTCCAAAGTGTACACCCTGGGACAAACGGAGGAGCCTGCGTCGGCCAACAGTTTTTGGTAGGAACCTCCAACAGTTTAGGACATGAACTACATGGATTAGCCGCCCTAATTTCCCGGGCAGGAACTAAGTAGCCACAAACACAACAGCGAGACAACAACACGCCACCCGCCCACAGTAAAAATCCAACGGGTAGGCTTTATCGTGGGGTAAGGTGAAGGGGGGAGATATGAGAAGGGGCAGGAAAATGGACTGTGGACGAGAAGCAGTGTCCGGACGATCCCTTGTTATCCAAAAAAAACAAACATTACACACGTTCTACAGGTACGTACTACCACACACGTGCACTACATGTGGGGGGGAGTCTATGCGTGAGGGAGCGACAGAGTTTGGCGTTCTGCCAGGAAGTCCCATCCCGCGAATGTGTCGCCTTTGGCCCGGAGAAGCAAGACAACACAGTGTGTCACGGGATATACCATGCAGGGTCAAAACCTTGTGTCTTTTTGGAAATGGCCAAAACTTTTCTTCCAGAAAAAAATTGGGGTTTTTGAATTTTGAAATTTTGGAACAAACCCTGCGGTAATCTTTGATGAAGTTGAGCAAAATTTTTTTTTTTCCAAATTTTTTTTTAGGGGTCCATCGGCTCCGCGGCAGCGTTTTGAAAAGACACAAGGTTTCGACCCTGCATGATACGGTCCTCAATAGGGGTCCCTTATCCACGATATGTTACCCCATGCGGGTGTCGCCTTCCCCGTGGTAGTGCCACCGCACCCCCAAAGTAGTGCGTTCGAGGGGGGCGACACTAATATGGGGTGAAAAATTTGGTTTGATGTTTAGGTTGGGAGTTAGAGGTCGTCCTCTTCTTGGTACCCCTTTTGAAGTAAACGGACAGAAATCCAGAAAGAACGAGGACACGACAGGCGCGATTGTAATCGACAAAAAAGATGTGTGCGTGCGTGTGTGTGTGTGTGTGTGTTGTGTGAAGGACAAGAGACGCGCGTGAGGGAAGACAAAGAATCGTACGGTCGCTCTTGACAGATAGAGGGTGCTTGTATTCTTTGTTTTTTTCCCACGATACTGGAGGGTCGGTTCTGCTGTAGGATGCGTTCGGTCTTCCGACTCCCGCAACCGCGAGCATTTGCATACTTTTAAGAAATGATAACGCCTGCCTCCTTGTGGCAGTACTCCCCTTGCCGAATTGGGTCAAAAGAAAGGCAGACTTGGTGGATACGTAGAAAGACACGTAGATCACGTGGAATGACGCGGCTTAGCATTCACCAGCAAGGAAATCCAATGACGCAACGAAGCCAACCAGCATGTGCAGCTATGCCGCGTGAATGGTCGAACCGAGTGTTGAATAATACCGCTTTGAGAAATCACTCGATTTGTCGAAATGAATACTAAAACAGATCCGGGGAGGCCCGAGTCCTGTGTCGAACAGCAGCAGGATCAAATGATGGTATTTTTTTTTTTTTTACAAGCAGACCAGGGGTTAAGTTAGGATTTTCTTTTTAGCTCTATTCCCGGTTTTCCCGGTTTTTGCCTGTCAGCGCTGCACTGCGGTTCGGACGCGTTCCCGGCCCTCATTCGCATCCCCGGGGCCACGTTTCCGGCCTGCGGCGGCATCGGCCTTCGGCCGCGCCTCCTTGCCCTACACATGTACCCGCCATTTCACCAGCGATGCTGCAACGTGGTAACACCATGCCGCTGCGCCCAAGCGTGCCCGCTCAGTTGCAAAACAGAGAACGGGAGAAGCCTACAGGTGCAACAAGTAAACTGCAAGTCAGGGGAGGAAACAGCAGAGACCCAAACAGGGAGGTAGACGATGGCTTCGGAATCTTTGTTTACGTGTAGCAATACCGCTGGTCATCAGATCCACCAGCTCTTTTCACAACTCTTTCTCAGGGTCATGGCGTGTTCTTGGGCAGCTTTGAGGTCTTCGAGAGACGTATATGCAAGCTTTCTTTCCCCAGAAGTAAAGGTCTCTACGTACGAGGAAAGAACGTCATTTGGAATGCCATCCGCGGTGCAGAGTAGTTGTGCACTGCAGCAGTGCAGTGTAGTAGTGAACAAGCCGGTTCCGGGCTGGGGCGAATTCCACTTTTTTTTTTTTTTTTCCAAAACCGGGTTTAGCCGAAAGCCGGTTTTGGAAACCGGAAAACCGGCCCTAACTTAAACCCTGAGCAGACGCGTGCAGGCCTTATGCAGCCCATTTCTCCTCCGACTCGACACCAAGCCCACTTTCTCTGGTGGGTCTTAATGCAGGGGGGGTCCGGGGGGCACCGCCCCCCGGGAGACGGTACGGTACATGGAACTTCGGTTTCTGTTTTGTTCGGAGCCTGTAACAGGAAACTGATGCCTAGTTACAGGCCTCTGGCGAAAATTCGAAATATTGTAGAGTAGGGCACCGCCCCCTGGGAGACGGCACGGTACATGGTGCCTCAGAATCTGATGTCCTGGCTAAGGAAGGACCTTCTGCAGCCAGTGTTCTCCTCCAGAAGACACCTAGCCTGCTGTTGATTGTTCTGATGAAGGTCTCACCCTTCTTCTGCAGCACAGCTACTGACGGACCCGCTTTGAGAATCCTGGAGTCCGGCATGTGTGCCGTTTATTTACGGGATACCTGTCGGCTTCCACCAAGGTAGGCACTCTCACACCTCGATACCGGACCAACCACAAACGCAACAAGAAGACGACAAAAACCTTCTTTTCGTGAAAGGATGGCCATGCCGGATTTGGAATGAAAGTTCGCTTGGAACTCCAACATTTTTATAACGCCACCTTCGCTTCCGAGGGACGATCAGTTTTGTGTTTCCGACGTTTTTTTTTTTTTTTTCTCTTTCAGAGGGTCAACCAGGTTTTCCGGCAAAACTGGTTTCGAACCAGAAAACACCTCCAAGCACCCTTGGTTTTAACCCAATGCCGGTCGGGGAAACCCGGCTGGCTGAATCCCTGATTCTGGGAACCGACCCGGATCAGCACGCAAAATGAAACCAACAAAAAAGGGAAAAACACGGTCGACGGGGCAGGTCTTGGGACCGTACGAACAGGCTTGGACAGATAGCCACGCCGTTTCTATTTGAGTGAAAGTTCGCTTCCGGAAACGCCGGGTACTCGAAGTCCCGCAGGCGACCTTCGATATTGAAATCGTGCCCATTCACCTGCCCTCCCTGAAAGCGACGTCAGCTCGATTGCGGCGAATACACTCGGGCGGCAGACGCTACCCACCTCGTCCAGGTGGGTAGCGTCACCTTCCCGTTGCGAGCTTGCCGGCTGTGGTGCTTGCGCAATCCAGGGCGATGACTGTGGCTGGTCTTTGAAAGGGCTGTCTTGATGTTACTTTGATTACTCACACTACCCGGGAGTCTAATCCGAAACAATTACGCTCTACAAGGCTGATGCAGACTATATCGCCACAGATTCTTTGCATTCTAACCCAGACTACAAGGTTCGGCAACGTTGTATCGGCGGGGTGAATAGGCTCAATGAATATCTATGTAGCGTTATCTTTCTCTTTCTTTGTGAGGGTGGAGAGGTGTGCATAACGCAACTTACTACTTCTCCTTTCTTTCAGAAAATACCGCTCACCCAGTCTCCTGGGTCTGCTTCGCACTTTAAAGGGGGAGGTACGAACCGCGTAATGGGACTTATGCTCTACATTCTTTCTGTGTCTGATTTGTGTGTTAAAAACAAAACGGCCAAAGGACTCTCCTTCGGCGGGGAGACAGGCATGCGCACAAAGAATCTTGAAAGAAGGGAGAAACATAGGAACGAACGGCAACCCGTGACGGGTGTGCAGCTTGTTTTAGAGTGAAGGTTCGCTTCAAACACCGGGGTTTTAGAGTCTCCGGGTGATTTGAGGCAACATGGGAAGATGTCCTTTGTGCACACTAGGGTGGTGGTTACACAAGGTGAGTATTTGTGTGTACATGTGTTGTTAATCGTTAGTGGTTTCGGCCACTATCCACACACCTTACATACACGGTGAACACCAGCAACTTTTGCTCGAGCTAAAGTCCGGCCTCAAGTGCGGGTGTGACCACACCCGGAAATAGGGTGTGCAATAGGGTGTGAAATAGGGTGTGAAATAGGGTGTGAAATAGGGTGTGCAAACCCTATTTCCGGGTGGGCACACCCTATTTGACACCCTATTTCACCCTATTGCACACCCTATTTCCGGGTGTGGTCACACCCGCTCTTGAGGCCGGACTTTAGCTCGAGCAAACGTTGCTGGTGTTCACCGTACACTTCAGTTCGCTCGCTCCGTGGTTCGAAGGACGCGGTGCAGATGGACGCAGTGTTGAGCCATACACGGTGAACTCCAGCAGCTTTTGCTCGAGAAAGTCCGGCCCCAAGTGCGGGTGTGACCACACCCGGGAATAGGGTGTGCACACCCTATTTCACGCCCTATTTGCGGGTGTGGCACACCGCAAATAGGCGTCTTCTTGCCCAAAAGATCAACTCCAGCTTCTGGAGAAATTTAGGGCTAACGAGAACTCCAGGTGGAGTGAAATGCTTGCTTGCAGGTCTCAAAGATTGGTGGTTACACGAGGTACGAGTACCGGTGTGCTATTGCGGTGTGTTTTAAGAGTTTTTAAGAGCCCCTGGTTGGCCACAGAGGCTGTTCTGAAGAGGGGCAGTGTTTAGCGTTTCGGCAGAATCCTGTCTCTGTACGTTGGACTCGATGCTAGCAGCATGTCTTCTTCGAGGGAATGCGGGATTTCTTCTTTTCCTTTTCCACTCTTTTCAATTCTTTGTCGGCAGCTTCTTTCTATAGAACCGTAGTTCAATGTTTGGGCAGAAGTGTATTGTGTAAGTTTCGTTTCCACTCCGGGGGAATCCAAAATGTGTCGCATTGGCAGTGTGGGCAAATTCGACGGATCTTGGAGGGGAAACATAGTGTACGCTGTATCTGATCACCACGGATGCACACAAGAGCAATCGTTCACCACCTGACAAAGTGGTACAATCTTACGTGCGGCAGTCGCTTGTCAGGACGGCCACGTAGAGCTCGGATCAGAAGTTGGATCGACCAACCGCCCATCCTAGCTGTCAGTTATTGCAGTTCACTGAGGAAATAGGAGCAAGCCGCCTGCTAGATGAGCACGACCACCACGAATCGACACCAGGAGAATTCGGGTGGAGCTGGCTTCTACGACTAGTACTATTCCGGTAAAACGGTAGCACTCCTGAACTAGCCCGAACCAACAGGATCAAAGAATGCCAGTCACACCTTCCCAATTATTTTTGATCACTTGCAGTTCACTTGTGGTAGGCCCACATTTGTCCCACCTCAAACACTTCGTTGCCACAGTCAGGACAGAGACAACAGGTGAAAAGATGATAAGCTTTACCCGGACCTTCACTCGTTTTCAACAAGACTAAACGAGAGCGACTGTCTGCTCTCGATTTACTCACATGAAACGCGACGCCGTCACTGTCCAGGCGGTGAACAAGTGCACTATGAGTGTCTTGAGTGTCGGTAGAGTCAGCGGTGGGAGCTAAAAGTTCCCACTGGGGAAGGAGAAAAAAGCAACGTCTGGGACGAAGCGGACATCTGTGTGCTCTGGGTGGTAGAAAAGGTGGCCAAAAGCGGCCTACTCAGAGACTGCAGCCTGCACGGCAGAAAAGAGGGTCCCGGTGTGTCTCGATGGTCTTTGGTTGCACTTGGGCGACGGAAGGAAGACATGACTAAGCCCGAGGCTCCTACGTCGTGACGAAGATAGAAGGCAAGGTTGTTTCTTTTTTCGAAACGGGACGCGAGTGGTGTGTGGGTGTGGGTACGAGTGGGAGGTTGCGCTACGTGTTGCTCACCCAGGAGGAATGTGTGCAACCAAGACGGTTGAAGTATGGCTAAAGATACAGAGGTATCGCCCTGAGGGGGGTAATATCAGGGCCGCTCACGTGATAAAGCCGTCAAGCAATGGGAACTTTTAAGTAACTTTTAAACACACGGACCACACGGATCAGCATGCACTGCCGTTAAAAGAAAGCAGCGGCTGCCGGCTTATCCCGTGACCCCTTTTATATGAAGTTGGTTCATGAATAGACTACAGTGTAGAAAGAGTAGCGTTGGCGAAAGCGGAGTCCAGACTCAAAGGCTGATATGAGAGTTCACGTGTTCTGGGAATAACATGTTATCAATAACGATGTTAAGTCACTTGTGCTTTCCATAACAAGCGGGGTGTATCCCTCGTCACACTCGGGTGCTTCTGCAGCACCTTTAGCACCCTACTACTACGGCTACGACCCCCCCCTCTTCCTTCTCTCCCACCCGATTGTGGCTGGGGGGGTATGCTTACAAGGCATCACTCACCCGCCCGTTCATAGAGCACAGGTCTTGATGGGCGGACTCGTGTGGCCGGACTGGCAACGCACCGAACAACACCCTAAGCTCGCCAAGGGTGCCGTTGGCCGTTGACAAGACTGGGTCCGAGTTCAAGTTCGCTTTTCTCGCTTTCGCCGCATTTTCCTTTCGTTCTTGTTTCTGTTTCTTCTTTTTGCCAGTTTTCTCGCACAGGCCGTGGCCCCCATGCACTAGGCAAGGCATGCATATGCGCCTGCTCTAATAAGAAGGGGAGGCGGAGGTGATCGTTGGAGACGAGGATGACGAAAGCGCAAGAATTTCACTCCACGGCGTGATCTTCACACCCGTTGGTTTCGGATACGCCAAAACCCCCAACTTTTGGAGAGAACAAAAAAACACGGGGGAAAACATACTTTTCGTTGGTGGTCTTTGCCATTATCCACGTTCCCTACATACAGTATGCCCCTCAGCATGTTTGCATTGCGCCTACCAAAGCGCTGGATCGTCGTTAGGTATAGCTCCTGTAATAAGCGCCTCAATGCACGACTTCGTGTCTCTTCCGTTCTTTCGAAGAGTGCCGGTTTAAGGAACCGGAATTGTAGGGGTTGCCAGTGGGGGTGCATGCAGGAGGATACGGGCGGGATTGTTGCGCATGGCAAGTGACTTCTCACTCCGTCGTGAACCCGGATTGGTGTTCCCGAGCAGCTGGCGGCTGGTGGTGACTTCTCCTTGTTCTCGCCATTCTGCGAGCTTAAACGAGCATCCAACCACTTTTTCTGGATTTCCGGAGCGTTATTGGGCCCCCTTGGTGGTGGGTCAGTTTTGACGACCCCCGTTTCTTTCGGCAAAGAGGGTCCTTTATGGCCCCACGGCTGGCCGGTACCGGGGCGAAACCCGCACACCGCGGGGGTAGGAGAAAGTAGAAAAGGAAACTAAAAAGTCTCCGGTGAAGCAAGTGAAGCCCTCGTCCCCCTAATTAGGGCTGGCAACGGCTTCACCAGCTTCATGTCGCAAGACACCATTGTCACCCATGGTCCACTGACGCTTGGGTGCCAATGCGTTGTCCGGAAAGGCTTCATTTCGTGCACGTGAGCTGGAAACCCGACAATAGCCATTTTGGCCATTTCTTGAATGGTTGGTACCACCTAGGTCGCTGTTGAGCTATTCACAAAGTCCCTGAGGGGGGGGGTTCTCCAATTACTATTTCTTTTCGGTCAGGAAAAAAAAAAAAAGAAACAAGAATTATGGGTGAGAATCGGATGGTTTTCCTCTGCAGGATGCTCGGAGAAGCCGACCTAGCAGAAGAAGTAAGAACTTCGTGTCGCAGCTCTTTTTTTTTGGCGGGTAGAGAAAAGAGGGGGTGGCATGTATTATTCGCTCTTTCTCACGGAAGCGGGAATGAAGTCGGCCTGCTTTAGTATGTCAAGCTTCCGACGCCCCGCAGTCGTAAGCAGCATAAAGTCAAGCTCCCCTCCGCAGTATTTACATACTTTCAAAACAAAGAAACGGCGTCACTTTGGACGGATCAGTAGTAGAGGGGGGGGGGGGACCGCATGAGAGCCGCAGCAGCCCGTGAAATAGCGGGGGCAGGGCCTTGTCTCCACCGCCCATTTCTTACTAGAGGGGAGTTCTTTTGGTATTGGTACGGGTTTGGAGAAATAAGGGTAAGAAGGTGTTGAAGGAATTGTGGGGATCACCGTCAGTCTGTTAACTTGGGGGAGAGGGGAAATCTCACGCGAAGCACAAGTAAATGACGTTGGGGGTGTTTTTACCAGGAAGAATATTTTTAACTACAGGAAAAGCACTTGGAATTCACTTGTAAATGATGTTTTACAAGTGACTTGCAAGTGGGGGTTTACTAGTTCACTAGTGAAGTTCATTTACTAACGCGTCGTGCCTCCTAGACATGTTGAATGTCAGCGGCAAGTCTTTTTTGAAGAAATAAATGGAAAAGAAACGAACAGTTTTGCTTGTGCGTATGCGCTATCACCTGTTTTGGTAATTCCCCTACGCTGCCAAACGTCACTTTTTGATCATGACAACCGCGGTTGTTACCAATACCGACCGCAAACCCCCCCCACTACCAAAGACCGGCGCAGCTCCGTTTTGTTTGTGCGCGCCGGTTGATCGTTCCACTGTTACCTGTGTCTTTTTATTGTCAGGAATTCCGATCAAACACCAAAACACGCTGCCGGCATCTTTTGATGCCTGCAACCATTGAAGGGCAACCCGCAAGATTGTTAGTACGCAGAAATACTCGAGGGGCTGCCTTGTGCTTACTTTGAAGGAGGCTAGAGGGGGAGAAAACAATACAACCACAAACTGGGTCGTTTTTGTTGAGCGCTTACGCCCGCCACTGAACCCAGATTCACCTGTGTTTCGTGTGGGCTACAGCACATTTACCTCCTTTGATCGTTTGCAGCTGGCAGCCTCCTCAAGTATTTCCTACAAAGCAGGTGCTTTTATACAAAAAGAAAAGGCGTCGTTGAGCACATGTGCTGCAGACCCGCCCCTCTTAGCGAGAGTGCAACTCCCCTCCCGAAAAACTGTACTGTTCGGGAGGATTTATTTTGCGGACTCTTGTTCTTTATGCGGCATGGCATCGGGATTTGTATCTTTCGTGGCACAAGTAGTGCAGTTTAGTGGTCTAGCTTGGTTTGCCGTTTATCTTTCTTGTTAGCAGGCACACGAGTGCGAGGTTTGAGGGCAGCAACGCGGCCGGTCCGAAATAAGCCCGAGGTAAGAAATTCTGTGGCCATGTGAGCACGTGTGTATGTGCGAAGGACCTGTTTTGCATCTTCGCATGGCAGGTTCCAACGCTGCCAACTTTCTAAGAGTGTAAGTTCGCTTGGAGACCCGGGCTTCACGTTTTGGATTTTCCGACCCACCCCCCTCGCAATCGTGAGCGGCACAAACTCGAAAAGGTCGATGGTCGACAAATTCCCTTCAGTATTGGCATACCTTCAAGAATTAGTCTGGGGTACGACCTTTCGAAGAAAATGCGAGTCGTGATTGTATTGGAAACGTTTCTTCCTCGCACGCGCGATCCTTGAGCATTTTTCCACAAAAAGAGGGGTTTCGTAGGCGGGTGTTTGCACCTGATTCCATGCGGACGTACCGGTGAGCATGCCACTTTCCAGTAGCAGCATTGGGTCTGTCCAGCGCAGTCATACCAGCGAAGAACAAGAAACCCTGCTTACAGCCTGTTTTCATTGCCACTGGGGGTAGGTAGTACTGTCGATGCTTGTGATAAACCGATTTGACCTGTTTGCGTTCAGGTCAAACTGCGGCTTACTTTTCCAGAGTTAAAGTTCGCTTGGATACTAGGATTTTAGGGTCTCCGGGTGACCTTTAAAGTTAAAGAGTTCTCTTAAAGCAAGTAAGGGCTAAGTGGATGCGGGTTGTTTCTTTGGTGTACACTTTCACTATGAGTAATGGCTAGCCATGGAGGCGGTTGGTTCCTTCCAGGTAGGGTCTCTACCGTTCAGGAGTTGCATGGGTCTTGAAAAATGATAGATTGTGCTTATTTTAGGCGCTTATTTTGTCAACTCGTGTCACACTGGCACCCAGCGCGGGTTGTTCTTCTGGGGAATACCTTCTTACGGTATTTCTCTTTTTGGGAGGGGTTGGGGTTTGAAAGGAAGAGCTCTTTGGCAGACTGGTTCGTGCTTTGAGTGAAGCGGCCGAAACCGGTGTTGCCCGTTTCTGCACCGATTCCTTGTCTGGTGTCGACATCCGCCTGCGACGTTTTTTTTTAGAGTGAAAGTTCGCTTGAAACTCCGGGGTCTTAAAGTCTCCGGGTGACCTTCGTCGTTAGGGGAAGATATTCTTTGTGCTCTGAGTGTCAGTGTAAGAGTGGTCGTTACACGAGGTAAGAGGATCGGTGGGTACCTTGGTCGTTGGTCATTGGTGGTTTCGGCCATTGTCCACATACCTTACTTACGGTAGGCCCTCCTCAGTATGGTGCCGCAGTAGGTGACTGTCTGTCTTCTTGGTACCGTCTGACCGTCTCTTTTCGTGTATTTGTGGTGGTTTTTTTGTTGGCCCACCCACAGGGGTTATTCTAATCCCCGAAATACGGGAAAATCATGGTTTAAAAGTCTGTAGCATGGCCGGAAAGGTTTTTTTTAATTTCCACGTTGAGCGATGACCTGGAAGCCTGACATGCGACCTTCGTTGGCGTGTTGCTGCTTTGCCACCTTGTTGTAGTCCCCACTTGTGGGTCTTGCGGGTTCTCTAGCCTCCATGCCTCTGACCTTGCAAGCACAAAAAGTTTTCACCAGAAACTCCCGTGGTTAAAAAACCTTTTTTAACCGGCCTGTTTTGAGAATACTTTGGGTTTTTGGCGAAGAAATAATTTTTTAACCATGCAGGATAATCCCTGCCCACCCAGGAGGTAGCTTGCTCCTTTGGCAGGTCTCTCGCCATGCAGGAAGTTGCTTGGTCTCCGTTGCTGTTTTCTTTATGGTAGGGGTTAAGTTGGTAAGTGAGCCGGTCCACCCCCGGCTGATAGACTGCGATAGATTATAATCGTTGAGGTTAGAATGCAGAATATCTGTAGCGATGGCCTGCAATAGCCACTGGATGACTACCTCTTCGATCGTACCGTGTCGTGCTTCTGGCGTTTGCACTCATTCGAATCTTCGTCTTCTCGCGGTCGCTTTGCGACTCTTCCCTTACTTGCCGGTTTGCATGCTTCTGCGGCCTTTACCTTCGCGTTTACGGGCGGCGCTGGGCACTTCCACAATAATTGTTTGGGTTCGAATGCAAAGAATCTGTGGCGATAATCTGCATCGCCGGCGGCGCGGTTATCTCTTCGCACGTGATGGTGTCATGCTTTCGCCCTTCGATTGCTCGTCCAGGTTCATCGGTTGCGCGTCGATTTCTGCTTCTTCACGGTGCTTGCGCGATGGTCGTGTTGCCTTCGATTGCGCTTCGATGCGTCTTTTGCGCCTTTTCGTTACCGGCTCCGCCGCGGAGTCCGGAGTGCCGCTTCTTCGCCGCTGACTGTGGTAGGCTTTAATCGTTTTGGGCTAGAACGCAAACCATCTGTAGCGATGTCTGCATTCGCTCACTTCACTTTCGTGACTGTCTCGTGCGCACCGTGTCATGTTTCCAGCGCTCTGGCTCGTCGGTCTCGGGCGGTCGTTTCGTGCCACCTCTCTTCGTTGCTGGTACTTGATCTTGCACCTCTGCCCGTCTCGGAGTGTACGTCTCTATTTGTCTTGGATGATGGCGAGCAAGGGCCCTTCCGCTGCCGCTTTGTCGCCAGCGGCCGTCCTGGTGGTGCTGTCGCCTTCTGCGGCGCTTACGGCTGATAGACTGCGATAGACTTTAAATGGAAAAAAAGCCAGCAGCAAGCAGTTCGATGCACTTCCAGGGGGCAGGGGTGGACTGGCTCAGTAAGGATTTTTTTGAAGCTCTATTCCCAGCTTTCCCAGCTTTTTTTGCCGCTACGTCTGACGATCCACACAAGCTGGTGCAGAGAAGTTAGGGGTACGGGATAACTGCAGTGGAGTGTACAAGCCGTCCGAGCTGGAGCAAAACCCATTTTTTTAGAGTGAAAAATCGCTCGAACGCCGGGGCTTTAAGGTCTCCGGGTGACTTGAGGCAAAATGGGAAGATATTCTTTGTGATCTGCTTGTATGTAAGGGGGATGGTTACACGAGCTAAGGGTATCGGTGTACCTTCGTTGTTTCAATGCTTTGTTGGTACTAAAGATTGGTGGTTGGCTGCGTACTAGCGGAACTCACCTGCTTGGTAAGTCTCATGTAGTGCGCACAAATACTAATCAGCCAAAAAACGTTAGCACTAAAAACTGGGGGGTTTGGCAACCGAACACCCGGCCCTAACTTAATCCCTGTTTCATGTGATAAGACTATCTTTTTTGTGTTGTTGGCAGAGAGCGTGCTTGGCGGTGAAAAAAAAAAGACATCAAAAAACAGTTCCCGGCCTGCCCTATCTCGCGCTTACGGGCGTGTGTTGCCTTCCCTCATACTTTGGTTGAAAAAAAGGCTTCGGTTTGCTTGTGCGTGCTGGTTGAGTTGACGTCCCTGTTGATCTTTTTCCCTGTCCTCTTTTCAGGGCAGAATTATTTTTCTTATTGTATAAGCATCTGCTTTGTAGGAAATACTACGGAGGCTGCCAGTTGCGAAATATCAAAGCGTGCCGATGACTCCCCTCAGCCAAGAGTCCAATATCAAAGGAGGTGAGTGTGCTGTAGCCCACACGAAACACAGGTAAATCTGGGTTTAGTTGGGGGGCCCAAGCGTTCAACAACAAAACCTTGTAAATTTAGTTGTATCGTTTCTCCCCCTCTAGCTTCCTTCGAATTAAGGCAGCCTCGAGTATTTTTCTTTGATCGAACGCCAAGACCACGCTGCCCAACGCTAACGCGGGCGTGTGCGTTGCTCTACCTCGAACAACCTCCTTTCGAAGTAGTAGTAGCAGTATGTGTCATCCTAATCCGGGAACAAGTCAGGGAGAAGAACGGAGCAATCTTTACAAACGAACGAGTGACATAAGGTGGCCGCTTGAGCGGCGCCAATGCGAGCGCACACAGCAGCAGTGACGCGTCGGCAGTATTTGCACTTCAGGATGGGGCTGCCGTCATGAGCGTCGACGGCTAGCGAGTGTCGGCAGAGGGTGCAGTGGTCGGAGCAAGCTTGAACGTGGCAGGTCGGTGCCGCACAACCTCGAACAACCTCCTTTCGAAAAAAAGAAAACGACAGGCTTCGTTTTGTTTGCGCGTGTGCCAGCTGATCTACAACCTCGTGACTTCTCTCCCCTGTCCTGTTTTCAGGACAGGAGCTCGTCGATCAAAAAAAACACACTGCCAACGCTTACGTGGGCGGTAAGTTGAGCACTTTGTTTGAGAGAAAAAAAAAGGCAGGGCTTCGTTCTCCTTGCACGTGCCGATTGATCTGCTTTCCTGTAGATGTGATTTATTTTTCCCCCTGTCCTGTTTTCAGGGCAGGAAATCTGTGACACTTTACTTGAAAGAATTTGGTGCGCGTGCCGGTCGCTCGACGAATTCACTCTTGTTGTACCCGTCTTTTTTTCTTTGCGGTGTGAATGTTCTTTTTGCGATCTCGGATTTTGCGTTTCCGGGTGACCAGGCAAAGGGCTTGTTTTGTGTAGCGTTCTGTGTTTTTTTTCTTCTCGTTTTTGTGTTTCCGTTTTTTTTTTTTTTTTTTTTTTTTTTTTTTTTGAAAGGAGTCTTTTTAAGCGCTTCGTTTTGTTTGTGCGGTGTTATCGATATCCCGGTTTTCACGTGGGGCAGCAGCAGGACACCTCGTCCAGGTGGGCAGCGTCACCCCCCCGACGCGAGCTGATTGCCGGCTGGATGCGGGCAAATGCGCCTTCGTACCACCAACACCCTCCCTGGGTGCTTTCAACAGGTAACGCAATCGGGGGCTTGAAACATGATGATTCCCACACTGCCCATCTGAAATGTTATCCAGTCTTCACGTGCTTCTTACTCAAGTGTAAGAGAATTCTGATCAACCGCCGGAACACGCTGTGCCTACGTTTTCGTAGTCGTCACAATACATTGTAGTAGAAGCGGCCCGCAATGTGTGTTGCTACATATAAAACGCGGAGGAAGCGCGTGAATTGAGTAAGCGGGTGCCAGGGTGTGCGCGACCTTGAGCTGCTTTCTAGCCCTGTCAATACTTTGGCAAGCCAAGGACGGGGTTTTTGCAACCGACTCTGTGGTCACATTCGCAAGGAATATGGCTGTGGGCCTTTCGAGACAGGCAGTCTGATCTACGAAAGACGTCTTGTTCGCTTGCACACGCAAGATTGTTGTAGTTACAATGTAGTATGGTTAAAAAAAACTGGGAACTTGCTCAGTTACGTGGACAACATGGATCAGCATCCACACGGATCAGCCGTTAAGCAGCAGCTGCCCGGCTTCTCCCGTGGCACCTTTTATACGGGTATACACGACCGGAGAGCACTTTTCGCAGCAGCCGTTCCTTCGTGGTGCAGCGTGCTCTGCACGGCCCTTTTTTTTTGTTGTCAGTACTAAAGTACTTTTGGGAATATTGACACGAAGTGTGGCTCCTCGCTGGAAGACTTGTGCAGGTGAACTGATGGGGAAAACACTGTGACAACGGCCTCCAGGCGTCCTCCCCATTCACCCCCACCTGCGGAAAATAAAAAGCACGCTCGCCTAGTGTTGGATTCTCTGTCAAGTTTTACTTCTTCTCCGTTTTCTTTTCTCTTCCAGCGAGCACCCGTGGATACGATATTCTTGATGTATAAGCACCTGCTTTGTAGGAAATACTTGAGGAGGCTGCCAGCTGCAAACGATCAAAGGAGGTAAATGTGCTGTAGCCCACACGAAACACAGGTGAATCTGGGTTTAGTGGCGGGCGTAAGCGTTCAACAAAAAATGCCGATTACAAGGACCCGATACTATAGCGTAAGCGATACAATAGCGTAAGGGTTCAACAAAAAAGAGCCATTTTGTAGTTGTATTGTTTCTCCCCCTCTAGCCTCCTTCGAAGTAAGCACAAGGCAGCCCCTCGAGTATTTTTGTTGTATAAGCACCTGCTTTGTAGGAAATACTTGAGGAGGCTGCCAGCTGCAAACGATCAAAGGAGGTGAATGTGCTGTAGCCCACACGAAACGCAGGTGTATCTGGGTTCAGTGGCGGGCGTAAGCGTTCAACAAAAAACGACCCACTTTGTAGTTGTATTGTTTCTCCCCCTCTAGCCTCCTTCGGAGTGAGCACAAGGCAGCCCCTCGAGTATTTTGGTTGCCAAGGGCTGACCGTTTGCTCTTGCGCACGGGTGCAGTCCCCGTTTGATGGTTACATCCTGCCAACCGTTTCCCATCGATCGTAGTAACGGACGGGCGGGGCTCAGAGGGTCGTACTCCGTGTTGATGACTAGGCATGGGCGTCGACTGCGAAAGCGAAACCACGTCGCTGTGCAGAGAAGTTCGCCAACTTTGGTGCAGTGTGGTTTTCGTGTTGAGAGTTCAACGATGGGTTCCTCTACATCTTTTTTTTCTTTCGTTCGGCGCCGTCGGGTACCAGGGAAAGCCTCCTACGCGGGAGCCAAGCTTCACGTGTTCGGCGGTACTGCAGAGCCACGGGCCTTCGGGTCAAGTGGCTACCGATTTCTCAAACTAAAAAGCATCAAGGCTTGGCGCACCTTGGGGCTTGGCGCTCGCGCTGAACACAAGCTCGTCGAGACGGTCAGCCGCAGGGCAGAGCGGACCCGACTCAAGCTTTGCAACCGTCACGTTCCTGGTCCAGGAGCGGCCTTTTTCTTTTTTTCTTCTTTCTTCTTCTTTCCCTCGGCGGGCCCTGCGCTACTGTCGAGGTGGACTGTTGTTCGCGTTGGGTTCACCTGTAGCGGCTTCCGTTGCAAATACGCTTCCCGAATTGTTTGTAAATTGGATGGGGCTCCTTGACATGCAAGACCTGGGCGAGCAAGGGGTGATTAAACAGTGTTTAGTGACGGGGTACCAACCTTGTGTTAGCGTCAGTTCTCGTCCGAATAGTATTTATCTTCAAAGATCTTCGATCGTATACGACAAAAAAAGACAGGCGCTTCGTTCTGTTTGTGCGTGCCGGTTGGTCGTTTTTCCCGCTTGTATTTACCCTGTACATTCAGGTAAGGAATTCTGATCAACCACCAAAACACGCTGCCGACGTCTTTTTTTAGCCTGCACAATACATTGAAGGGCAACCCGCAAGATTGTTAGTTTGTTTGTGCGCACTTCCTTCAATCAAAACAGAACCCCTGAGACTTCTCTTCGCTGCGTCGTCGTGTGGTCGTATGCCAGGCTCCGGTAACTCGAGTTCTCCGCCACCCGCCCACCCCCACAGCAGGCCAGATGGACAGTCAGCGGTGGGTGCGGAAGCGTTAGCGTTCTCGGAACTCGTATAATTAGGTAGCTTTCATTGCGCTGCGGGTGTGACACCGCTTTATTAACTCCGGCTTCAACTCCAGCTTCTGAAGCTGTGGGACCGCTTCCGATCGGGAGCTTTGGGTTTGAAAAATATTGGGGGGTAAGAGAAGAGCAAGTGCATGCGTGCTTGAGATGGTATCTGCTCAACGACCGTATTTGCACCGCGCTTCGGTCCTTTCGAGCCGGATCTTCACATCAGCGCGGAACTTGAGTGTCTGCGTGCCGCAGGACCAAGCCATACGTTCAGCATGCTGAACGTACTGATTTCAGCACGTTAGTTTTCTAAGTTTATTCTTGTACACATGCTGAGTCAGTACGTGTACACGTGCTGAAATCAGTACGTTATCAGCACGTACTATCTTTTCTGCAGATTCGTCTGGGGAGTCAACCGCAGTACGGGGGATTCCGGTCAGATCCTGCTGTTGCTTACCACCGCGACACTGGAGGGTTGAGGCCTGAGAGGAGGCAGAGGCAAAGACATGCAACACTGGCACTATGCTCTGTTTCTTTTTACCTGACCCTACGTACTGATTTTCAGTAGGTATTTAGCTCCAAGGCAAAAGAGCTGCGTAAGCCCTGGGCAGGACACCGGTGTGAGTCTGTTTCATGACGGGAGAGGAGGTGGGTCTGCAATCCGGGGCTTTTTGATTTGAGAGCAGACACCCCACGTTTTTTTTTTTTTTTTTTTTTTTTTTGAACGGTTTCTTGTTTTTTTTCTTTTGTGAGATCTTTCAAGTGGAGGCGGGATGTTGTAGGGTTGGGGGAGATTCTGGGGTTTCGAGGAGGAAGGGGGGGGAATCTTAGATTAATGTTCACGCAGGACACTGCCTCCGAGAGGGTGGAGGTACTTTTTGACAAAGTCTGTCTATTGGGTAAAGGGGGTCGAATAATAGCACCTGTGTTATTATTCGATTTGTCGAATACTACGTTCCGGGTAGCCGAACATTAGCAGGATCAAGTAGTGGTAGTGTTTTTAGGCAACCAGACGTGTGTCAAATAACTGTTATTGTTCGACCCCTCCCTTTAGTTCTGTTTGCTGTCACTTTTTACATTGTACATTAACAGTTTCACTTTGGCTGACCCAGGAATGTTTTCGACGTCGTCTCGCTTCATTTGACTTGTTTTGGGGAAATCCTGAGTGAATTGGCCGCACTTTGTTTGAGACCCCCCTTTTTTTCCTTTTTTCTTCCCTTCGTTCTGGCAGGATTTCTCGAGACCAGGGCTCTCGCCAATCACCCTCAGAAGTCCCGGGGTTGCCGGGCGCTTTTGTGTTTCCGACGATGAACGTCAGCCCGTTGTCTTTTCGACCTTCTTTTTTTCCTTCCAACGACACAAGTTAGGGTACCTGCTCCGACAACTGGAGCGGAAAACGGGTCTGGTGTGGGTGGGAGAGCCGAGTGCATGCCTACTACCAATAAGCCGGTCCACCCCGATCCTGATGAGTTTCATGCTTCTGCAATTATCATTGACTATCGCGTCTGGCCGCGGTCTTCATCGTTCCCAGAGCCAAGACATCCACCGATAAGTGCAATTGATGTCACCCTCGATTGAGCCGAGAGGAACAGTTGTTTTGCCTTTCCGATTGCTCGGGATTTTCGATTCCCTGGTTAGGCACCGCATGCGTGTCGCTGTCCTGTCTCTAACGGGACATCACAGAAACAGAGAGAGAGGAATGCAGGAACCATCTCTCCGGGAGTTTCCAGTCTCCTCACTCTTCTTCGTACTGCTCCGGAATCCACAGGTACCACATGTGGATTTTGATTCATTGGTCCACATGCAGGGGGGGTCTAGGCCTACTAGTGGTCAAGGCCGCACAGCCAGGTGTCGCCAAGTCCAGTAGCGACGCTATTTTTCTTTGCCGTCGCACATAGGGGGAAAGGTTTTTTTTCCCCTCGAACCATAAGCGCCCACACGTACGTGTGGACCACACGTATTTTCTCTGAGACCGAAAACGGAGCACCCGGAGGCGGTTGGAACTAATTAGACAGGGGTATCTCTACCGGCGGAAGTTGCTTGGGCAGCAAGTTGGGTTGGCTTTTTTTTTTTTTTTTTAGTGACGGCAGTTTTTGCCAATCGGTCGCCTTGTGGCTACGATTTTGAGGTGTTTTCTTCTTTTTTTCCCCCCCCCCGACGACAACTAGTGTCAGACTAGCCTACCCGGAGGCACTTGATTTCTTTAGGCAAGGTTTCTCTACCGGCGGAATTTGTTTGGGTTAGCGTTCTTCTGCTCTTTTTTTTGTACAGTGAAAGATTTGCTTGTACTCCGGGAACTGATACGCACTGTTTCAACCGTTGGGGAAGAGTAGTGTCTGGCCGATAGGTGGGGATACACGCGTTTTCTTTCCTAATGTGCACTCCCCCCCTATGGGCCGACGTTGTTGCCATGCGGCATGCGGCATTGGCTCGAAGCAGGATCGGTTACGAGAGCACTTTACTCCCAAAACGCGCACGTTGTGTGGGTCTGATCGCCGTGCAACCCACGAAGACTGCGCGCAGACATGCAAGCGGTGTAACATGTATCATGCAGGGTCAAAACCTTGTGTCTTTTTAAAACGTTGCCGCGGGGCTGATGGCCCCCAAAAAAAAAATTGGAAAAAAAAAAGAATTTGCTCAACTGGTGTGATCCATATGCCCGGTGCAAACCCGGCACAAACCCGGAAAAACTCAAGGGGGGTCCAATTTTTTATTTTGCACCACCCTTCAGGTTATGGCAGGTGATCCCTGCAATCAAGCTAAACCGACTACACCAGGGTCCTGTCGTAGTAAAAACCAACACCAATAAATATGTAAGGCGGCACCGAAAGTGTAGGTCCACCGCAGAAGGTACCCGGAGTGCTTTGCCATTGCAGCGCTGAATACACACCTGACAGACAGGAACCACTATTTTCCAAAGCCTCCAGAGGGCAAGCCCGGTTGTGCTTGACACAACGGACTACAACCGACCACCAGCCAGCAATTGCCTCCGATACTACGGGAACCGAGGAGCCTAGTACAAGCAGATTAACCCTCTGCCCTCGCTGTTTCCAAATGAAGCATCATTTCCAAATTCATGTGTCATGCTGGCTCTTGCCGGATGCTAGCGAGCGAGCTTCGTTACTTCACCACCGCGCCGTAGCCTCCCTTGTGCCCTGGGTTCCATGATTGGCTGTTCTCGGCCGGTATGCCCGAGGTCGGTGTTTTCTTGTCTTTACACTTCTTCTTCGATTGTTTAACCCCAACGTCCGGGTCTGCCACTGGTGCAGCCCCGTTTCTCCGCTCCTCTGTCTCTTCTGCTTCACCTCATGTTCCTATCCGGGCCTGCCTGCGGTTCCAGTCCGCTGGGTATTGTTCCTGGGGGTGAATCTTCCATTTCGGGTCGCCGTTTCGAGCGACCTGCCTGAGGTACGGCACGCTCTTTCGCTAGCCATCTTGCCTGCTCGTAGAACGGCCTCGAATGCCTGCATTTGCGGCATTCATCGTCTGCATCGATGTTCTGCATCCGTGGTACGTGCTTACTTTTCAGTCGACAACTGCTGCTCCCGACACATTGAGCTCATGCTGACTCCACTGCAGAACGAGTGGTGACCTGTCTCTGCTAATTGCGTGACGCTTGTTTGCACGCAGTTGCGCGTCCACGAACGCCACGCACCCATGCTCGGTAGCCATTCCTCCCAGCTGCCGGGGTTGTTGGTACCCGCATTTTGGAGTGCATCGAAACCCCTGCAGAGCTCAAACAGCGGCTTGGTCAGCCACCGTTTGAAAGGATGCGGAACCAAAGGTAGCAGTCTGCTCAGGCCATCTTAAGCCATCCGACAGCACCTTCTAGGCGAGGGAAAACCGGTTGTACTTGATGGGCTGGGAACCGCCCGTCCGAACCGCTTGTTGCCGACTTCTGTTCCGATGGCACAGACGAGCGGGTTGAGCGTGGGAACTTCTGTCCCTCGTTCTGATCCGATGGAGATGCTTGCTTCGCTTTCTGTTTTCCAAGCTACGGAAGGGGCCTCATACCGACAAGATACCGAAGCCCGTAAGCTGAACATGACAGAAGGGCGAGGGACCGCAAAGAGCGGGACAAACCCCCACGAGCACCAGACGATCATGAAACGTGGCAAAATCCACCGCGAAGCCTGAAATCTCCGCGACCAAGGGTGCTAGCGGGTGCTGGGGAGACAAAAATAAAAAGCCCGGACCCCCCCCCCGGTACAAACCCGGCACAAACCCGGAAAAACTCCAGGGTGGATCACACCATCAACTTCATTACTCCAGTGTTTGTTCCAAAATTTTAAAATTTGAAAACCCCAATTGTTTTCCGGAAAAGAATTGGTGACCATTTACCAAAAAGACACAAGGTTTTGACCCTGCATGGTATCCAATCTGGGCAGCTTGCCCTCAAAACTCAACTCAGCGGAAGCGCACACTGCCACGCATAACCAAGTGAGTAGACCCACAAAACGCGCGCGTTGTCTTTTCGCGTCGTGCAAAGGTAACACAGCGAGGCCACGCACACTTCCTTTTTTATTTTTCCCCCTCCTCCTTATTTCTTCCCGCTGAGGAAGTCGGAACGCTCCGACGGTAAGTCAGCGTCAGCAGCAGAGCGTTGGAACTGGGCCCAGGTCCGGTTTTTTTTTTTTTTTTTTTTCCTGTTTTATCAGGGGACTTTAAAAGTTTGGGGTCCGAGCCAAAAACCCGGTTTGAGCCAAAAAACCGGTTTGGTTATGTAGGTCGGTGTATCACACTTGCATGCGGTGCTGCATCACGAGCGGGCTACTTTCTGCACTCTGTGTGGAGTTTTCCGCACTCTAGGCACTCTCGGTTTCCATGATCCACATGAAGGAAGCAAAAAGAAGCACTGTGTTGGTCAGAAAAGCACATTTTTCTTTCAGAACAAAAGGTTGCAATAAGAAATGACAAAAAGGCGGAGACGTAAAGAAACACCAGCTTCATACACCAGCTACTCTGTTTGTGTGTGTACAGAGACAAAAGTTCGATTGTCCAAAGCGCGTACGCGCACCAAGGCCTCCTTGTATGTTTTGAACGAGCAGTAACGGGTTGTTCGTGATCTTCCGTCCTCGTCGGGGTTTGCGGAGTGAGCCCTGAATGCCTCAACAACACACTCGAGGTCCTCGTCTTCCATCCCTTTGTCGTGGGAGAACGGTACTTCCAAGGTGGTGAACATTATGTCCTCCAATGTATCGTCGTACAGAGTGGCACGGAGACGGCTCTTGACAAGCTTCAGGAGCGAAAACAGCCTCTCTACACCGGCAGTCCCGATGGGAACTGTTGCTGCAATCAGCAGAAACTGTGTCGAAACTGGGTACAGTGATCTGAGGTATGCGTCACCCAGAACGTTTGCAAGGACCTGATTGAAGTCGGTCCATCCCCGTGCCTGGATCAATGCAATCAGATCCTGTAGCTCGTCGTTAACGTCGTGTGCATTAGGCACGAGCGGAGACGTGGCGACGTACGCAACTTCATCCATGGAGAGACTCTGGGCTACTTTTAAGTGGTTCGCAAGCGGGGCGATCTTGTCTTTGGACTTTTCGACCTCGGCACAGGAAGTCGTGATACGAAGTTAAAGAACGAGGCCCCTTGGGCAAGGACTTCCACAGCTCCTTCCCCTCATCGTCCTTCTCTGCCCACTGTGCATAACCAGTGTGGTGGTTTTCGTGCAGTACACAGGTGTCTCGCACACTAGCCCGCCGACGCTGAGCTGCTGGCAACCCGAACGCAGCCAGAATGTTTTGCGACCCCCGCCCATCTTCGACCCTGAGGCGCCTTGGGGGCATACTACCGTGATGAGCCCCCCACTCCCCCCCACTCCCCGTTTTTCCCCCTTTTTAGGTTAAGCTGTTTTTTGAGGGCTTATTTGTACGCTATTACAGGCAGGTACGTTCATTACTACTATAGTACTACTACACAGTGAAGGTGGTAAAACTTTGAAATCGGTCTATAAGATTTTTTTTTTTTCCCCTCAAAAACTCAAACCGGTTTATTCGGTTTGTCAAACCGATAAACCGGTATTTTAAAGTCCCCTGTGTTTTATGGCAGTGTTTTTCCAGGGCATTAGCTGCACAATTTCCAAATTTGGACCGCTGACGGCTTTTTGCGTCCTCACTCAGGGATGGGCTCAACACAGCGCGACGCGACGTATCGTCACGACAATGCTGCCTTGGATTGCGCATTGGCCACCTTTGCCTGGGGCCTGGGTGATGGTGTAGTGCCATTTTTTGTCTTCTTTTTCCCCGCCGGCTCTTCCAAATTTGGACTGCCAGTCCAAATGTGGATATAGAAGCTAATCCCCTGGGTTTTCCCGGGAGCGGACCTGCAATGGTACTTGTCATACACATGAGAGGTACGACAGGAAAGTGCAATCATCCATGAACGACTTGCCCATGGTAACTTGTATGACATAGATTGTACTTGCCCGTTTGTACTTGCTCACGTGATATGGATCAGTACTTGCCCATAGTGCTTGTTTTTTAGAGTGAATTTTTGCCTGTTGCATTTCTGCACTCTCTGTGTTCCCTCCCCCCCTCCATTTCCTTGTTTCCTTTGGCCACGCTAGTGCGCAACAAACAAAAGAAAGCGCCATACTACTATTTCTGCCACGAAAAAAAGATGATGAGAAAAGGATTTCGAGAACACGCACCTTCCCCCCCCCCCCCCCCCGGATTTCTTTTCTTTCGATGGTTCCATTTGATTGTTTTCCCTCCCTAGAAATCGGAGCGCGGGGTCTCACTTGCAGAAACGAAAGACCCGCCCTGCTGTCCTTGCGAGAGCACCCTTCCTCTAGGTCCGGAGAATACGCCTGCGTGTCATTCAATGCCCTAAATAAATAGGTTCCACTGATAGGGAATCACCGGATCTTTGAACGCGCAGACCTCGAAAGGTTTGCGTCCTGTTTCGCCCCCACTAATGATGTCGTGAGACAAAAAATCATCTCGGCCAGTTGTGAGGAACTACCCCAAAGCATAAACGTCGAGAACGCTCAACGCTGTGATGCGGAAGGGGTGCTATGTGTCCGCAGTGCAGCTACGAAGCGCAGCACGCGTGGCGCAAGCTTGTGACGGCACCGACTGATGATCTTCTCGGTGCTTGCCCGGATTATGGGGGGTCTGTCCATAGTCGGCGCTCATCTAAAAGCGACGATACGCTGATTGCGTGTAGCACAAAATCGTGCTCGTGATGAAATGAAGGGCGCTGCTTTTGTACAGTACGGGGCCCGCCTGACTCTTCTTGTAGTCCGACATCTCCATCAGCGCCCGCTAGCGTCGGTGTGCTCTCGGCTCATCAAAGATATCCTCGTCCGTGCCGACGTAGTCGGCAAACAATCGTCGTAATGCCTCCGGCGGCATGTAAAGCGAGGGCGGGAAGAACGTCGACTGTCAAAGACAGAAAACCTTGCCTAGTACCCTTCACCGGAGCGGCTTGGAACAACTTCGATTGCCAAAGACGAAGAAACCTGCCAGCTACACTTCACCGTAGCGCCGTCAGAACGACTTCGTGACTGCCGAAGACGAAGAACGGGGAATCCTGCACTGCTACACTTCACCGTAGCGTCTCGGAACAACTTCGTGGCTGCCGAAGACGAAGAACGGGGAATCCTGCCCTGCTACACTTCACCGTAGCGTCTCGGAACAACTTCGTGACTGCCGAAGACGAAGAACGGGGAATCCTGCACTGCGACACTTCACCGTAGCGTCTCGGAACAACTTCGTGGCTGCCGAAGACGAAGAACGGGGAATCCTGCCCTGCTACACTTCACCGTAGCGTCTCGGAACAACTTCGTGGCTGCCGAAGACGAAGAAACCGGCCTAGCTACACTTCACCGTAGCGCCTCGAACAACTTCGCGACTGCCGAAGGCGAAGAAACCTTTCTAGTTACCCTTCACCCAACAGGGCGGTACTTTGGGCGTATCAGGTCTGGAGGAACGGGTGGAGCAGGAGGGTGCTGACGGTGGGTCTCTCGACAGGGTCGCGCTGGAGGCAGCTCTTGATGAAGGCCACCGCCTCGGTGCCGACGAGCTCGTCCGAAGGAATCGAAGGCCGCACGTCGTCGGCCGCGAGCCTCCTGCAGAACGCCGCGGCGTTGAACCCACCCGTGCCCGAGATGTCGAACGGGAACTTCCCCGTCGAAATCTGGCACAGCACGATCCCGAGCCCCCACACGTCGGTCGGCTTCCCCGCGCTTCCGGAACACGCCTCCGGCGACATGTACAGCGGCGTCCCCACGATTTCGTTGACCCGCGCCTTGTACGTCCGGTTCAGCTGCCCCGCGTCCTTGTCCTTCTCCAACCGAGCCGTCCCGAAATCGGCGATTTTGCAGGACCCGTCGGTGTTGAGCAAGACGTTCCCGGGCTTGATGTCGTAGTGCACGACGTTGTTCGCGTGGAGGAAGTGCATGCCTTTGAGGATGTCCTTCGTGTAGCGTCGGATGGAGGAGAGAGGGAGAATTCCGAACTGCTCGAGGAGGCCCTGCAGAGAGCCGCCCGGCATGTACTCCATGCAGATGACGATGGTGTGCTTCACGATGGAAGACGAGAGGTACGAGACGATGTGGTCGTGGCGGAGCTTCGAGAGGATCGCGACCTCGTTCAAGATGTCGTCGAGCGCCTGCTGCTGCGCGCACGGCCGGGCACGCGGTGATGAAGGCGACGGGACTATGGCGCTCTTGTTCACCTTCAGCGTCTTGAGGGCGACGAGGCACCCGTCCTCTCCCATGCCCATACGAACCGCACCCCACGCGCCCGTACCGAGGATCTTGTCGGACCGCCACCAGCGGCCGCCGTGCGTGTCCGCGAACTCGACGGGGAGCTCGCTTTCGTCGGATTCCTCGGACCACTCCGACTCGCCTTGGTCGACGTACGACCGCGCGTCCTCCTCCGTTTCGCTGCTGCCGTCGTCGCCGCCGAACCCCCGGCCCGACCCCTCGCCGTCTTCGGGCAGCGGCGGGGTCGCCGAGCCCTTGTCGGACCGGCTTCCGGAAAGCGACGAGCTCGACCGGGTACGGCCGAAGAGGCCGCGCCGCTTCGGTGCGGCCTTCTGCACGCGGAGGCTCGCTTTGCGGGGTTCGGAGCGCCGGCGCTGCATCGAGCTGTGGCGGCGCTCTTCGATGGCGCGGCGGAGGGAATGGGTGTCCGAGAGGCCGGGGGCCTGCGGCTTCGGAAGGCAGATCGATGCGGCGAAGCTGCCGAACGTCGTTCCGAGGCATTGTGTGCGTGTCATCGCGACGGCCGGGTTGAGGAACAGGTTGCCCGCGCTGCCGGACTGCGGGAGGCCGGCTGTCAGGCTCGCGCGCTGCTGCTGCTGCTGCTGCTGCTGCTGCTGCTGCACCGCGGTGGCCCAGTCGAGGGTGAAGTCGTGCCACATCCCCTGCACCGGACGGAGGTACGGGTTCGGGAACACCAGCGGCTCCTGCTGCTGCTGCTTCCGCCGCGACGAGCTCAGGCTCGGCGACTGGGCCGCGGGCACCGCCGAGTGGCACAGCTTGAGCAGCCGCCGCACCTGCCGGTCGTCGTGCGGCAGGGCGTTGAAGATCGCGATCGCCTCCTGGTACAAGTGCAGCCGAAACGCCCGGAACCCGGCGACAAACCGCTCTCTGTTCTGCGGATCCGCCGCAGCGCCCCCCGGGGATCCCGTCGGAGAGTCGAAGCTCTTCGAGAGCTCCCCGTCCTTTTCCGTGAGCGACGTGCGCCTGGTGTACGAGCCCTTCGGGCCCGAAAGGGGGGGTGCCACGCTGTACATCGAGTTGTTCCGCTTTTCGCCGAGAACCTCGTGGACGGTCGTGGTGGTGCCAGGGTAGCTGTACGTGGTGCACGCGGAGATCGAAGCGGAGAGGACCGACCGCTTCCTCGCGGCGCCCAGCACGATGGGGTGGGCGGGGATGACGTCGACGGGGCGGAGGTCGATCTGGTTCTGGGCAAGTTCGCTGACTTCTTCGGTCGCGAGCACCCGGCAGCGGAGCAGCTTCGCGAGGCTGTTCATCGCCTTCGCCTGCTGCACCGCGTCGCCGTACGCCGTCGCTCGCGCTCCGCCCTCTGCCATGGTGTGTCCCACGAGCAGGGATGAACTCGCCAAGCAGACCGACCAATACGGGAAGGGAATCCGGTGCAGCGTGTTCGCACAGGCCAGCGCGCAGCGGGTCGCTTGCAGGGCGTGCTGGGGGACGGGGCGGTGGGTGTTCCAGGTGGCGAGGACGTGGTGGACGCTGACCGAGACGAGCGTCGCGTCCCACTGCTTGACCAGGTCGACGATGTTTTGGATGTACCCGGACGCCGATTTGAAGTGCGCCTCCGTCATAGGATGCGGCAGCTCGAAGTCGACCGACATGATGGTCCCCCTTTTCGACTTGACGCCCTTCGGCGCGACCGAAAGCGGAAGAATCGGCGACAGCGTCTTCCTCCTCCGATCGTCATACCGCTGGTCGTGCTCCCGACGAGGCGACGCCACGCTCGACCGGTTGCCCAAGCTGTGCCGCGGGTTGTAGCAGCCGAACGCCGGCGACGTAGGGGAACTAGTTAGCGGACTCGAGGCTCCAGGGCCGATGGATTCGCCGGGCGCGTGCTTCCGCGAGCGGAATGCGGGGTCCGAAGGGCTCATCCGCGGGGAGCTGAGCACGGAGCTCATCCCGCCGGGCGACGCGGGAAACGCGAATTTGTTGACCGCGCACTCGTACTCCGGGGATCCCGGGATAAACTGCAGCTCGCGCAGCAAGCTGCCGGAGGACCCCGTTTTCGCCTTCAACCCGCGGTGGGTCGGGTTTGAAGGCGACGGGTTGAGAGAGTCGATGAAGCTCGAGTCGGGTGTGTCACCCTGCATGTCCCCAGCGCAGGTGCTGTCGTCGGGCCCCGGGATGAACAGCGACAGCGGCGACGAGCTAAGGGAGAGCTGGCGCATTTTCAGGTTCTGCCCCACTGCACTCGCGCCCCGGGGAGACGCGCCGGCGGCGGGGGGGTCCTCGAGGGGGATGGTCTGGCCCTGGGTGGCCCTCGACGCGGTTTCGTCGTTTTTCGCGGAGTTCTGCGACGAAGGCGTTGACGCATCGGTCACGTTGATGCTGAAGCCAGCGGTCTCGTAGGTGAGCCCTTCGGCGGTGACGAAGTTGAGAAGATCCGCGCACTGCGTCAAATCGCGGGTTGCCCTTCGGTCCTTGCGCCGCAGGCGCTTTTCGTCAGCCCCCGGCTCCACCGCCGCAACATCGTCGCGAGGAGGCGGGATGTCGACCGCGACGAAGGCAGCGTCGTCAGCGTCTGCTTTCTTCCGGTGCGCCGCGAGAACCGGAGACCCCGTGAGGGTGTGTTTCCGGGGCTGCTTGCCGCCGCAGGGCGAGACGCTCACTCCGGATTCGCTGTTGGAGTGCGGGTGCGAATTGCGCGTGTCGTTGAGCGATGGCGCTGCCGCCGCGGCGGACGCGTGCGCCGCCGCAGCGAGCAGCGAGCGCCAAAAACCCTTCTCCTTCCCGCGCAGGTAATGCACCCGGCACATCGTCACTGGTGAGTCCGTGTACGTGCACACCTGCGGCTTCAAGATCGCCCCAGCGCCCCAGCGAACCGTCGACGGGCCCGGTGCACGGCTTCCCGTCGTGACGACTTCTTTCAAGCACAGTACCGCGGTCACCAGCATGTCGCAAGCCTCGCTGGTGGATCCGAACTTGTCATGTTCGGGCACGTTCTCCAGCACCGCCCTGGCTTCGTCGAGTCTGCCTTGCGCCACGTTCCGCACGACAATCCGCTCCATGTCGGCGTTTTTGCTCATCACGAGCGCAGCGCCAACCACAAACTGCTTCAGCGCCAGCACCACCGCCGACAACGCGACCGGAACGAGCACCGACAGCAGGACCGATACGAAGCAGTTGGCGACCCCCCGGTGCTCCGCCGGCGCGCGGACCGTGTCGTACGGGCGGATGGCCACGTCGAACGACCGCTCCGCTGCGATCATCGCGACCCAGCCCGCGTACAGCGCGAGGAGGAACCAAAACAGCGGGTCCCGCGGGAGCCGGTGCCGCGGCCGGCGTGCCGGCGGCATGCCTCGGGCACTCGCCGGGGCGCCGGGCTGCTGGGTGAGGAGGGTCAAGGGGATGCAGACCAGGGGGAGGATCCACGCGTGGTGGATGGAGTGCGTGACGAAGTCGAACGCGAGGCCCTCGACTGCCAGGAGAAGGAGGGCCGTCCGGAAGGTGGTCTGCACGACGCGCTCGGTGCGCTCGGAGGACTGGCGGAGAAGCTGGGCGCTCAGGTTGCAAGGGTCGGTGGTGTTCCCGCCGTCGCCGCCGCCCCCGGTGAGCGGCGTGGCCTCCTGCGGGGTGACGTCGCTGCGAGGCGAGATCAGGTGCCGGGCCTCGCCAGCGGTAGGGCTCGTGATGTCGCTCAGGTCGCCCGTCCGCAGCGGTGCCATCGCATCCGGCGAAACGACAGACGGTGAGAGCGTCAGCGCCCCGTCTTCCGCCTGGATCAGCAGCCGCACGTCTCCCGCCGGTTCTCCCGCGGGGCCCGCGGGCCCCGCGGGCAGCCGACGGCGTTCCGCGATCGTCTTTTTCGCGTACGTCGCGGTCTCGACGCCTTCCGACGCGTGGTGCTTCGCGCTGTACGTGTGGCCGTCGTCTTTGTCGGTCTCCTGCCTTGCCGCAGGCGGCGCCGGCGCGGTGTCGTCGAGCGACGACTGGATGCGAGAAAGCGGGTTTTCAGCGATAGTGTTCGAAAGCGACTTCGACGTGCTGTGCCGGTCGAGGGAGTCCATGCGGTACAACCCCGGGGTGACCGGAGTCACGGGCTCTCGCTTTTCCCGCTCCCCAGACCGCACCGTTTCCGACAGGCCCAGCGGCTCGGTCGCGTTGCCCAGTTCGACGGTCTTCGGCGTGCCGTCCGGGGTGGGCGCCGCCTTTTTCTGGCAAGACGACGCGCCGATAAACCCAGCCGGGACCCGCGGCTCCATCGGCTGCGTGCCGCGCCGCAGCGCGGAGATGTCGATGAAGCCTGAGGTGGCGAGGGCTGAGGTTCCGCCGAGGTGGTGTTCCTTGCCCTCGTTGAGCGTCGGGGAGCTCGTGAAGCCGCCGCCTCGCGGGAGGCTGTGGTTTTGGGTGGATCCGGACGCTTTCCACGAGCTGAGCGAGCAGTTCATGCAGGGCCCGCCTTCGGCGCACCCGCAGGAGGACGAGCTGTCGAGGCCCTGTTCCGAAGCGCCGCTGCCAGCGATCGGCCGAATCATCTGCGCGGTGCGCGTGCTGTGTCGGAACCAAGCCGCCAGCGCCGCGAAGCTGAGGCACGCGAGACCCGCGACCGCAACCCGCCCCAACCCAAACCGGCCGTGGTCGATCGCGAACGCGGCAGCCACCGCAGCCCACACGGCCGCGATACCGAGCAACGCCTTCAGCACCGCCCCTTGCCACTCCCGCAGCGGGAGGCCCAGCGGCGGCCCGTCTCCTGGCGCCATGGTGCGCGGGGTTCCCGAGCAGGGCACCCTTTTACACACCCAGCAGGCAGGCACGCAGTTGTTAGTCGCCTTTTTTGTATATTGCCGACAACAAATGCCAACTCCGGGGTTGATGTACAGTCTGGGGTGTCTTTCGACGTTTCTTGCTATCCTTCCTTTTGGGTGGTGGTTCGGCTGTCAATCCGTTCTCTTTTTCCTTTCCGTTCGCTAATTTTCTCGCTTTTTTTTTTTTTTTTGTTTCGTTCCCGAACGCGAACGAGGATGGTTCACCCCGCTCTTTTCTTCTTTTTGCTGCTGGTACAAAAAAAAAAAAAGTCGGTGACCTTGTATTCTCTCCTTTTAGAGAGGGTTCTCTACGGCACTTTTCCCTTCTTTTTCTTTATTGTTGTGATAGTGGCGGCTGGAGTTTTGAGCTACTTGATTATATGTTTATTTCGTTTTTTTGCTGTCGGTTCTTTCGGCAGATTGATACAGAAATCACAGCGAACCGGGGACTGAGAGAGACAGATGAAAAGTGTGTGAGGAGGGGATGGGGGGTGTTGTGCGCCCCCGTCTGGACACTTGGCGGAAATATTGTTTTTTTATTTTTATTTTTTTCAGACAGATGGGAAAAGAAAACACAAGAAGTGTTGTGTCTTTGGCTTTTCAGGTGTGATGAGCTCCAGAAGGAACAATGGGTTTATTTTCTTTGCTTGTGTCTCTTTGACTTTGTAGAACGAAAATGTCTCCCCTTTGCCAGTTGGGCAACCGGGGGGTGGGTGGGGATTGGCAACCTCTGTTACTAACTTTGCTTGGTAATCGGGGTTGTGTGTATCCTTCTTCCCCCTTTTTTTCTTTTTCAACTCCCTTCCTGTGCAATGTTGAAGCGTTTACGACGTGGGCTTATTGTGCGCGATTCTGGTAGCTGCGCGTTTGAGATTCGAAGGGTCTCCGGGGGTCAGAACCCGTTGTACTCCCCTTAAAGTCTCCGGGTGACCTTCGTCGTTAAGGGAAGATATCCTTTGTGCTCTGAGTGTCGTAAGAGTGGTGGTTACACGAGGTAAGAGGATCGGTGGGTACCTTGGTTGTTGGTCATTGGTGGTTTCGGCCATTGTCCACATACCTTACATACGGTGAGCCCTCCTCAGTATGGTGCCGCGGTGCCGCAGTAGGTGACTGTGTGTCTTCTTTGGTACACTGTCCCCATGAATAATGGTTAGCCATGTCCGGCGGGACTGTTCGTGACACAGAGAGAGAGAGAGACGAGTTGGAGTGCAGGGACCATCTCTCCGGGGAGTTTCCGGTCTCCTCACTTCTCTTCGTGCTGCTACGGCGGGCTAAGTCGCTCCGGAGGCTGCAGGTTGCGGCTCGAGTGGCGGCACCGGAGTTGGTGCTGCAGCTGGCTCTGGCCGGCGGGTGAGCTCGTCTCGCGGGGGATCGCCGCCTTGTAACGCTGTGGGCCCTCTTCTTTCTCGCGACTGCGCCGCCTACGGCTAAGTACATTCCTTCGAGAGATGGAGTCTTGGGCCCCCCAGGTTACTCTCCGATCTAGCAGGGATTTAGCGGTTATTCCAAGAGGCGGGCGCAATTGTAGCACGGGGGGATTCAAGAACGTGCGCGTGATGGTTTTCTGGTCAACACGGCTCACCCACTAAGAGCGAACGTGAGCTGGGTTTAGACCGTCGTGTGTTCGGGGTTGCTGAGCAATACGAGGTGGTCCCCGTTTTCACCCTATCCACGGTTGTTCGATTAGACAGCGTCGGGATGGGTTCTGGCTGAACCCTCATAGCTAGAACCCAGTCTGGAGGAATACGGTAGTTACTCAAGTTACTCAAGACACATCAGATTCTTCAGGCCGCAAATTGACCTCCAGAATAGTGTCTCCAACCTTGTGTGAAAGCCGGAAAGAACGTCGTGATAGTTAGATGGGAAATGAAGCTAGTCTCGCGCCTCCTTTCCTAGAGTAGAGGCTGCATTCTAGCGTTATTCTACTTTGGAAAAGGTCGCGTTGGCAGAAACGTCCAAATAACAACTGTCGCAGGGTTTGACGCTATGAAACCACCTGAGAGTCGTGCGGAAATTCTAGTGGTAGAGTTTTACCTTCGTGTTCGCCACAGATTTACTGACTGCAGCCACTGGGGTCCACTGCAAGATTCAATCAAGGGCAACAACCAGGAACACACTGGTAGGTGAGCAGCGACACCTCCCGAAAGTGAGCCAAGGGCGAAGGACGTATCTGCGGCTGCTGCGGCAGTTGCCCGGTGGCAGCCCCACACGCAGAACGCGGGGAAGGGAAACGTGCCCAACTACATTGAAGCCCCTTCCCGACCGTAGCATCCGAGGAAGGTGCAAACATGGATGGTGCTCACCACACGAAACCCGGTCGGACTCATCTTTGTAGACCCATTGCGCAACCTGGGGACTTGATGTCGGATGTTTGCTGGAAACCGGTCGGCGATGCACCAGGTAACCTGCTTTCTGTCAGATCACCCTCTCTTGCGGGGTGCCAGACACGGCGGTTTTGCTGCGCGTGGTTTCCGTGCGTCATATGCGACGGGGTCGAGAAGATGCGCACGGTGCTGTCCGAACAGCCAGCGGCTACCATGCACTCTCGCTGGTAGTCGACGGCGGGGACCGCCGAGTTGCCTTCGCCGCAGGTCAGCGTGAGATTCAGCCTGCCGTCGGCACTCCCAGCGAAGTTTCACAGAGGGGCTCCGAGGCAGTCTTCCACCAGGGTCCCTTTCCGGATGCCGTCCGTTTGTAGAAACCTGTCTAAAGAAGCCGTGTTGTGAGCGTACGTGCCCTGAACCGAAATCTCGACAACTGCGTCGGTTGCGGCCGTCACTCTGCGTGCTTTTTTGTGTTATTATACCGAAGGCGCGAACCCGCACTGCACGACACACCCGGCCGCATCGTACCCGGCGAAGTCCTTGAGCAAGCAGCCGCTGCTCGCATCGAACAACCGCAACCCGTCGTCAGCCCCGGCCACTAGATTCAGCCTGCCGTCGGCACTCCCAGCGAAGCTTCACAGAGGGGCTCCCAGGCATGGCCTGGGTCCCTTTCCGGATGCCGTACGTTTGTAGAAACCTGTCTAAAGAAGCCGTGTTGTGAGCGTACGTGCCCTGAACCGAAATTTCGACAACCGCGTCGGTTGCGGCCGTCACTCTGTGTCAGCTTCTCCGCATGCGGCCACGGCACTTACGTTTTGCATGCTTTTCTGTGTTATTGCGACGGGGTCGAGAAGATGCGCACGGTGCCGTCCGAACAGCCAGCGGCTACCATGCACTCTCGCGGGTTGTAGTCGACGGCGGGGACCACCGAGTTGCCTTCGCCGCAGGTCAGCGTGAGGCACTGCATGCCCGTCAGCAGGTTCCAGAACACAACCTCCCCCGACAGCGACCCGCTGAAGACGTAGTCGCCCGAAGGCGCGAACCCGCACTGCACGACACACCCGGCCGCATCGTACCCGGCGAAGTTCTTGAGCAAGCAGCCACTGCTCGCGTCGAACAACCGCAACCCGTCATCAGCCCCAGCCACTAGATTCAGCCTGCCGTCGGCACTCACAGCGAAGCTGCACAGGGGGACTCCCAGGCAGTCTTCCACTAAGGTCCCCTTCCGGATGTCGTATGTTCGGAGGAACCCGTCTAACGAAGCCGTGTGGACGAGAGTGTCGCGGACCGAAATCTCGACGATCGCGTCAGTTGCCGCGGTCAGTGTCTGCAGGGGGGCGGCGCTGCGGAGGCTCCGCAGGTCCCAGAATTTGACGGTCGCGTCGTGGCTGCCGGACACGAGGACGTTGTCCCCTGCTGTGAACTGCACCGCGCTCACCGCGTCTTGGTGCCCGCGCAATTTGGCCGTCGGCTCGTCGCGGGAGACGTCCCACACGTAAACAAGGCGCTCGCCCCCTCCGCTGGCGATGCGGTCGTTCGCGCCGCTGAACGACGCGTCGTTGATCCCGGCGGTGTGCCCCACGTACGCCTTCGCGAGGCTCCCGGACGCGGCGCTCCACAGCCGCAGCCTTCGGTCGCTGCCCCCGGAGACCAGGTACCTGCCCTCGTTGTTAAACCGCACCGTGGCTACAGAGCCGCGGCCACCCGCCTCCACCAGCGTCGCGGCAGCGTGCCTTGGCAGGACACTCGGCATCGTTCTATCTTAGAATGAGCGCTGAAGACTACATGTAGGTGGTGTTGGCGGTGGGAGGCCCTGGTAGGTTTCAGAGTATGCAGGAGAGTCAACTGAGTTGTCAACTACTAACTTCTTCTTTCAGTCTGCAAGTAGATATTTAAAAGTATTCCGGAGAGTAAAACTGAGTTGTCAACTACTAACTTCTACTTTCAGTCTGCAAGTAGATATTTAAAAGTATTCAGGAGAGTAAAACTGAGTTGTCAACTACTAACTTCTTCTTTCAGTCTGCAAGTAGATATTTAAAAGTATTCCGGAGCGTAAAACTGAGTTGTCAACTACTAACTTCTTCTTTCAGTCTGCAAGTAGATATTTAAAAGTATTCAGGAGAGTAAAACTGAGTTGTCAACTACTTTGCACTTCCCATTTCAGTCTAAAGATTTAGAGTGAAAGTTCGCTTTTTGATATGCGGGTATTTGATAGTCCCCGGGCGACCTTTGTTAAAATGGGTCGTTGAACGGGCGGCGCTGCGGAGGCCCCGCAAGTCCCAGAATTTGACGGTCGCGTCGTGGCTGCCGGACACGAGGACGTTGTCCCCTGCTGTGAACTGCACCGCGCTCACCGCGTCTTGGTGCCCGCGCAATTTGGCCGTCGGCTCGTCGCGGGAGACGTCCCACACGTAAACAAGGCGCTCGCCCCCTCCGCTGGCGATGCGGTCGTTCGCGCCGCTGAACGACGCGTCGTTGATCCCGGCGGTGTGCCCCACGTACGCCTTCGCGAGGCCCCCGGACGCGGCGCTCCACAGCCGCAGCCTTCGGTCGCTGCCCCCGGAGACCAGGTACCTGCCCTCGTTGTTAAACCGCACCGTGGCTACAGAGCCGCGGCCACCCGCCTCCACCAGCGTCGCGGCAGCGTGCCTTGGCAGGACACTCGGCATCGTTCTATCTTAGAATGAGCGCTGAAGACTACATGTAGGTGGTGTTGGCGGTGGGAGGCCCTGGTAGGTTTCAGAGTATGCAGGAGAGTCAACTGAGTTGTCAACTACTAACTTCTTCTTTCAGTCTGCAAGTAGATATTTAAAAGTATTCCGGAGAGTAAAACTGAGTTGTCCACTACTAACTTCTTCTTTCAGTATGCAAGTAGATATTTAAAAGTATTCCGGAGAGTAAAACTGAGTTGTCCACTACTAACTTCTTCTTTCAGTCTGCAAGTAGATATTTAAAAGTATTCCGGAGAGTAAAACTGAGTTGTCAACTACTAACTTCTTCTTTCAGTATGCAAGTAGATATTTAAAAGTATTCCGGAGAGTAAAACTGAGTTGTCAACTACTAACTTCTTCTTTCAGTCTGCAAGTAGATATTTAAAAGTATTCCGGAGAGTAAAACTGAGTTGTCCACTACTAACTTCTTCTTTCAGTATGCAAGTAGATATTTAAAAGTATTCCGGAGAGTAAAACTGAGTTGTCAACTACTAACTTCTTCTTTCAGTCTGCAAGTAGATATTTAAAAGTATTCCGGAGAGTAAAACTGAGTTGTCAACTACTAACTTCTTCTTTCAGTATGCAAGTAGATATTTAAAAGTATTCCGGAGAGTAAAACTGAGTTGTCAACTACTAACTTCTTCTTTCAGTCTGCAAGTAGATATTTAAAAGTATTCCGGAGAGTAAAACTGAGTTGTCCACTACTAACTTCTTCTTTCAGTCTGCAAGTAGATATTTAAAAGTATTCCGGAGAGTAAAACTGAGTTGTCAACTACTAACTTCTTCTTTCAGTCTGCAAGTAGATATTTAAAAGTATTCCGGAGAGTAAAACTGAGTTGTCCACTACTAACTTCTTCTTTCAGTCTGCAAGTAGATATTTAAAAGTATTCCGGAGAGTAAAACTGAGTTGTCAACTACTAACTTCTTCTTTCAGTCTGCAAGTAGATATTTAAAAGTATTCAGGAGAGTAAAACTGAGTTGTCAACTACTAACTTCTTCTTTCAGTCTGCAAGTAGATATTTAAAAGTATTCCGGAGAGTAAAACTGAGTTGTCCACTACTAACTTCTTCTTTCAGTATGCAAGTAGATATTTAAAAGTATTCCGGAGAGTAAAACTGAGTTGTCAACTACTAACTTCTTCTTTCAGTATGCAAGTAGATATTTAAAAGTATTCCGGAGAGTAAAACTGAGTTGTCAACTACTAACTTCTTCTTTCAGTCTGCAAGTAGATATTTAAAAGTATTCCGGAGAGTAAAACTGAGTTGTCAACTACTAACTTCTTCTTTCAGTCTGCAAGTAGATATTTAAAAGTATTCCGGAGAGTAAAACTGAGTTGTCAACTACTAACTTCTTCTTTCAGTCTGCAAGTAGATATTTAAAAGTATTCAGAGTAAAACTGAGTTGTCAACTACTAACTTCTTCTTTCAGTATGCAAGTAGATATTTAAAAGTATTCCGGAGAGTAAAACTGAGTTGTCAACTACTAACTTCTTCTTTCAGTATGCAAGTAGATATTTAAAAGTATTCCGGAGAGTAAAACTGAGTTGTCAACTACTAACTTCTTCTTTCAGTCTGCAAGTAGATATTTAAAAGTATTCAGGAGAGTAAAACTGAGTTGTCGACTACTTTGCACTTCCCATTTCAGTCTAAAGATTTAGAGTGAAAGTTCGCTTTTTGATATGCGGGTATTTGATAGTCCCCGGGTGACCTTTGTTAAAATGGGTCGTTGAACGGGCGGCGCTGCGGAGGCCCCGCAAGTCCCAGAATTTGACGGTCGCGTCGTGGCTGCCGGACACGAGGACGTTGTCCCCTGCTGTGAACTGCACCGCGCTCACCGCGTCTTGGTGCCCGCGCAATTTGGCCGTCGGCTCGTCGCGGGAGACGTCCCACACGTAAACAAGGCGCTCGCCCCCTCCGCTGGCGATGCGGTCGTTCGCGCCGCTGAACGACGCGTCGTTGATCCCGGCGGTGTGCCCCACGTACGCCTTCGCGAGGCCCCCGGACGCGGCGCTCCACAGCCGCAGCCTTCGGTCGCTGCCCCCGGAGACCAGGTACCTGCCCTCGTTGTTAAACCGCACCGTGGCTACAGAGCCGCGGCCACCCGCCTCCACCAGCGTCGCGGCAGCGTGCCTTGGCAGGACACTCGGCATCGTTCTATCTTAGAATGAGCGCTGAAGACTACATGTAGGTGGTGTTGGCGGTGGGGGGCCCTGGTAGGTTTCAGAGTATGCAGGAGAGTCAACTGAGTTGTCGAGTACTAACTTCTTCTTTCAGTCTGCAAGTAGGTTTCAGAGTATGCCCCCCTAACTTGCATGGGCGAAACCATGCCCGCTAATGCGTTCCGACAAACTAACCTGCAGCTCGCTAAATGCGTTCGACGACCTAATTTGCATGCGAAACCATGCCCGCTAATGTGTTCCGACAAACTAACCTGCAGCCCGCTAATGCGTTCGACGACCTAATTTGCATGCGAAACCATGCCCGCTAATGTGTTCCGACAAACTAACCTGCAGCCCGCTAATGCGTTCGACGACCTAATTTGCATGGGCGAACCCATGCCCGCTAATGTGTTCCGACAAACTAACCTGCAGCCCGCTAATGCGTTCGACGACCTAATTTGCATGGGCGAACCCATGCCCGCTAATGTGTTCCGACAAACTAACCTGCAGCCCGCTAATGCGTTCGACGACCTAATTTGCATGGGCGAACCCATGCCCGCTAATGTGTTCCGACAAACTAACCTGCAGCCCGCTAATGCGTTCGACGACCTAATTTGCATGGGCGAACCCATGCCCGCTAATGTGTTCCGACAAACTAACCTGCAGCCCGCTAATGCGTTCGACGACCTAATTTGCATGGGCGAACCCATGCCCGCTAATGTGTTCCGACAAACTAACCTGCAGCCCGCTAATGCGTTCGACGACCTAATTTGCATGGGCGAACCCATGCCCGCTAATGTGTTCCGACAAACTAACCTGCAGCCCGCTAATGCGTTCGACGACCTAATTTGCATGGGCGAACCCATGCCCGCTAATGTGTTCCGACAAACTAACCTGCAGCCCGCTAATGCGTTCGACGACCTAATTTGCATGGGCGAACCCATGCCCGCTAATGTGTTCCGACAAACTAACCTGCAGCCCGCTAATGCGTTCGACGACCTAATTTGCATGGGCGAACCCATGCCCGCTAATGTGTTCCGACAAACTAACCTGCAGCCCGCTAATGCGTTCGACGACCTAATTTGCATGGGCGAACCCATGCCCGCTAATGTGTTCCGACAAACTAACCTGCAGCCCGCTAATGCGTTCGACGACCTAATTTGCATGGGCGAACCCATGCCCGCTAATGTGTTCCGACAAACTAACCTGCAGCCCGCTAATGCGTTCGACGACCTAATTTGCATGGGCGAACCCATGCCCGCTAATGTGTTCCGACAAACTAACCTGCAGCCCGCTAATGCGTTCGACGACCTAATTTGCATGGGCGAACCCATGCCCGCTAATGTGTTCCGACAAACTAACCTGCAGCCCGCTAATGCGTTCGACGACCTAATTTGCATGGGCGAACCCATGCCCGCTAATGTGTTCCGACAAACTAACCTGCAGCCCGCTAATGCGTTCGACGACCTAATTTGCATGGGCGAAACCATGCCCGCTAATGCGTTCCGACAAACTAACCTGCAGCCCGCTAATGCGTTCGACGACCTAATTTGCATGGGCGAACCCATGCCCGCTAATGTGTTCCGACAAACTAACCTGCAGCCCGCTAATGCGTTCGACGCCCTAACTTGCCTTTTTTGTGCGTACTAGCGGAACACACCTGCTTTGGTAAGTTTCATGTAGTACGTTGCCAACTACTAATTTGTAGTACCAACAATGCATTGGTAACACAAAAAAACGGGCAAGACGGAAAGGCTCGTGTGATCCCGCATAAGCGCAGGAAGACAAGGCGAGAAAGCCAGGAGGAATACGGGACTCACGAAGAAAAAAAATGGGGAAGAAAGAAGAAAAAAAAGACAAGGCAAGGGGAAAAAAAAAGAGATGAGTGAGAAACGAGTGTTGGAGCGCAGGGGTCCGTCTCCAGAACTCCCCTGACACCCCCCCCCGGGAGTGGGGTCACGCCTTCAGCGTTGTGACTGACCGAGTGGCATGTGTGGCTCAAGGGAGGGAGAAGAGGAACAAAGCAATCTTTAGAAACAAAGGAGTGTCCCAAGCAGCCAAGCAGCCTGGGCGGCGCCGATGCAAGGGCACACTGCATCAGTGACGCATCGGCAGCATGTGCGCTTCAGGATGGAGGATGCTGTCGTGAGCGACATAGTGCGTGCCCGGTTGATCGTTCCGCACTTGTGAACCCCTGTTTCATTTTTTCGGGTTGAGAATTGTGCAACCACCAAAACATGCTGCGTCTTTTTCCCCTGCACAATGCACTGTAAGGCAACCCGCAAAGTTGTTAGGACCGAAATACTCAAAAAAAAGGGGCCGCCCGGTGCTTATTTCGACGAGGGAAACCGCACAAAATTGCACAAGGGAACTTTCTCTCTAAAATATGCGAGGTGGCCGGCAGTTACAAAGTTTCAGTGGAGGGAAGTGTGTAGAAGCAGACCCACGAAACTCAGGTAAATTCAAAACGCTCAACTTGTAACCACAACGAACGCAAACTTCCCATTTAGCGTTGTAACCGCACTACCCTGAACCCAAATCCTGGACGTGGTTTCAGGTGGCAAATTGGTGATCAGAAGGTCCTACTTACGGTGGTGCCCCACACATTGCATGTGGCTGAAAAAAGAAAATACTCGAGGGGCTGCCTTGTGCTTACTTCGAAGGAGGCTAGAGGGCGAGAAACAATACAACTACAAAGTGGGTCTTTTTTGTTGAACGCTGACGCCCGCCACTGAACCCAGATTCACCTGTGTTTCGTGTGGGCTACAGCACATTTACCTCCTTTGATATTTTGCAGCTGGCAGCTCCTCAAGTATTTCCTACAAAGCGGGTGCTTATACAAAAAAAGAAGAAAGGGCGTGGGGGAGGAAGGGGGCGATGTGATATCGGGATCGTCCCTGTACTGGTGTGCGCAGCATGTATGGCTGCCAGTCGTACTGTGCACATGGTTGGAGTACTTCGCTGCCCGTGACGAGAAGGCTTACAGAGGTAAGCCTTGAGATGCAAGGCACAGAACAGCTTCTGTGGTAGGGATGAGCTCGTGCTTGTTCAAGTAACTCATCCCGCGCCACCTGCTCGTCCAGCTGGTCCAGGGCAAGGGCAAAGACCTATCGGGCTATGCAGTTTACTGAAGGAATAGGAGCAAGACGCACGGCTAGATGAGCACAACCACCTCGGATCAACACCAGAAGAATTCGGGGTGGGGCTGGCTTCGACGACTAGTAATATTCCGGTAAATAGTAGCACTCCTGAACTAGCCCGAACCAACAGGATCACAGAATGTCAGTCACACCTGCCAAGCCAGTGCGAAAGGCCAGAAGACGCCAGCTCCAATTCCTGGCGGGCAGCAGGAAATCTACGCAGAGGAGGTGCGCCACGTAAAGCGAATGATTGGGGGCCTCTACTTCGGCCAGTTCTGAGCCTTCAGATGGGCCATCGTCGGAGGTTCTTCATTGCGCTCTGGTGAGGACTGGTTCTTAGTTCCCCCTTACGGACGAAGAAGTATGGGGGCTGTCGAGGGTGCGATAAGCTTTCTGAAGAAACTATGGGTCTCGAGCACCAGAGTTGTACGACTCCGAAATGAAGGAACCGGGGGGGCTCCTTGAGAAGGCTTCGTGACGCACCGCTTGACAGCAACAAACACTGGTCTTTTGTGGCGTGTCCCCTGGAGGCGCAGTGTCTGAACTTCAGCTCCAGTTTTGACTTTTTGACATAACGGGCGGCGAAGGATGAACTGACCTCGCTCATCATATCCCACGAAGCTGACATGCATATTCGCCATACCGACAGCGAGGTAACTACTACTATCGTGATCATGCCATTGGAATGTAGCGGGGGCTGAAAACCCTGGGGCAACGGGCAAAACGGAGTTTTGGATGGGGGGGGGAGGAAAGTTGAAAAGGGGAACAAAGAAAGTTGCCACTCACACAGAGGCCCGACGGAGAGCGTGTTTGATATTCTTTTTAGAGTGACACTCAGAATGGTGCGTGCATGAGTGCAAAACCCCAGTTCTTTTTTGGCACCTGAGAGAGGCTGCGTTTCGGAGTGGTAGAACTCGTTTGCTGCACTTGAAACTGGCAAAGTAATAGAATCGGGGGTTGGAATTTAAGTTTGGCACCTAAAAAGTGGTAGATCTGGGGTTTCGCTCTTGGGCATTGCACACCAATCTTTCTCTCTGCTTTTTAATACATCGACACCTCTGTCGGAAACCAGAACTTGACTCCTTCAAGCTGGGTGTTTAGCAGCTTGGGCACACCGATGTACTCCAGCCCTCGCGTGTTTAGTTGTAGACCGTTTCTCTTGTTTCAAGAAGCCGATACTTTTTAAAAGTCTCTAGTCGACCGGTTGACCGGGGCGGAGGTTTTTTTTAGGGAGGGAGCGGAGGAAAGAGGGGGGAGGAGGGTTTTGCGCACTATCTTCAGGCACACGGTGAGGTCCAGCCTCAGAAGCTGGAGTTGAAGAGGGTGGGCCCGAGTCACTCCCGAAAAAGCGGGTGTGCTACAACCAAAACGCGTGTAAAATTCACACCCGAAAAGCGGGTGTGAACGCCCGCTTTTTGAACCTCCAGCTTTAACTTCACAGCTTCTGAGGCTCGGCTCCACCGTGCACGATGAACAGAAGTTTGAATAAGACAAGCTGGTCCGCCGTCCCCATCTCTTTTGGAGTACGGACTCAACTCGTGTAGGGAATACGGGACTTTCACCCTCTGTGCACACGGTGGAGCAGCCTCAGAAACGGGATCAAAAAGTTGGTGCGCCGGGGTAAGGAATTCTGATCAACCACCAAAACACGCTGCCTACGTCTTTTTAGCCTGCACAATACATTGAAGGGCAACCCACAAGATTGTTAGTACTAAAAAAACGGGTGCAATCCCCGCTTTGTGAGTGTCGTGGGGCACGCCGTAAAAAGAAGCCAGTGCGTTCTCGCGAGCCGTAGACACACTGCAGGGGTTGGGGCTTAATATCAAACTGATTACTCAAGCACGGCTGCAGGGGCCGTCTTGCGATTCATCGAGGGAACCCCACTAGGCATTACTCTTCGACGGAACAGCAATCAGCCTCACCTGCTGTCCTGTCCGCAGACACCCAGGACACTTCATGTGTCCTCATAAACACGTGGGATATCGCAACGCAGGCCGAGCCGGGATGCATTTCACTGGCCCACTGCAAATGAATCTGACCATTGCAACAAAAGCGCCCGGTGCGTCGACATGGATGCCGGGGTTACCATTGACAAAGCAGGGATGGACACGCGACGCCGAACAGAGAAGAGAGATGGAAGCTTTTTCAGTGTTTGGTTGCGGGGAGGCAAGAAATGTACACGTGCTGTGTATGTGTTGCTTCCATCGTTTTTAAGCGGGGGTTCTAGCGTTTTTTTTTTTTTTTTTTTTTTTTTTTTTTTTCCCTTTTTTTCTTTTTTTTTTTTTTTTTTTTTTTTTTTTCTTTCTCTTTAGTTTTCAGAGTCTCCGGGATGACCTTCGTGGCCAATGGGTTATCTCTGTTTCGCGGACAAATGGGAAGGTGGATAACTGTTTCTTCTCGTTTCATGGTACCAGGGAAAGCCTGCTACACGGGAGCCAAGCTTCACGTGTTCGGCGGTACTGCAGAGCCACGGGCCTACGGGTCAAGTGGCTCTACCGATTTCCCAAACTAAAGCACCAAGGCTTGGCGCACCTTGGGGCTTGGCGCTCGCGCTGAACACAAGCTCGTCGAGACGGTCAGCCGCAGGGCAGAGCGGACGGGGTTGTGGCACTGTGCCGCCTCCGACTCAAGCTTTGCAAGCTGTGGTTGACCGTCACGTTCCTGGACCAGGAGCGGCCTTTTTCTTCTTCTTTCTCGTGCTTATGATCGGCAGCTAGATCCAGCCGGAACGGTCTCGCAGGTGTGCAGCCACGGGTCTACGGGTCAAGCAGCTGCCTACTTCCAAAACCAAAGCATCCTTCAGGAAGTCCTTCAGGAATCCAAAAAGCAGCCACAACACAAACCCGCAACGAACCCTACAGGGTAACAACATCCAGAAAGTCCCGGGAGACTTGCTCTAGATCGGTGCAGGTTGGAGAAATGGCCGGAGAATTGCCCACCAAACCGTCGGGGAAACAGTCGGGGACCACAAAGGACCCACAAAGGGTGGATGCCGGAATTGGCGCTTGCGCTGAACCCGAGTCCGCGGAGACGGTCAACCTACAGGGGCAGAGCGGACACAGTGCTAGCCCCGCGCACGCAAGCTTTTTTGCACTGGAGCGAACTTCTTCTTCGGCTTCTCTTTTACATCTTGGTTTGGCAGGAGCTCTTCCGCTCTCGGGAAAGGTCAGCGCGGTAGCGATGACCACGAGAACACAGCTTGATTGAGCCGGTCCATCCCCTCTTGATAGACCGTGATAGACCGAAGAATACAGCATCGGGCAATTCGATGCGACCGTGGTGGACCGTGATTCACTGAGATAAACAGCGGCCAGCACTTTGCGATGCAGTTTCAAGAGATAGGGACAAACCGGCTCAAAATACACACGTGCAGGCGGGTGGGGAGAGGCTCTGGGACTGCTAAGGCGCGACTACCCCCGTCTCTGTCCCTGCCAGGGAGCCTCCCCAAATAGCCTTGCCCACCTGACGGTGGGCCACCCTTTGATTCGTTTTGATGTGTTCTCGAGGAGGTTGTGCTCTGATCGCAGGAAGTGATTTCTTTTTAGAGGAAATGAGAAGCTCGTCGCCGCAAACCGCGGCGTTTTCGCTTGCGCCCTGAATCCAGCTGTGTGAACTGTACAACGATCGGGCGCTGCGCTCAAAAAATACTCGAGGGACTGCCTTATGCTCATTTCGAAGGAGGCTAGAGGGGGGAGAAAACAATACAACTACAAAGTGGGTCCTTTTTAGAGTGCAAGTTCGCTTAGGGATCCGGGGTTTTAGTTTCCGGGTGACCATTGTCGAAAAGGTTCCTTTAAGGTACAGTATGTTAGTGTGCGTATCGTATCTGCTGTAGTGGCACGTGTACTTGTGCGTGTTTTTTTGTTGAACGCTTACGCCCGCCACTAAACCCGATTTACTTGTGTTTCGTGTGGGCTACAGCACATTTACCTCCTTTGATCTTTCGCAACTGGCAGTCTCCTCAAGCATTTCTTACAAAGCAGGTGCTTGTATTTTGCTTGTGCGTACGTGTGTAAACCCTGTTTTGAGTGATTTAACACAGCACGCTGCCATCCGACACACTTTTTGATATAGACAAGCAAGCTTGTTACCATAAAAAAAGCCAACCGCCCGTTTCATTGTACAGAACAATCCTCCGGAACGACCACGGAACAGCTTCTGCGCAGAATTGCGGCCAGCCGAACGGTCCCGCCGTGTGCAGCTTTTTTTGTCCAGCAAATGCACCGCGGCAGCGTACTCTCCTCACTCCCGTTAGATGATGAAAAGGGTAAAGGTGCCTCAGGGGACTGGTTCCCGTGGGAAAGCAGTCAGCAACCTTTTTTGCGAATTAGTGCCTGCGTTGGACATTTCACATTGGGACTAGTCCCCTGAGGCACTTTCCCAAGAAAACATGGTTTGAAGGAAGTGCGCAAGGCAAGGAAGAGCCAGATCCGATATTTCTTTTCTTTTCTTTTCTGTTTGGTTGCGACTTGGCCGTAAAAATAGAGGCTGACGGAGGCAGTGTTCGGCTTCATTCTTTCTTTCAGTTTCCTTGTTGCTTCTCCCTTCCCGGTATTTGTTTTCTTCGGGGGTGGGAGGTGAGTATTCTTTCCGGCGATTGCAACAGACAGTTAGGAGCTGTAGTAACAGGAGAACAGAGGCTGCCAGGACGACGTGTGCTCTTCTCGATGCTAAACGATTAATCGAGTTTCAGCGTGTGACGGAAGCAGAAGCATCGTAGTCCCTTATCTGTAGGCCGTGAAACGGAAAACGACTACCAAGCCGACAGAACAGCTGGACTCTTTTTCAGCTTGGCGTGTTCTATCCCTTCAGTTACCCAGCCCGTTGCACCAGGATAAAGGGCGCGTGTTGAAGGGAAATACTCGAGGGATCACCGACTGTAGGAAGCCCCTATGGAAATCCCGTCTGACTTTTTCGTACTTTTTTCTGTCTCGGTCCGAGTCAGACTTTTTTCGTACTTTTTCGAAAAGTACGCAAAAAGTACGTGCGCTCGGCTAAAGGCCGGCGCGGGGCGAGACTGTTAAAGTTCCGGCAACAGTAAAGTTCGGGCGCAGCTAAGTTCGGGCGATGCTAAGTTTGGTCGAAAACAATCCCCGACCGGAAAAGTGTCATGGGCGGGTCCGAACCCGGGCCTACCGGCCTGAAGGCCGACGCCGGCTCACTCTGCCACCCCTTTGCATTTTGGCAGGGGAAAAAAAAGCTAGCTTTGCACATCCCCAGCTCCAAAAAAACAATACACGTTTGAGTGTAGAGAAAAGTGGGGTTGGCTCGTATAGAGGCAGTCTCGAAGTACGAAAAAGTCAGACAGACGGCGGACCTGGAAATCTCGTCCAAGTCTAGAGTTTTCGTTGACCGCACTGCACTGCGCCCAAATCCTGGATGTGGTTTCAGGTGGCACATTTGCAAAAGCTCATGATCAGAAGGTCCTACTTGGGCGGTTCAGTTTCCTCACACATTGCGTGTGGCTAAAAAAAAAAAAGAAACGGTCTTGGGGTGGTTTTCTTGTATTCTCCCCGACGATAAGTTGTGGCAGTAGCCTGACCCTGAGGTGGCTCCATACGGCAGCTGCCTGGGTTTGGAAATGATAGCCGGTGCTTCTAAGTCTCCGGTTGACTGCTGACGCGGGTCAGCTTTTCAGTTGGGTCTGGGGAAAGGGAGCGCGGGTTCTGTTTTGAGTTTTCGGGCGAACTTTTTCCCTGGAAAAGGGTGGCCTTCCGCAACTAGCTGTCACTAACTATGGGCCTGCGAACTTGCACGATACGGGTGTGATCGATAACCCATTTGGGGTGAACTGCGAGGGGGGAGGTGTGGGGGATGAGGAAGACGGGTGTGTGTGCGTCAGGTGTTTGCTTTTCCTGGGGGGAAAATCTTAGTTTCGTGTTCAGGCGCTGCTTGCCTCTCATGTACGATGTTAGCATCAAGTCTTCTTCGAAGAAAATGTAAGGGGGGGGGAAATCACGAGGGGTCAAGAACTTCGTGAACGAAGTGAAAGAAGCTCTGGACGAACTCATACCGAAAAGGCGGCCTGAACGTGCATGGGGAGTGCCCTGTTGGTCGCGTGCGAAACACAACCAGCACCCGCCCCCTCCCGAAGAACTGCAGTGTGCGGGCAATTCTTCTTTTGCACGGCCCACGTCCGGAAACGGCATGGAAGCACTATCGTATTTTGTACCTCTTCTTCGGCACAGCAGCGCAGTTGACTTGTTAGGCTCCCCGTGGTCCTTTCGAGGTTGCAAACACAACGAGTGCGGCAAAATCTGAAGACATTTGAGGGCAATAACGCGGTCGATCCAGCATAACAAGCTGCCCGAGGTAAGAATATCAGAGAAGGAGAGAGAGAGTTAGAATAGAGCATCTATTTAGTATCGGAAAGTAGGTGCCAAGTAAATCTTGTGGCAGCCGCTAGTTTCGTTTAACCGTGAACCTAATAATCAGGGCTTACCCCAAATTCTCGCTTCCATTTTGAAGAGAGAGAGACAGGCTGGAGCTCCAGGGACCAACCATCTTTCGACCTTGCCTTCTGGAATGTTAGTGCTGGTTTTGAGGGATTAGGGAAGACAAGAAAATACTCGAAGGCTGCCTTGTGCTTACTTTGAAGGAGACCAGAGGGGGAGAAACAATACAATTACAAAGTGGGTCTTTTTGTTGAACGCTCACGCCCGCCACTGAACCCAGATTCACCTGTGTTTCGTGTGGGCTCCAGCGCTTCCTTTGTTTGTGCGCACTTCTGTTTTGTTCATCGAACGGGAGTGAGGATAGTACGCTGCCATCAACCTGTTTTACTACGGCCACTCGTGGGCACACCGAAAACTACTCGTGCCAGAAAACAACTTTTCTCTCGAGAATAAATAGCTATTGTCTCCGACCGAAGGTTGAGTCACCGCCGCGCTGCGCTGGTTGCGGGTTGACTTCAATAGTCCCTCGCGCAGATTTCTTTAAGAGTGAGAAGGGGCCCGGGGGAATGGGCTTCGTCGGAAACGGGTTTCTTTCTTTCGCGTGGGTAGGGGACTTTAACACTTTGTCTGACGGAGAAAAAAAAGTCGGGTTCAGCCAAAACCCCGGTTTTGGGCCCTGCGGTGCCTGTGGGTGTCTGAGTGCCTGGAACTGTCGCCCCGCGCAGGGGTAAGATAGGCTTGCGGTGCCGGTGCCCGTCTATCAAAGTACGGATGGTGAATGAAAATCTTCGAAGTTAGCAGTGACACACCGTGACGCGCCGCGTAGTACAGTAGCGTTACAGTACTGCAGGGGCCACTTTTTCTTTTTCAAATCGAAATTGATAAATTATCTTTTTATTTTTTTGAAAAACTGAAACCGGGAGACCGGGTTTCTAAAGTCCCTGGTGGTGGGGGTGCGAAAATTGGCTCACTTCATGCGCGACCTTCGATGCGAAATAATGCTCCCTTCGGATGGTGAAGGGAGACCTCTCCTTGGAATGGTGCAGTGTTTACACACGAGGCTAGGGTGCTTCGCTTTGTATTCGTTCTTTCGGGGAACGCATCAGTGACGTTCACGGATATCGCCCGCGAGGGAGGAGGATGAGGATTATTCAGGGTTCACGGGAAGTGCCCATGGAGGTCTAACCGATGCATCCCCTGTATGTGTTTGCGTGCGGAGACTGCGGCGTCACCCGGTATGGCCGTTTGAAAATAAGCAAGCGGAAATACCGCCTATCTCAAGCGCCTGAAGGGTGGAACTCCGCGCGTCTCCAGAATATTTGTTACCCCTTCTCTTTTCCCTCGGGTTGCTTGCTTTTTCGGGTTCTTTTCTTTTCCCTTCGACGACTTCTGCGAGGCGGGGGTGGGATCTAGAGGAACAGTCGGATATCATATGTGGTGTTAGGTTTTAACGACTAACGGAACCGCGGCTTTGTACAGACAGATCGCCGCGTCTTTTGACAATTGTTCCGGTTTCTTTCTGAAGTATTGATTGATGATGGGGGAACGAGGGATGCTCTCGAGGGCCGGTGTTTTTTTCAGAGTCCCCGGTTGACCATAGAGAGTGGAGAAGCGGCCAGCCACATGATAAGAACGTGGGAAGCGGGGAGAAGCCGGGGGGAGGTGGTCGGTTCACGGGGTCGCATCCCGATCAATTCCACTGGCGCGCTTTTTTTTTTTTTTGAGCAAGTGAAAAGGTTGGCTTTTTTGAGCGTTTTTTATTCTTTTTTGTTATCTTTTTAACGTGTTCTCGGGAGGTCAGAGGCTAGCACAATCTTCGAATACTTTTGGTGTTGTTTTTGCACTGACGGCCTTCAGGGAAACGTCTGCGGGCATGGCTACACAACCATGTCTGATTCAAACTGCATCTAGCGCTGCATCTAGGGCCGTTCGGAACATCAGAAGGACTAGCCATGCTGGAAGAGCATACATGATTCCTTTCCTAGACGCAGTAGACCCACTCTGGACTGTGAACCCACGGTGGGCCTACTTTGGCACCCACTGTGGACCTACTGTGGGACGCACCAAAGGTCGTTTCCTATCTGAGAGCAAACTCCATACGAGGACACACATTAATTTCGACAGGTATGGGCGATACGACTTGCTGTTCATTGAAGTTCACGGTGGCCAATGCGCTTGTCAGCTTGAAACTCCGGGAGTCGCCAAGGTGACTTTCAGCAAATGGATTTCTTCCTTTTCGCGACGCGATGTAAACAAATAGGGGTTGTTGCTGGTTTGTTGCTTTTTTTTGATTCCTTCTAGCGTTTTTCTTCTGTGGACCTTTTTGACTTTTTTTTTTGAAAACCTTGATGATCTCGGGACAGAACTTATTTCGAAGTGGCTGAACACACATAGGTTGTTTCGAAGGAATGAGTCTGGCATGGAGTGCGGGGCGTTCTTACAACACGCGACGCAATGGAGCCCGTCCCCTCTGCCTCTACAAGAGATGAGAGAGAAAAAGGAGGGTAGTCACGCCATAGCAGGCTTAGGGCCTCTCCCCGTCCACCTGCACCATGTGTACGCATGGCCATCGCCACCGTGCACATCAGGGGCGAGGCTGCTCAGCCAGGGGACTTCCCCACTCCTTTCCAGTGACGGTTTTTGTAATTCGTTTTCTCATATCAGAGAGGGGGAGAGAGAGACGAGTTGGAGTGCAGGGACCATCTCTTCGAGGAGCTTCCGGTCGCCTCACGTCAAACCCGTACTTCTAAGGCGGGCGTAGGTCGTTCCTGAGTCATATCATATATCGTACTTTTGGACTTCGTCGTGGTGCTGTAGAGTAGTTCTCTACGCCGCCCGCGATATTCGCTTAAACAACGGCTGAATCACGGCCGCACCGTGCCGTAAAATGGCAGGCCTTGCTTGGGGACGACATACGGTTTCGCCTTGGGGTACCAATGGTTGTTGGACTCCACTGCAAATCGGCGCCCGTGGGGTGGGAGGGAGTCTCGCGGAACCTTCGGAAGTTGGAGCTCGCAACGCAAGGCGGGGGCCCCTCGAAAATGAGCAACCTTTGGTTTGATCCTGGGCACAGGTGGTTTGCTGGGACTCCACTACGAATCGGCACCCCAGCTACGGATCCGAAGACCCTAACCCCACAAGGAAGCAGCTGCCGTCTTCCCATCATTGGATAAGTAAAACGACAACAAGAGTAGTGGTATTTCAATGTTGCGGCCTCCCACCTATTCTATACCTCTCGTGTCACTGCACAAAGTCAGACAAGAGTCAAACTCAACAGGGTCTTCTTTCCCCGCTGACGAAGTTTCAAGTCCGTTCCCTTGACTGCTGTTTCGCCAGATAGTAGGTAGGGACAGAAGGAATCTCATTGGTTCATTCACGCGCGTCTTGAATTAGAAGACGAGACAATTGGCTACGTTAAGAGAGTCATAGTTACTCCCGCCGTTTACCCGCGCTTGACCTGATCTCTCGGCGTTGACATTCCGGGCACTGGGCAGAAGTCACATTCCACTGGTGGTCTCTTCGGCTGGAACCCGCGGGAAGTTGGAGCTCCCAACGTGTCTGATGGTTTTCGCGAACGACAGTTGCTTTTCCCCCGGGCACTAGTGGTTGCTGGTCTCCACTGCATTTCGGCGCCAATGGAAGGTGGGCAGACGGAAGTTTTTTTGTGTTTCCGACGATCCCGTGGGACGTACAGATTTTTTTTTTCTTAGTTGAGAACGTTCGGCGAGCAACTGAAAACGCCTGCAAACCGGACTCCACCGTTTTGAAGAAGTTATGCAATGTACATGGTAACCCCCCATACGGACGGAGGGTGATTTTTTTTAGAGTTAAAGTTCGCTTGAAATTCCGGGGTTTTAGGGTCTCCGTGTGACCGTTCATGAATGGGTTCTCTTAGAGCAAGAAAGGGCTATGTGGTTACGGGTTGTATATTGCGTGCACGCTTTCGTTCTGGGTTATGGCTAGCCATGTCCGGGACTGTTTGTGACCGACACCAAGTACATTCCTTCGTGGAGTGTAGTCTTGGGCCCCCCACGTTCTACAAGTTGAGCAGGGGTTGCCTTGTAGCCCGTACCGGTCTGTTGTCCGCGTTTATATGTATTTTCTCGCAGTGTGGTGCTTGGATTTCGCGGCACTTGCGGTGCTTCACGTGGTGCGGGTTGTTTCCGTCCTAAAATAAGGTTTTTTTTGGCGTACAGATTTTTTTTTCTTAGTTGAGAACGTTCGGCGAGCAACTGAAAACGCCTAACAACCGGACTTCACCGTTTTGAAGAAGTTATGCAATGTACATGGTAACCCCCCATGGGAGACTTTTTTTAAGAGTTAAAGTTCGATGAGAAAATCCAGGATTTTGGTTTAATGTTTAGACAGAACACTGCCTCTCGTGCATGATTAAACTTGATCGCAAGCATAAAAGGTACCGTCGGAATCCACCAGCTGTCTTTTAGCGTTTTTTTTTATTTGGTGCAGTGTAGACTACAGTGTTGAAGTGCACTGTAGCAGTGCTACAGTCCGGGCTGGGGAGAACCCCAATTGTTTCAAGACTGTGATGAGCTTTTTTATAGGGGTTTTTTTTATCAGGGTGGCTATAGCCCGAGACTGATCTCGGAAACCGGGATGGCGCAGGAAGTGTGATTGAGATAGAAGTCCCGAATGCATATGCGTTCACCCTTGGCACCAGTGGTTGCTGGTCTCCACTGCATTTCGGCGCCAGTAGGGAGTCTCTTCGATAGGATCTTTCTCAAAATGAGCAGGTCCTCAAAGAACGCATTTGCTTTTACTCTAGGCACCAGTGGTTGGGGGTCTCCACTGCATTTCGGCGCCAGTAGGGAGTCTCTTCGATAGGATCTTTCTCAAGATGAGCAGGTCCTCAAAGAACGCATTTGCCTTTACTCTAGGCGCCAGTGGTTGGGGGTCTCCACTGCATTTCGGCCCCGTGGAGTGAAGGTGGGCGGTTATCGACACTACAAAATGTTACGGTGGCACGATCGGCCTCCAAAAAGACCAAAACGAGATTGGAACCAGGGCTTACGCTCCGTTTTCGGTCTCAGAGAAAATACATGTGGTCCACGTGTGGGCGCTCAAGGTTCGAGGGGAAAATACTCGACGTAGCTGCTTCGACTCCGAATGGAAGGGGGGAAATATAGAGGTAAGGGGCAAATACAATACAAACACAATCTGATTTGTTCTTCGCTTACACCACCGTGTGTTGTTTTCTCACTCAGGATTTTTTGACCTGTTGTGTTTGTGTGATTTGTCGTGTAGGGGTAGACCCGCATGACCTCACGTCCGTTCAACACGTGGTTCGGTAGTTACAGCACTTGGGATCCCTTCTGTTCTTTGTCGGGCAGCATCGTCGAGCATTTCCTTTCAAGCTGGCGCTTATGTAAAAAAAAAACCTTTCCCCTTATGTGCGACGGCAAAAGAAATAGCGCCGCTACTGGACTGGCCGACACCTGGCTGTGCGGCCTTGACCACTAGTGGGCCTAGACTCCCCTGCATGTGGGCCAATAAATCAAAATCCACACGTGGTACCTGTGGATCCACACGTGGGGGGAACAAAATCCAAAAAGAATTTAACGTGTGGAAATCCACACGTTCCACACGTGGAGCGTAAGCCCTTGATTGGAACGGAACACCCTCCGAAAAGCCGACTTGCACTCGGCGTCAGAATTCAGATTTAAAATTCCTCGGGGGGGGGGGGGGAGGGGGCATTTTTTTACCGAACATGAAATGTTGGAGGAAATGAGAAGCTCGTCGCCGCAAACCGTGGCGGTTTCACTTGCGTCCTGAATCCATCTTTACGTAAAAAACGATCAGGCACTGCGTTCAACGAAAACAACTCTCTCTCTCCCCATCATCATCATCATTAGTTTTGTATCAGCCGCGGTTGTGCGAGCTCTTATTTTCGATTTCGGAACGAACACATAATAACGGAAGGTGTTGTTCCAGGGAGGGCGTTGGAGCCAGTCTTTGTAGACTATGGGAATTCCCCCTCCCCACGAGCACCAGTGGTTGTAGGTCTCCACTGCATTTCGGCGCCTGGTGGATGGGTGGAAGAGTTTAAATATATGGTGCGCTGCGGTGTAATCCGCATTTTCCCAGGGAGAAGTACTGCGAGGACTACGCATAAAAAGCTGGAAGGTGTGGCCCACCCCATTTTCGCAGCAAAATACTCGAGGGACTGCCTGTTGTGTGTATATCCACGATCCACCTGTGCTCCGTGTGGGCTACGCATTTACCTTCTTTGAGACTGTGCCATTTTACCAGATTTCGGCCATGTTTTCTGGTCATTTTTATTCTCCAAATTTTGGCCATTTTTGGAACTGGCGGCCCTCAAGTATTTCCTACAAAGCAGGTGCTTATACGATATACGATTCGACAGGGTCCCCAGCAATTTCCGCGGAACACGTCAAAGATTTGCTTTCCTGCTGCAGACATTTTCCGGTACACGTGTGCTCGAAAAAAACTAGTGGGCCCACTGGCGCGTTTTCTTTGTTTTGTGTGCACAAGCGGAACTCACCTGTTTTTTTGGTAAGTTGCACTGTTGCCACGCTGCCTACCAAGTTCTTGGTACCAATGTTCAATAGGATGCAGGGAGAACCGACCAGATCCGGAGTTTAGAGATGGGTTTGTTGCGTTGTGAAGCAATTCTTTTTCGGGGAGGGGGGAGGGTTTTATGAAATAGGCGCAGGAATTCTCAGGGGGAAGGGGGGGTGTGGTGTACAGACTCAGCTTCATGTTGTTTAAGAACGCTGCCTTTTCAGGGGAGGGAGACGACAACCGTGTGCCTGCACGGTGGGACGTTCACGCAATATGGGTGCAGGTCTCTTCTCTTGGGTTGGCAGTCTTGACGCCCTTCGATGCAGAGAGGCGACAAGACTGTGTTGTCCCACGCCACAAAGTACTAGTTTAACGAAAAGGCAGAAAGCCTTTCGGATCTGTTTGGTGCTAGCGCTACGTCTTCTGAGAAGAGAGGTGGTAGAAGGAGAGAAGGGAAGCCGTAAAAGGCGTTTGGTTGGCTTCTTCGATTATTTTTTTTTTCTTTTTTGTCTTTCCGACGATCCCGTACGGGCGTACAGATTGGTGTCTTTCGACCTTTTGTTTGTTTGTCTTCTTCATATTTTCTGCTAACTACGAGGAACAATTTTTTTTTTTTTGCCCTCACGCGTCCCAGGGCACCAGTGGTTGTCTGACTCCACTTTCAAGGCGGCGCGGCGGGAGTGGGACCGAAGATACCGGACACCGCGAGAGTAGGAGAAAAGAAGAGAACCCCCTGGAGTTCTCGTTTGACCGCAGCTGCCCCTGACCCCTAGTCCTGGACGTGGCCTCAGGTGGCAAATCGGCGAAAATGATCGTGAACAGAAGGTCCTACTCGGGTCGGGCGGTTCAGTTTCCTCACACACTATTGCTGTGTGGCTAAAAAATTTAGATCTTGCGTTGGCACCATGAAAATGGTTCAAAACCAGTGTTTGATGACGAAAGCCCCGCGGAAACAGGGGCGGGAGATGGAAGAAGGCGCGGACGTATTTCTCGCAAGTCCGGGCTGAGGGGCTGATACATATGCGCCCTCCTGCAGTCGTTGTCTTCTTGAAATTGGTCGCTTCCTTTTCCTTTGCTACTACGCGGCTTTCATTTGCGGATCACAGAGATATCTTTCGTGTGGACTTGACATTCTCTCTGAAACACCGGGGGGGGTTGTGGGAAGGGGCATTTGGATTTTCTTTCGGGTTCGCGGTTATCGATGACGGCGCCGAGACTTTGATTGCTAATAAATGTCTTTTCATTGGGAATGAAAAGTTGCTGCTAGAATTCTTCTCCGGAGGGTTCTGTCTGGTGTGCCTCGCGGCCGTGTCTGCATTGATCATGAGGTTCACTGCAGAGCACGAACCTAGGGGGCACGAGTGCTGGGAATACGGGAGGAAATGCTGCGGGTGGCTCTGAGCTCTGGAATCCGATAGAGGTTAGACATTCATGTTCCTCCTGTAGCTTGTTCCAAAACGGCGTGTGCAAAGTGAAAACCTTACTTACAACTGGGCTCGCCACTCGCTCTCTCGGTGAACTTCTAGTGAGCAAATTCACCCCCTGCCTGATCGAACGACGTCGAGCATTGTAGCTTGGATTACGACGCAAAAAGCTTGTGATGATAATCTGCACTCAATCGGTAACGGAATCGAGCTTTGTAGAATGTAATCGAGTGTGTCGCGCCGCGTACTCGTTTAAGTTAGAATGCAAAGAATCTGTGGCAATGATCTGCATCGCCGCGTAATCGAGCTCAGGCCGCTTTCAGGGGCAGGTGAATTGGCTCAGATCTAGCCTCCACCGGGGGGGGGGTGGTCGATTCTTGTTTCTGGTCTTTCCGGGAAAATTGTCGTCCCTTTTGAAACTCCGGAATTCTGACTTTTTATTCCCCCCCCCCCCCCAGGCATCTTGTTAAGAACCATCCATCCATCCATCAGCCGGCTGACCCCCCCCCCCCCCTCATAGGCTATTTTCACTGTGGAGGGGGGAGACGCTACCTGTCACTCTCTAAGGTGGTCACCACGGTGGGCGGTCAGGAAAAAAAAATTTTTTTTTGCCCCAAATACCCCAAATACCACTCAGGGGTCTGGTTTATCCGGCCATCCGGCCAAAGTGGCTGATCCTTAACAAGAGCGCTGCCCCCCCCCCATTTTCTACTTCGCGATCTTTTCGCTCGCTCCAAGGTACACGGAAAGCTTACACGGCGGACTGCCCCACCGATTGTAGGGGAGTGAATGCGGCAAAAGGTCGACACGAGTTCGCCTGGATTCAGCACCAGAATGCGGGGGTGTCGTGCCACTCCCGCATTGCGGGTGGACAGCTCCAGTTGTCGTTCTTAATGCTTTTCCAAAAAGCTTGCAACGTCCGGTCGCAACTTGTTGTTACGCACCCTGCAGAAGCAGGGCAACCGCAAGAGCACACCTCGACGAGGCGTCTGGCCTGTGTGCGAATGATGCACGTCTCGAATACGCATTTGCTCTTTGACACGCCACATCGTAATCTCCACTCGGGGGTGCTTCACCACGGGGATCGCACCCCACTCCAGCTCTTCCTGGAGGATGGCAGGGGTCTTTCACTAAACCTAGATTTACCTGTGTTTCGTGCGGGATACACAATTACCTCACGTAGGTACTGTGTACACCCATCATACGGTGTGGTGGTGTGTATATACGCACTCCACAGCGAGTGCATACTGTGTGTATAGGTGACCCCATTATGGTCCTCAGGTGCTGAGGTGGGTAATCACCCCATGTACCGGTATTGGTACCACCTGTGGAGCAGGAATGCACCACCTACGTGCACTGTGGTATGCACTACAGGATACCATATCTCCTTTGAGATTTCGAAAATTGTTGCGATAATGGGGAGTCGTCGGCATGCATTGATTTCGCAACTGGCAGTCCCCTCAAGTATTTCGTACAAAGCAGGTCCTTGTTAATAGTAATACAAATGAAAAAGAGGGAGAACTCCCCGACCGCACAAACGACCGCAAAACCACTCCCCCATCCGGCAGGGGTCCGCCGTGTAGCTCAATGTTTAGGGGAGTGCAAGAACGTGCTTGGAATGGATATGTGTGTTCAACGCCGTGCAGTGCCCACCGCAGGCACACGGGGAGGAGGGACGGGAACAGAAAGTTTTTGGTTAAATGTACAGGCAAAAACGCTGCCCCCTCGTCCGTGCTAGGGGAGGGTGGGGGATTGCAAGAACGCGTTTGGAATGGGTATGTGCTCAACACCGCACGGGTCCCGTCTGCGCCGTGTTTCGGTCCTTTAAGCCACGGACTCACAAGGCAGACCATCATCAGCGCGGAACCTGAGTGTCTGCAGACAGGACTGCGGTGTGAGTCTGGTTTGTCAGGCGGCTGTTCGTAGCTCGTCACAGCCAGGACCACCCGTGCTACCGGAGCACAGGCGAATCCGTCACGGGGAGGAGGCCCCTACAACCGTGTCTGAGCAATCAGTTAAAAAACGGGTGGGGGAGTCTTTCTGCACATACCCATACCAAGCGATAAACGAGGAACGAAGTCGCAGAGAAAGGAGACGGGTCGGGGAGGGAATTCATTATTCGGACTCACCCTAGAAAGACGGTTCCAATTATTTTCTTTTTTTTTTTTTGTGTCATCGTCGATTCCGAGGGGGGCTCTTTATAGGGAAGCCTTTTGTCGGTGTTTTTTTTTTTCTTCTTTTTTTTTCTTGGTTATAGGTTCTTTCTTCGTACAAGGTACACACGAGGCTGCATTTGAAAACGAACGACTGCAAAACAGAGCTAGGTCTTTCGTCCACAGCGGACTTGCGGTTTGTCGTTTTTCAAAATGAAAGGAAAAGGGGGAAGAAGCTCCAAGGGGGGACGCGCTGAGCTTCGACTTTCTGGGCAGCAAACGCGGATGAGGAGTTGCGCACTCAGTAAGCTCTCTGCACCAGCGGTTTCCCTGGGCTGGGGAAACAAGTCGACTAGACAAACCAGAGAAGCGGAGGGCAGGTGGAAGACGGCGTACGTACACCGGGGGCGGAAGGAAGGCGTGTAGACGGCAATCCTTTTTTTTCTTTTGCTTTTGTGTCATTTTCGTTTTCTCTTTTTCATGTGTGTTGAGTTCCGCTGTTCGCAGGAGTAACAGTCGATGGACGGGTGCAACGTCCACCAACTTCTACTGACAAGTACACTACCGATAAAACGTCACCACCAACTTATGAAGCCGAACTCCCTGGTTCAACGTTGTCACTGGATCTTGAGCCTGAACGTAGTTAGGTGAAGCACACGTAACGCACTGTTTACCAGAGGCCATCCGTGCATAATTTGGTGAAAATGTGGTTGCGCCTGGGCAATTTCAGCTAGGAGATCGGCGTGGGACGAGTAACGGGTTCGTTTGTTCTCGTACTCATCATTCGACAAGTAAGGGCTACAGTTGTTCTTTTCCCTGGAGCTAGCTTGACATCCAGAAAGACAAGGTGCGACCCGATGTCTTTCTGGGAGTCTGCCGGCGCCGCGAGGGGGAGGAAAACTCTAACGAAATGACAAGTACAATTGCGCAATGTAAAGGGGTTGGGGAGAGTGGGAAGGGAAAGCGGTCGGATGGCGGTAAATGCAACCCTCTCGTTTGGTAACGTTTTGGTCTTTCTTTTCTTTTGCGCAGGGCCAATTCACCTTCCCGCCTCCCCTCTTGAAAAGTGTCCTGAGCTCGAATTACGCGGGTGGCGCGAAACGACCGCCCGACGAGCCACAAGGTAACAACACGGTGCGCACGAAAGCGAGCAGATGCAGACTAACGCCACCGATCTTTGCATTCTAACCCGAACCGACCTAAACGATTACGCTCGAATACGCTCTTCGATTCACGACTGCACTGACTTCGACTCGCATCGAAGTCAGTACGGTCGACCTCGAAACGGCGTAAAGGAGGTTGAAGTATGGCTAAAGATAAAGTGGTGTCACCTGAGGGGGTAATCTCAGGGCCGCCCACGTGATAAGCCGTTAAGCATTGAGTTCTTTTAAGTACATGAACCACATGGATTAGCATGCACTGCCTTGAAAGTCAGGTTATCGGATGACGTCGTCACCTGCCATTGCGTCGTCAAGGTCGAGCATTTGTGGAGCTAGCGGGGTTTGGCTTTCTTGCGGTTCCGGGGATTGCGTGGGGGGGCACAGGTGCGGACAGGCTTGCACGTTTTTTCACTCTCGAGGGCACTGGAGTGCTTGGGGACGTCGGTAGCTGCTTGCTTTAAGGGCCTTCCTCTTTCTCGGGTGTGGTCGCCTTCGCCTTCTTCCGCTTGCGGCCGGCGATCGGGCTCTCCTTTTCGGGGTGCCGAGCACCCTCTTTTTCAACGCTGGTCGTCCACCGGTCCGTTAAGCAGCGGCTGCCGGCTTATCCCGTGACACCTTTTATATGTACGTTATTGAAAGAGTAGCGTTGGCACTCTTACAGGTTCGTTCCCTCGTAGCTCGCCGGGAACGGGCACTCCAGTGAAACTGGGTATGTGACCGTTTCAGGTTTGGATTTTGGGAGCATTGCCTCATGTGGATGCTGAGACCAATTTCTCCCACGAATGGTGAACCAGCTTTGGTGGCCGCTGTTCCGCAGTGGATACATCGATATGTTTCCCGACTTGCGGATCGTGCTCGGTCATTTGAAGGGGCGCGGACAGTGTCGACGAGTGGTCTGGTTGAGATGAAGAAGCTCCTCGTTCGACTGGACGTGGTTGTCGTTGCGGATGCGGTTGAGAAATCGTCGATGCGCCCTTGCCTGTTGCGTGCGGGTGCGACTTCCCTCTTGTCCTCGACCGTGCCTCTTGGTCGTCACTGTGTGCACTTGTAGGACACTTCACATAGTTGTATGAACTACGAGAAGCACTGTTCCGGGTCCTGTAGGACACTTCACATAGTTGTATGAACTACGAGAAGCACTGTTCCGGGTCCTGTAGGACACTTCACATAGTTGTATGCACTACGAGAAGCACTGTTCCGCACTTCACATAGTTGTATGCACTACGAGAAGCACTGTTCCGGGTCCTGTAGGACACTTCACATAGTTGTATGCACTACGAGAAGCTCTGTTCCGGGTCCTTTCATGCGCGCGCTGGTAGAGAATGACTTTCTACAAGGGTGGGAAACTGTTCGGAACAGACTGACAGGCCCTGCGGTCCCCGACGGGTGGGGTTTTGTCGAGGGGGGGGATTGCAAGAACGTGCTTGGAAGGGGGTATGTGCTCAACACCGCACTGGTCCCATCTGCACCGTGTTTCGGTCCTTTAAGCCACGGACACATAAGGCGGACCATCATCAGCGCGGAACCTGAGCGTCTGCAGACAGGACTGCGGTGTGAGTCTGGTTTGTCAGGCGGCTGTTCGTAGCTCGTCACAGCCAGGACCACCCGTGCTACTAGACTGTCAAGGGGGAGAGAGAAGGGAGTGACGGCTTGCACAAATATGCTGAACACCTACACTCCCGGCGCAATCCAGCGTCAAGGGCCGGAGTCTTTTTCCCCAACGCCCAGGCTCCCGAGGCGGCTGTTTCCTTTTCTAGCGTTTATTGTGGTTTAGAGGTTCGGTGTTTTAGGGTCTCCGGTTGACTTTTCTATAAAAAGCGTTTCCTCAAACACAAGGGTTGCTTGAATTGGCATTTTCTTTTGCAAAGCGAAGGGTGCCAATCGAAACATCTTTTGCAACTGCCACAGTCTCTCGATCGACAAAGGGTGGCCCAAGCATGGTCAAGGGATGCATAGCGAACACGAAAAGAGTGAAAGTTCGCTTTTTTTCGAGCATCTTCTTTTTAGAGTGAAAGTTCTCTTGTGTTTCGACGAAGAACGTCTTTTTTACTTTAGTTTGGTTCCCTGCTTCCCCTCAATGCGCACAACGAGCGTCCATCGTCGGATGTTCATAAAAACAGGCGAGAAAATTGGCGGAGCAGGGTTAACATAGCACGATGAGGAGGAAAAGGCTTCGAAGGCGCCGCTCGGTGCATAGCTTTGGTGGATGCTTGGGGGGAAATCTTACTTTTTGTTAAACGCTTACGCCCGCCACTAAACCCAGATTTACCTGTGTTTCGTGTGGGCTACAGCACATTTACCTCCTTTGATCTATCCATCGCAACTGGCAGTCTCCTCAAGCATTTCCTTCAAAGCAGGTGCTTATACAAAAAACTTAGCATAATGTTTAGGCAGAACACTGCTAGACAGAACACTGCTGGGGGGGGGATCGAAAGTTATTGAGGAACAATCTTTCGGAAATGATCCGAAAGATTGTTCCTCAATAATTTTCGTTGACCGCACTACCCTGAGCCCAAATCCTGGACGTGGTTTCAGGTGGCAAATTTGCAAATGATCATGATCTGAAGGTCCTACTTGGGCGGTTCAGTTTCCTCACACATTGCATGTGGCTAAAAGAAATTCGAAACAATTTTCCCGGAAAAAATTTCGTCCGAATCTTCAGCATGAGAGAGAGAGAGAGACGAGTTAGAGATCTCTCCGGGAAGTTTCCGGTCTCCTCACTTGCATGATTGATGTTCGCATCAAGTCTTCTTCAAAAAAGATGTTTCGTGCCGAAGAAATGCATCAAAAGGGGGAAAGTGAGTGCAAGACTCCCTAAGAAGGTACAATGGCAGGTATAAAACCTTGAGGGACTGGCCCAACTAGAGTGTTCTGTTGAATGCTTCGACCCCCCCACACACTGGACTGAGTTGGGGTGGTATTTCATCCCCGTCTTCCGCGAATTGCATCCGGCGGCCTCTTCTGAAAAGCGGGGGTGCTTATTCAAGGAAAAAAGAAAAGCGCAGTTTAGTAGAAAATAAACGGAGACAAAAATTTCGGAGTGCGGAAGAACTGACGCGGAAACGGTGAAACGGGAGCCGCGGCTGGAAGAGCTGCGGGTCCGGCATTTTTTGGGCGGAGTGGAAGGAGAGCAAGGAATCCAAGAGGGAAGAAAATAGTGTGTGTGACACTCTCTCACACGCACACACTGTGTGTGTGCGTGTGAGAGAGACAACAGACATGCACGGCTCCGTTGTGATTCTATCAAGATGCGACAGCAACAACGAACCTGGAGAGCGCAAACCTAGTTCCCATTCGCTTCTTAAAGCCCTCCCCCTCGTACTATTTAGGCAGTCGTAATATTTTAGGTAAATACGAGTCACTGGTTGGCTGGTAGTTAAATAGTGGCTGGATTGTACGCGTCACCTTGACACGATGTGCGTTTAACTTCTTCGGAAGATTTCCGATTTTACCTTAACCTTTTCCGGAGATTTCAGATTTTTACCACCTAAATAGTACGAGGGGTGGGGGTTTTAATGTTGTCCACAGGCCACAGAAGTCCTGTATTTCCATTTTGGTACTGTTTTCCCGTCTTGCTTCTCAACAAAAAAAGACACTCGGTGACGCCGCCTGAAACGAGGTTCTCTCCCGAAAACACAACAGGCGTCTCAGTAGGTAGTCGTACCCTATAATTTCGTGCGCGCCGGTGGTTGCACTTCCCACCTGCGTTTGCCCGCATAGCGTTGAGCATTTCTAAGACAGGAACGGCGTATCTCTCTCAAGTGTTTTCTTCGAGAAGCAGCGGCTAAAAACAAAGCAAAGCAAAGAACCACGTGGCTGTTGAAATCCAGACGCCCCGCGAGAGTAGGAGAAACAATCTGGAAAAGAAGGATAAAACCCCCACAGTTTTTTCGTTGACCGCACCCCCTGAGCCCGAATTCTGGACGTGATTTCGGGTGGCAGTTGGTCATGATCAAGGGTCCTTCTCGGGGCAGTTCAGTTTCGCCACGGGTTGTTACCGTTCTACGAGGTAAAATACTCGACGTGGCTGGGATCCCTTCGGTTTTTTGTCAGGCAGCTTCGTCGAATATTTCCTTCCTCTATGTATGAAAATACTCGAGGGACTGCCTTGTGCTTATTTGGAAGGAGGCTAGAGGGGGAGAAAACAATACAACTACAAAATGGGTCTTTTTTGTTGAACGCTTACGCCCGCCACTAAACTCAGGTTTACCTGTGTTTCGTGTGGGCTACAGCACATTTACCTCCTTTGATCTATCGCAACTGGCAGTCTCCTCAAGCATTTCCTACAGGGCAGGTGCTTATACAAAAAAAAAAAAAAAAAAAAAAAGAGAAAGGGATGCGTAGTTTTGTCTGAGGAGCCTCGTTGTTGCGCGGAATCAATAGGGACCGCCGAGGAGATTCGTATACTCCTACGTCAAGAGGTGAAATTGTTAGATCGCAGGAGCCGCGAATCAACTACTATTTCGCATACTTTCAGAAAAAGAAGGTTTGTTTGTGCGTGCCGGGTGATCGTTTTCCCACTTGTTTTTTCCCTGTGTATACTCAGGTAAGGAATTCTGATCAACCACCAAAAACACGCTGCCTACGTCTTTCTAGCCTGCACAATACATTGAAGGACAACCCGCAAGATTGTTAGTACTAAAAAGAGAACGTGTATCCACGGCCTCCAACCACGGGTCAGCCGCGGATACAGCTGCGGATCGACAACATCACTTATTTTGGCCCTTCCCGACGATGACGCGAGGAGCTGGTAAGACGGGTAGATGAAGAAAGGACTGATTCTCAGCAACAGCCACAATCTAACGCTGCCGGCTTGCGGTACCCTCTGTACCTTGTTATTTTCTTTTTTTCCAATTTTTAATGATTTCCCCCGGTATTGAGCCAATTCACCCCTCCTGCCTGATAGAACGCTACCGAGCGTTGTAGCAGAAATGCTTCGTTGTAGAGCGTAATCGAGCCAAAACTCAGGTGGAATTGCCGCGTAATCGCCGCGAAACATCACCCGAGTCGAGACGGTCAGCCACAGGGCAGGAGCGGACGGGGTTGTGGCACTGTGCTGCCTCCGACTCAAGCCTTGCAAGCTGTGGTTGACCGTCACGTTCCTGGACCAGGAGCGGCCTTTTTCTTTTCTGGCCCCACCCATCCAGGACGGTTTGCTTTGGCAGGGTCTCTCTCCGCCGTTCTGGATGTCGCTTGACGTCGTTTTCGCACGTTCTCATGGATAACGATTCCTTTTTTGTTTTCATTTCCCCCCTTTTCCCCATCCCTCCACGAGGGGAGGGAGTGCCCAGGCAACGAGGAGCAAGAAGTGTCAAGACATCACCCACCCGAACGGCGGTCGATTCCTATCATCAGGCGGGTATTTCCTCCGCCGGCGCAAGTTGTTTTGTCGCGTGTGGGAGGAGACGTCAGAGACGACGAGAGAAACGCGCGAAGCCCTTCACTTCAGGCTCAATTGTTTGACGGATTTCACGGATACGGACATCGACAGGCCGGTGGTCAGCCTGTCGAGGGTGATCGCCTTGCGGCTGAGAAAGGTGCTGTAGGATTCCTTCTGCAGCAAATCGGCTTCCTTGACGCGGTTGTTCTTCAGGAGCAAGCGGGCCAGCGGCGTGTGCGTGAACAACTCGTCGGGGATGTCGGCAATCTTGTTGTTCGAGATGTCGAGATGAGCCAAGCTCTTCAGGCCTTTCACCTGCCGGTTTGCAATGGGTGGGTGTGAGCTGGAGAGTTTTGGTACTTGAGACCCTAGTTCTTTTTTTTCAAGTTCGGGCACGCACCAGAGAAAGCCTGCTACACGGGAGCCAAGCTTCACGTGTTCGGCGGTACTGCAGAGCCATAGGCCTACGGGTCAAGTGGCTACCGATTTCCCAAACTAAAGCATCAAGGCTTGGCGCACCTTGGGGCTTGGCGCTTGCGCTGAACACAAGCTCGTCGAGACGGTCAGCCACAGGGCAGAGCGGACGGGGTTGTGGCACTGTGCTGCCTCCGACTCAAGCTTTGCAAGCTGTGGTTGACCGTCGCGTTCCTGGACCGGGAGCGGCCTTTTTCTTTTTTTTTTTCTTTTTTTTTTTCTGCTTTCTCTTCTTCTTCAAGTTCGGGCAGTGCGCGCTATCTGCCGGCTTGCCGGCCGATTAATTTCGAAGCGGCTTTTTTCGGGCCCGGGGTTTTCAGTGTACGGTTAGTTAAGTAGCATGACAACATGACAACAGCTGCCCCGGCATGCATGGGTTGGTCTGATCAGCAGACTTTCAAAAAATCAGCCGGCCGATTATATTGATTTATCAGGGGAATTCTACTGGCAGATAAAACAAACGACCCTTAGGACACCTCGGTGCGCACTTGGATCGCGGGGGAATAGTTGAGTTGCAGCTCGACAAAGATAGAGAGAGAGAGAGAGACGAGTTAGAGTGCAGGGACCATCTCTCCGGGGAGTTTCCGGTCTCCTCACTTCTCTTCGCACTGCTACGGCGGGCGTAAGCCGCTCCGGAGGCGCGCTGCAGGTTGCGGCTCTGCTACAGTGAGTGGCGGCACCGGAGTTGGTGCTGCAGCGGGCGCTCTGGCCGGCGGGCGAGCTCGTCTCGCGGGGGATCGCCGCCTTGTAACGCTGCGGGCCCTCTTCTTCCTCGCGACTGCGCGGCCTACGGCGGCGGCTAACACCTTGATGGGAAACTTCAGCTTCCATTGAGCGAAGGCTACGTCCTGAGGGTACACGGGTTTGGCGTCATTCCAGCTGTCTTTGGAGCAAACTGCTACTATGCCGTTTAACATCGCCTCTGTCCTCCGTCCAGCCGCAAAACGTGGACGGTGTGTGAATCCCGGCATTGCCGGCGCACCCAGACAGCGTAAAGAGCATACACCCTGACGCCACTTCCCGGGGAAGGCTGAGGCCCCCGTGTCAGCAAAGCTTAGGTCGTTGATGGCTCGTGTTAGATATCCTATCTGCAACCCTTTTTCGGCAAACGTTTCCCCAGGCAGCTTGGATCGCGTGTAGGCCTCAAAATCCAAAGCGAGTTCCACGCCGGTCGTAGGGAGAGGGGGGGTGTTGACCCAACGTAGATTCCTTAGCCAGTAGACTAGCGTCGCCGCGAAGCGCGTCCCGATCTGCTTCGTGAGGAGCTCACGGCTGTCCCTTGCCAGCTCAACGTCATATCTCCCTGCCGCGGCGGAGGCAAGCTCCCAGGGGCGCGTCGTCGCGATATTACGCTGCGCTTGCGCCATCTCGATGGAGATGGTCCCGATCAGCTTCTGGACCCTCTCCACGAGTACCGGCGGGGTTCCGATGGGGGGAATCCCCCGTGTGCTCAGGCATAGGGGCATATTCTGTGCCGCCACTCCTGCGACGTCGAGTCGGCAACGTAGATTGACCCACCTGCCCCCCGGTCCCGGGCATTCCCAGAAATAGTGCAGCAGGGTCCCCGGCGTCCCACCGTCGCAGAACTCGCATACGCCGTCATCCGTTCCCCATTTTCTGTTGCACCACTCGCGAGAGTACACCGCTCCTGCGATGCATTTGCGGATTGCAAAGCTGAGCCTGTCCTCCGTCGCGCGGTTCTGCCACAGTCTGTTCAGCAGGCGCACATCCACCCCCCTCTCGATACCCGAGTAGCCTTGCCTTTGTGTCGTCAGGTAGCGCCACGCTCGAAGACGCAGGCCCTCACGGACGAAGTGCAGTGTCTCCTTCCCGGAAAAAGGCACGGTCGCACCTTCGAACGATAGCAACTCGAAACTGTGCCGCTTCGCCGGCAGGAAACGTATCTCTCGAAGGAGATTGGATATCAGCCCGACGGGGCCCTTTAAGGAGGCGTCAGCCCCGGATACAAGAAGGGCATCCATTCGCAGCCGAAACCTCTCCTTCTGGTATTGCTTCGCGGCGGTGCGGAGTGAGCTGTACCCGGAGGCGCATGCCGGATCGCACAAGTGCGCCTTCGCAACAAGGGTAAGTGTCGCGAGGGGGCTCTTCGCCCGATTTGAGCGAGGAATCAAGCAGGCGGAGAGAGCCGTGCGAAGGACGGAGTTGTTCGCAAAGCCACCGGCCGAGTTGGCGCAGTAGGCCGCGCCGTAGTGCGCGGATGCCGCGATCGTCTGCATGACGCGGAACTTGGTGCGCGGCTTCAGTGGCGACGCTTCCAGCCTGGCTGCGGCTTCCACGGTCGCGTCAGACCTACCGTTGTCCACAGGCCCTTCTGTGCCCAGGGGAACGCCCAGAACCTTAACGGTCTTCACCGACTTCACCGCCTTGCCTCCAACCTCGAGACGGGGGCCTTTTTCCGACGTCGAGAAGGAGGCACACTTGCCTTCGTTGAGAGCGAGGCCGGTCAGACTCCCGAATATCGCGGTGACTTCTATTCCTTCCTGGAGCAGCTTCGCGAGTCGCGAGAGGAGGTACAAGTCATCAGCAAAGGACTTCGGACTCACTCGTGCCCGGCTGACCAGGGCTTTCGAGAGCACGGACAGAAGGGCGTTGATCAGGACCACGGAGATAGGGCAGCCTTGGAGGATGCCGTTCGTGACCTTGAATTCATCGCCCACTCCCAGCGGGTACTTAAAACGACGTCTGAGGTACTTATAGACGTGGCGCAGCGGCGCCAGCACACGCTCATGCAGCCCCAGAGCCTCAACTAGGTCGAGTACCAAACCTTGTGGAACGCGGTCAAAACATTTCGCAAAGTCGAGCGCGATCCCATGTAGCGGCGTTCCGTTAATAAGGGATTCCTCTATCGACAGCGCGATGTCCATGACGACGTCGTCGCAGGAGTGGCCTTTCCGGAAGCCATGTTGAGACTCGTGTATCCACTGCTCTTGCCAGACAAGAACCTCCTGCAGACGCACACTAGCCCAAAGACGATAAACGACACTGGAGACGGTGATGGGCCGCAGCTTCAGGGGGTCATCTCCTTCTCCCTTGGGAATCAGGGTGACTAGCGCGTCTAGAACCCCGTCGGGCCATAGGCCCGTCTCCTCGACTTCGTTCAGTACTGCAGCAAACCCTTCCAGGATTGTGTCCGGCAGGGCCGCAACTTCTCGCATGCGCCAGCCGTCCACGCCGCATGACGATTGCACACCTTTCTTCCTCGCTATCGACCGTAGGCGGTCGGCCGTGATGGGGCCCAGTTGGCACGGGTGTTGCGCAATAAAGTCACCATATTCTCGCAGGAAGGGGGCGAACTCGGGTTCCTTTTTCCCGGCATACATGCGTAGCACGGGGTCCCACTTCCTCCTTACCGTCGCGTCAACTTCCACCAAGTTCGCCGTGAGTCGCCCGTCGCGACCGTTCGTAAAATAGAATGTCGGCGGCGCCTCCTTCTTCACCCAAGCAAAAGACTCCTTACCCAGAGGGTTACGGAGCTCGCGCTGACACCTTGCGATTTCCAGGTACCTCGAATTTAACGTAGTCTGGGCCAGGCTCTGGCACACGTCCGAGATAGTGTGTGATAGGCCCCGCGCGGCCTTCGCCGATGGCGGTATCAGTGGCAAAGCACACTTCCCGTCCGTACGCTGGAGGATGAAGCTTTGAAACGACCGTATTTTGTCCCACTGCCCTTTGAGCAGGAGCGACAACGGGCACGGGGCGCTGGACATATCCTCCCATTTGGCTCGTGCGGCCGAGTATTCCCGCATGCGTCCGAGAAGACACCTGGCTCTCTTCAGAGGTGCGGTGTCGGCCCCCGCACCCTCCGGGGACGGCCTCGCGGACACGCGCTGGGTGCTCAGCCTCCGCCGCTCTCCTCGCCCGCGGTAGGCCGCCAGGTTACCCTCAATCTTGGACTTCTGGAGCAGATAATCCTCCGCCGCCCGCGAGATACGCAGCCAGAGAAAATCCACCCTCTGGCTGTCTTCTAGTCCGCGGGGGCACGGGTCGGCGAGTCGGTATTTCGCGACTACAGCTTTGAGAGCTGCGGTGTCGGTACGGTCAGTCAGACCGGATCCAGGGATGGCACGGGGGAAGCGGAACACCGCGTTAAGTTGCTGGAAAGCGGTGAGGTGAAGCTCAGCTCGAATCGCCTTATGTGTCGGGAACCCGGCCTCGAAGGTTTCTACGTTTCCAAGAGCGGAAGAGGCGATTTCGTTGGTAAGCACAAGGTCAATGCGTGACGGCTCCCCGTGGTAGCAGGTGTGCTCCGGAGGCCTGCTCAGGGACTTCGCGTGAAGCTCGGCACAGTCAGTCCACCCGTTTCGCAGTGCGAAGCGTAGGGCAGGAGAGTTCAGAGGGTCTGTGTTCAGGTCACCTGCAACTACAATCGGTACCGCGCCCAGGCGCCGGCGCATGCCCCAGAGAACCCCCTCGACCAACTTCTCACGTTCAATCCGAGCCGAGTGGCCGCAATGTCCGTACAACGAAACCACGTGAAGCGCACCCTTCCCGCTTCCGGTCGCGACACGTACGTGGAGGAAGCGAGCTGCCTCGTAGGCCCGCTCTTCAACGACATCGAACGGGCTAACCACGCATGCCGGCAGGCCTTTCCTCACAAGGATTGCTACACCGGCGCTCCCCCCGAGATAGATGGAAAAAAGAAGGTGCTTTTATTCTTCGCTTTTTCTCACGAACGGGGGGTATTGGCATACTTTCAAAAAAAAATATCCCACCCGCCCTCCCTGCAACTTTCTTTTAATCATTTTCTGCCTTCGACGGCCGTGCGGCCATGGATACCCTACTTTCTTGCTGGATACCAGCTTCCGTTGCTTCGGCGGCGAGATCCGTGGGGCATGGGTCCCCACCCTCTGTCCCCAGTGATGCGCTAGCTGGGTGGTAACCCCCAGCTAGGCTCCTGATAGCGTACCCTTTCGCATGCACACTTCATAACTGCGGCATCTCGTGCGAGACGGGGGTTGTTTTTTTTTTTTTTTTTTCCGGCCGAAATCGGCCGCCTTTTTCCTTAGCGCGAACACTGAGGTGTGGTCGTTCTGCTTCGGCGTGAAAAGCCAGGGAGGTTTCGACGCAAAACGCAAACTTCTTGGCTACCCACCCCCCGTTAGAGTTATAGCTCGCTTGAGACCGACACCTTTTAGCATTTATTGTGGTTTAGAGGTTCGGTGTTTTAGGGTTTCCGGTTGACCATTGAGGCTAGGAGGCGGGTAGCATGTGAGATGTAGGCATGATTACACACTTTAACTACGGCTACCCAAGTTTGTGACTGTTGCGACCGACACCAAGAAGAAATTCGCTTTGAGTTCAGTCTTGGCCCCCCACGCGCATCGTTTACTAAAGGCTTTAGTATTAAAATCAGCCGGCATACCACGCGGGCGGGTCCGAAGGAGACGAGCAGGTTGGACGCGACGTTGAGGTCGGCCAGCTGCGACAGCTCGCCGATCTGCGACGGGATCGCGGTGAACAGGTTGTACGAGATGTCGAGGACCACCAGGTTGCTCGGGAAGACCTCGCTGCCGGGCGCGCAGCCGAGCTTGTTGTGGTCAAGGTACAGTTCCGTCAGCGCTGGCAGCCCCGAGAAGTCCGGGAAAAACGTCAGCCGGTTGCTCGAGAGGTCGAGCCTCTGCAGGGACTGGAACGCCAGCCGCGGGACCGTGAGGAGGCGGTTCATCGAGAGGTTGAGCTTCGTCAGCGTGCTTGGCTCGTCGAGCGGCACGAAGGACGTCAGCGCGTTGGACTGCATGTCAAGCTCCCGCAGGCCCTTCATCTTCAGCAGGGGCGCCGGGACACCGTGCAACCGTTCGTCCGCAAGGTTCAGCGTCTTCGTCCGCTGTGCGACCGTGATCTTCAAGTCGACTTTGCTCGACAGCGTCGACTCCGGCAGCACCCGGGTTTTGTTGAAGTCCAGCGTAGTCGGGCTCATAACCGCCCGCGCCGAAGAGCTCGACGTCGTCGTCGGACTCGTCACGAACTCCCGGGGGGCCTCGTCTCTGGTCTGTGTGCAGCCCATTGCGCTTTTTTTGCGAGTTCAAGAGTTGATATTCACTCGCACACGATTCCGGGATTCCGAAGTCTCCGAAGTGGGCTGATTTCTTTTTGTTGTTCTTTTCTTCTTCTTTTTTTGAAAGAAAAAAAGAAGGGTGGAACTTCCTCTTCCTACCTCTTTTTCGCTTCTTTTTCCTTTCCTTCTCGCTCGAGAGCGAAGGTTCCTAGCTCGACCGACCGAGTATCGGCGGCCGCTCTGATCTTTTTCTGAGGGTTTCCTACAGGTGTGAAGCCTCGGGCGGCCGGATCCTTTTCCTTTTAAAGCGCTGGCACCAAGAGAGAGAGGGGAATGCGCGCTCTTTTTGCTGTTTTGTTTTTGTTTTTCTTTTGTGTGATGTTTTGTGGAGTGTGTCTTTTCTCTGTGGACGAGCAAAGCCTTGCAGGATTTTAAAGGTGCGAGAAATGACGGCCCGGCCGGTCCACACCCCCGGCAATAATTGTTTGAGGGTTAGAATGCAGAATATCTGTTGCGATGGCCTGCGTTAGTCACTGGGTGGGCGAAGACTATCTCTTCGATCGTGCCCTGTGTTGTGCTTCCTCGCCGATGTGTGCATGCTTCTGCGATGCCTGGCTTCGCCTTCACGGGTGGCGCTGGGCACTTCTTCTTCCGTTGGGGCGTCGTCATCCCTCGTCGACTATAATTGCCAGTGATGGCCTACGATAGTTGAGGCTAGTTTGGGTTAGAACGCAAAGAATCTGTGGCGATAATCTGTGTCGCCGGCGGCGCGGTTATCTCTTCGCGCGTGATGTGCCACTGCTTTCGCCTCTTGAGCTCGTCTTGATCGTCGCGCTCAGGCGCGCGTTTGGTGCTTCGCTTCTCCTTCGATTGCTCGTCCAGGTGCGTCGGTTGCGCGTCGATAGTTGCTTCCGGCGGCGCTTGGGCGATGACCGCGCCGTCTTCTGTGGCGTTGCGAGATTGATCGTCGCTTCTTCGTCTTCGCTCCCGAGATTGGGGATCGCTCTTCGTCCTCAGCTGCTTTCGGAAGCACAGTGGATGAGGTTAGAATGCAGAACTGTGACTGTGGCGATGAGGTTAGAATGCAGAACTGTGACTGTGGCGATGGCCTGCAATAGCCACTGGATGACTACCACTCACGATACCCGCTAGCCTGTGATAGGGCCCCCCTAACATCTAATTCATGCAGCGTTTCCCCCCAGAGTGCTGTCATCACAGGCATCTTGACCGGTCCATCCCCTCTTGATAGACCGTGATAGACCGAAGAATGCAGCACCGGGCAATTCGATGCAGCTCTAGGGACTAGGGATGATTCACTGTGATAACCAGCGGCAGGCACTTCGATGCAGTTTCAAGAGATAGGGACGGACCGGCTCACATCTCTTTAATTGCGCGTCTGCGACTGTATCGCGTCCCCGTTGTCCAAGGCGGTATCTTGCCCGTCAACCGCAGTTACACGGCCGTTGTTGAGACGGTCCATCCCTATGTCCTGGAAGTGGCCGCTGTCCACGTATGGCAAGCTACAATGGGGCAATTTGGGACAAAAATTATGAGGGCTTTTTCACCGTGGTTCAGCTGGAAAACTCATGCAAATCCCCCAAAAAAAGCACTTCTGTGGAGTAGGTAGCTAAGTTCGATTCCGTTGGTACTAAAAGAAAGTTCGGGGAACGAGTGTGGTAGGAAGGTGGTTCAGCCCTCGTCCCGAAGAATTTCCTGCTCGGCACAGTGTTTCCTGGATAGCAACCAGACCGTCCACTTATTCGTCCACTCCTCCTTCCCGTAGTTAACCCAGGTATACCGTTTTAGAATCCTCTACATATTTCCAGTAGAAGCTTGGCGATAGCGGATCGAAGCGGCTTCCGTATGCAGCAGCTTTCTCATGCTGCGAAACCGTAGGCCCCCATTCTGCAGGATAACCCATCGGAGTATATTACGTCCCGATTCCGCCACACAGCCCGTGCCTGACCAAGATGTCGAAACCCCGAAGCAGAAGAGACCAAATCGAACAAAATGGCGACAGGGGCCACGCGGGAATTGAAAGGAAACTGGGGAGCTTTTTACTGAGCGAAGCACGCTGAACGGTACGTTTTCTTTTCAAATAGTACAAGTGTACTGAAGGGGGTGCGTGTTCCGGAGAAGACCGGGCATCATGCAATTTCCTTCATGACCATGTTCGAATCCGCGGTTTCCAATCTGTTTGGAAATCGTTTTCCTCGTTCCATCCAGAATTGAAATATTTGGTAATGGTCCTGCTGCAGGTTCACCTACAGCAACCTTGTTACGACGTTTGCTTCCTCCTGCAAAACATTGCTTGGATTCGGGCGCTGAACTTGCCGCCAAGAACGAGCTTCCCTCTCCCAAGCTCAACTCCACAGTGTGTACAAACGGCAGGGACGTGTTACAGTGCAAGCTGTTGACTTGCGCTTGCTAGGCATTCCTCATGCAAGGAGAATAATTGCAATCATCGATCCTCATCACGACGCAAGCTCAAAAGATTTCCCATTATCTTCAAGATAGCTTAGATAAGTAGCCGAAAAGCTCGTTCGATGCGTCGTAGTAGTGCGCGTGCGGCCTAGGACAATTAGGAGCATCACAGACCTGCTATTGGCTCGCTTTTCCTCGCGCTTTAAGTCGCGCGCAGTTCCCTTAAGAAGTAACGAGATGCAAAGTGCAACAAGAGGACTGTTTTGCACACGCGCACCCACACAAAAGGTGGATCATCCGCACGACCGACTGGTCATTGGATGCCGATCACCCGTTGCTTCGTTTATCAGTGCGAAAAGCCCGATTCCGGAAATGCTCGTGTTCTGCGCCTTACGGGACTTTGCTGCGGGGGTTGCGGCTCGTGTGTATGTCTCCCGTTTACTCGGTTGGGATGACGGCCACGGCCAGGACACTGTGGACTCCTGTCACGTATGCGCATGGTGTACGCGTAAGCGCTTTCATCCCGATGAAGAGATTACTTGCAAGGCACCATTACCACCGTTCATAGAGCACAGGTCTTGATGTGAGGGGTTTATCCCAACCCCTCGCATGAAGACCTGTGCTCTGGCTGAATACCAGCAGTACGCTGATGCCCAGCAAACCGGGCCACCTTGCAACCTGAGCTCCAACGAGGATCCAACTACGAGCTCTTTAACAGCAGCAGCATTAATATACGCTGTTGGTGCTGGAATTACCGCGGGTGTTGGCACCAGGCTTGTCCACCAATTCACAGAAGCTGGAGTGAGGGTGTGTGCTGCACCCAACAGACAGCGGCAGGCAAAGCTGCGCAGTTCCAGGAGGATAGGGGTAGACCGGCGTGCCCTGTAAGAGAGCCTCACGTGCCTGGAAGCAGGGAACAAAGAGGCGACGACAGCCGCCTACTTCACCAGCGCTTTGAGGCGGGAGCGAAGTTCTTTGAGCTCTGCGCCCAACTCGTCGTTTTCGACTTTGAGGCTGCTCAAGTCGTCGTTGACGCTCTTCGTGTTGAGCGTCTGGTTCCGGTTCTTGAGCTTGTCGATCCTCTCGTCGAACTCGAAGAGGGACTGGTTGGTTTTCCCCTGGTCCTCCACGTTGACCAGCAGCTCTTGGAAAGCTTCTCGCAGGGATATCAACTGCCGGTACACCGCGCGCCCGTACTCGTTCTGCGCGTCTTGCTTGAGCTCGTTGTAGCACTTCTCTTCTGCGACTAGGAACGCCTGCTTCAACCCGAGCTGCATCTCCTCGATTTCCGCCTTCGTGTCGAGCGACTGCTGGGCGATCTTGTCGCCCTCGTCTTGCTGCTTCGAAATGTTCTTGACGATGTCCAAGATTCGCTGCAAGTAATTGTCCCGCTCCACGTCCTGAGGATTCGTTGTGCGTATGGGGGGATCGTAAGAACGTGCTTGGAATGGTTTTAGACCAGTTGCAGGGAACGCCTGAAAAAAGGTTGAGCTCTGGGCCGGTGCGGGAGCTTCCCGGCACGGAGAAGAATGGAGATGGAGGTGTTGCGCTCAGGAGCAGGGGTATCAGGTGGGTGCGTCGTTGCCAGGTGACTCTCGCGCTGCTCTCCTCTCTCTCCTCACCGTCTCCTCTCTCTCTACAGGCTTCCTGTCGGATACAAACCGTGCACCGCGAGAGTTGGAGAAAATGGAAGGGGAAACCCGAGGTTTCGTTGACCGCGAAAATACTCGAGGACTGCCTTCTGCTCGTTTCGAAGGAGGCTAGAGGGGGAGAAAACAATACAACTACAAAGTGGGTCTTTTCTGTTGAACGCTTACGCCCGCCACTAAACCCAGATTTACCTGTGTTTCGTGTGGGCTGCAGCACATTTTTACCTCCTTTGATCTATCGCAACTGGCAATCTCCTCAAGCATTTCCTACAAGCGGGTGCCTATCAGTGTTCGTGTAACTTTTCAAAGGCCGCGAAGGTCAGCGGACCGGAGCTACCGGAGAGGGTGTGTGTGCGTTGTGTGGTAACCTGATAGTGTGCGATGATGTGGGTTTGCGTGGCAGCCTGATACGTGTGCGCTGGCTGTTACACGAGCTTGATGCTCCGCATGGATGCTTGGCCGTGTGCCGTGGGCACCGCCCGCTGCACACGGGGATTCGTTTGCGACAACAAACCCTCGGAGGGAAAAAGACTGCGTGTTTACCCCACTCAAGAAAAAAGCGGCTGATTTCAGCCGGCTGCAAATTCTTGACAAACTGACCGACTGATCATCAGCCGGCTGATTTTGGGAAGGTCTGCCGATCAGAAGGTTTTTGCAACAGCATCTTGTTGTGTCTAACAAATGCAATTTGTCAAGAACAAAAACAGATCGATGGCAGCGTACTATCCTCACTCCCGTTAGATGAACAAAACAGGTTTGAAGGAAGTGCGCACAAACAAAAGGACGTACGTGAAAATGCCCGCCGTTCATCGTGACGACATTGATCTTTCTACTGTGAAATGGAAGGACGTGGCCGCGGTTGAGTGGTCCACGGAGGAAGCGAAAGCTGATGAAAGAACAACTTGTGTGTTCTATCCCTCATGCGACACCGTGCACGCCGAGGGTGCCAATTGTTACCGGTGTGGTAACAAAGGCGATCACATCTGCCTGAAGAGCAGGCTAAAAAACAAGCAGGTGGTTGACCGGCTTGGCCTCCCGGAGGCAAAAAACGCTTGGGTGTGCCCCCCTTGCGCCTGGGCGATAAGCGGTGGTGCGCTGCTTATCGACCCGGGTTTGTGCAGCAAGCTGATTCCGCTCCGTTATGGGCGGCATAGCCAAAGCTGATACGGTTGAAAATTGGCTGATTTTTTGCGAACCTGCCGGTAATAAAAAAAGGGCTCGAACTGTAATCAGCCGGCAAGCCGGCTGATCGCGCGCACGCTGGTGCTTATACAAAAAAGGAACAGGCACCGGAGCAAAAAGAAATTACGCTGCAACTGCAATTTTTGGACTTGGCCCCGTTGCACCTCCCGAAGGAGCGGTGGACCGTGGCGGACAAGCTGCGGGAGAGGAGTCGGGGGACGGAACCAACGGCGCGTTCGCGGGAGCCGGGGGGGGGCTGTCTTTTACACCGAAGGCGTCAAGCAGTGGGAAGTTGAGGCCATCGCCGGGAGAGCGACGAACAAAACGTGGTGGAATACGTCGGGTTCAACAGAGGTTGGTGGTGCGGGATCCCGTGCCACCGACGCCCCGCACCATCGTCGTCAAGGGCGACAGCGAACTTGAAAGAAGGAGGCCGGCGGCGCGAATGGACCGTGGTGCAGGACGTCGAGCCGCTGACGAAAGAGGAGAGGCCCGCAAAGCTGGCGCAGACCACGAGCTGCGGGAAGCCGTTGTAGCGGCGAGGGTCTGCAAGGGGGGATGACCTCCTTTGTTTGTGCGCACTAGCGGAACTCACCTGCTTTGGTAAGTTTCGCCGCCAACTGCTATTGTTGGTACCAACAATGCATTGTTAACTCAAAAAGCAGGGGTAAGTTTCATGTAGAACGCTGCCAACCACTGATTTTTAGTACCAACATTGCATTGGTAATTCAAAAAAGCAGTGGTAAGTTTCAAGTAGTACGCCTGCCAACTACTAGGTTTTAGTACCAGAGGAACGTGTCAGGTAGACTTTGGCGGACACTGTCCAGCTTTTTTTGTTTTGCTAGGGAGACAAGCTCCAACGGTTGGGGGCCACTCGGGGCGAAGAAGCAGGAGCAGAGAGGCTCCGGGGAAGCAGCAGGTCAAACGTAAACGGGTGAAACAGGAGAAGGGCACCAAAACACTCACTAAGACTATGCATTAGTAACACAAAAAGCAGGCACCAAAACACTCACTAAGACTACGCATTAGTAACACAAAAAGCAGGCACCAAAACACTCACTAAGACTATGCATTAGTAACACAAAAAGCAGGCACCAAACACTCACTAAGACTATGCATTAGTAACACAAAAAGCAGGCACCAAAACACTCACTAAGACTATGCATTAGAAACACAAATAGCAGGCACCAAAACACTCACTAAGACTATGCATTAGTAACACAAAAAGCAGAAGTGCGCCACACCTTGGGCAGCTTCAGCAGCTCGGCCTCCAGTCGTTCGCGCTCTTCTTCCTTCTTCTTCGCTGAGACCTTCAGCTCCTTCATTTTGGCCTTCGCTTCGTCGATCTCGTCGTACAGCAACTGCAGCCGTCCGTTCGCCTTCTCGAGTTCCTGCTTTCCTAGCTCGTATTTGCCCTTCATCTTCTTTTCCCGCGTTTGCCAACTGTGGTGGTGGTAATGTATTGCAATCCGCGGAAGTTGAGGTCGCTGCGGAGCACAACAACGAGGGGTCCTACACACGCACACACACACACACACACACCCACGTGGACGCCTCTCGCACAGGAAGGCACCACGTAAAAACAGGTCTACAACACCCACACACACACACACACACACACACACACACACACACACACACACACACACACACACACACACACACACACACACACACACACACACACACACACACACACACACACACACACACACACACACACACACACACACACACACACACACACACACACACACACACACACACACACACACACACACACACACACACACACACACACACACACACACACACACACACACACACACACACACACACACACACACACACACACACACACACACACACACACACACACACACACACACACACACACACACACACACACACACACACACACACACACACACACACACACACACACACACACACACACACACACACACACACACACACACACACACTGTAGCTCTGTGCAGCCTTCGACTCAAGCTTTGGGAGCTGTGGTTGACCGTCACGTTCCTGGACTCGGAGCGGCCTTTTTTTCCTGTTGACAACTTGTGTCAGACTAGCCCACCCGGGGGTGGTTGATTCCTTCAGGCAGAGTCTCCCCGTCCTGAGCTTTGTTTGGGTCCAAGATGATGGGCGCCCTTCGGCTATTTATTTCTTTTTCCCTCTTTCTCATACTTTTCATTCTATTGGGTTGCGTCTTCCCTCACTCTAAGCGTCTTAAAAGGTCCTTTTGATGCCGGAACCAAATGGAAATAATATAAAGGAAAAGGCAAATCCCTCCCTCCGCCTGTCCCTCCCTCTCATCGCAGGTAATTCAAGATGGCAGCGGTCCAGCGGTTGGTTAGCGGATCGTCGTATGTCGATTTAACACGCTCAGCAACGAACTTCAGCGCCGGCGGCCTTCGTAGAGCGAAATCCTCCATCACGTCTTTTACGCTGGGCAGTCCTTGCGGGTAGGCCTCCAGAGCGCTCGAGGCTGCGTTGTGGACCGGGTCATCTTCGAGAAGGACGTGCTGAGCAGTCGCCGCGTGCTGGCAAAGCCTGCATGAAACCCGGGTCCTGTTCGGCATCACGGCCCGGCGAACGATTGCCTGGAACAGGTCCACTGCCCCAGGGACACGCTCAAGCGCCTGGAGAGTCGCCCCTTTGGTTGCGGTGTGGGACGCGACCTCACGAATCTTCTTCAGCACCCCTCTCGACTCCATGTACGTGGCGGCCCTTTTCACAAAGCCAACCGGGGTGTCCAGCTGCGGGAGCGCTTCCCGCTCGTGCACGCATAGCGTCGGTATGCCGCCTTCCCGGTATACCAGCTCCACGTCCAAGAGGGGGTCCCTCGTCAGCAGAGCCTCCGATGCGGCCTCGTCTGCACGATCGATATACACATCGCCCGCATGTCCGCGATGCCATCGCATACACTGCCCAAAAGGGCCCACAATTCGGGCCACCGGATCGTCGTCTGCGTTCCGCTGGGCGCGCGTGATCGCCGCCTGGCTGTCGCACCGCCATTCGACAGCTCTCGGGGGAACATCACACCTGCACAGCGCCGCCGCGAGTACCAGCATTGCGCAGAGCTCGGCCTCCGTACTTGAGGTGACGGATCCTGCCATCGCACACCCTACCACAGCCTGACCGACCGCGACACCTGCGGACCCCCGCGCTTCTCCCTCCAAAAACCCACCATCTGTGGCCACCACGAGGGTAGCCACACCGTCCCATTCACTCCGCACGGCAAGTTCCACCCGGCGCAGCACCTCCTCCCCCGGCGCTCCACCCCTCGGCGGCCGGCGTAGGAAGCCCGGCATCGGGAGTCGATCGTGCACGACGTTGCAGTGGTACGCTAGGTGGGCCCGCGTTCTCTGCAGGTGCATCAGTCTCTCGACTGTCGTCGACCCAAAGCCCTCCTTGCATGTCGCGAACCCGCTCAGCCCCTTGCTGTGTCGGTGCTTCGGGATGAGCTTAAGCATATTGGCGACCAGCTTAGGCGACTTTGAATCGAAGCACGAGGAGAGACAATGCACAGCGAGGGTGGGCAGCACGTGGCTTCGCACCAGGGCGCACTTCCGGCGTGTCGAGCGGAAATGGTGGGAGTTGACGAAGTCGATGAGCCTCGCAAAACGCTCTCCCTTCTCCGAGTCATTGGTGCAATGTCCGTCTACCTCCCTCGCATGCACGCAGGCTCCAAGTAACACAGCCGCATCGGTCGTCTTCCTCGACGGATTCTCTCCCCACTCGAACTCCGATTTCGCCACAACCACCACCTTCTCATCCGCCAGATCCAGTTCGCGGGATCGCGCCCAACTGCGAAGGTTCCCGAAGGTTCGGTCCACTTTCGATTTTGTGGTCCTCGCTACTACATCATCCACGTACGCTCGTACAGTTTCCCCATTGGGCGGCTCGCACGTGTAGAGCAAGAACAGTAACACGCTCAGAGAGGATCCCTGGAGTAGGCCCCTCTTTAGACGGACCGGCGTTGCGAATCCCTCGTAGTGGACAATCGTCACACTTTGGCCTTCTATGACGCGCGCCACTGTCTCAGCCCACTGCCGTCCTAGCAACCGTTCCACGCACTCCACCAGTTTACCATGCGGCACGGTGTCGTACGCCGACAACACATAACAGGAGCACGTTCTCGTCGTCATCGTCAGACGGATCACTTTCCAGCCATTCCTTCGCGAAGAGAATGACTTGGGCCGCCCCGCTCGATCCGTACTGAAAATTGCCTCTGAGAATGTGTTCTCGTACGAGGGTCAGTTTTAGGCACAACGCGGTGTGCAGCAACTTCGAAAACATCGGCATGATCGCTATCGGTCTATATCCGCGGGGGTTGGACCGTTGGAGCGGCTTCCCCTTCCAAAAGAGAAAGATCCACGAAACACGCTGCCGCAGAGGGAGGCCCTCCTGCAACCACAGGTTCAACTCAGCCGTCGTCGCTTCGATTGCTTCTTTTTCCATGATTCTCAGAAGTTTTGGCGAGTAATCGGCCGTTCTAGCTGTCGGTCGCATGCAGCTTATTGCATCTTCTACCTCTTCGGGTCGGAGTGACACTCCACGATACGGACGTAACGGGCGTTGCACAGCGTCGGACTCCGAGTCGTACTTCGCTTGCAGGAACTGGGAGAAGATCTCCGGATGTTCAATTACGGGGGACTGGTAGGGTGCTCGATGTCGCGCGAGGTGCGCGGACCCCTTGGTTGCGGTTAGTAGGTCAAGCTTGCGACGTATCGAACGAATCTCGGCATTCACGGGGGCCCGTTGCTCTGGCCTGGCTAAGTGTCGCCGGATGAGACGTTCGTGGAGGGCGGTCTGGAGACGCACGACCTTCGTGTTTCTCGGGCGCGGCGGCGGTTGATCAGCAGCACGATTGATGCCTTCAATCAACCTTTTACTTTTAGTTTCCGTTCTTCTTCTTTTCTTAGCTACCTGTTTCTCCCCGATTGCTCCAATCGCGGAGCCCATGTTTCTCCCTTCGCTACGATGCCCTTGCGTGCTTGTGCCGAAGAAGAGACCGAAGAAACGGCAAGGATTCCAACTCACACACACACGCACACACACACACACACACACATACTGGGCAAAACTTCGGGTCAGGTGTGGCCATGAATTCTACACATATGCACATACTGCTTGCCATTTCTTCCTTGTTCATTTCTTGTTCCTGTTCCTCGTGCCGCTGTTCCCCTTTCTTTCCACTCACTCAGTTGATATCGGCAAGTTTTTCTTGCTTCACCAGTCTCGGAACAGGACTCAAAACTCGTGCCGACTGGCCGAATAAAATCAGGACATACTCCTTCTCCAACTCCTCGTAGGCGCTTTGCGCAGCGTCCATCTTCTCCTGCAGCTTTTCGTTGTTGTTCGGGTCATCACACAACTCGAGCGCTTGTTGGTAGATGTTGTACATCTCCTCCAGGGCATCGCCGTCCTCGGTAACCTGAAAAGAAGTGAGGCGGATCTTAGTTTCTATGGCGTTATTTGTGGATTAGAAGGTCGAAACCGTACACCGCGAGAGTAGGAGAAAGTAGAAAGGGAAACTAGAGTTTTCGTTGACCGCACTACCCTGAGCCCAAATCCTGGACGTGGGTTCAGGTTGCAAATTTGGCAAAACGAATCATGATCAGAAGGTCCTCCTTGGGCGGTTCAGTTTCCTCACACATTGCATGTGGCTAAGTATTTTAAAGTCTCCGGTTGGCCGTAGAGGCTTCGCGACCAGCGCCGCAGTGGCGCGCGCGGTACAGGGGCTCGCGGCTCGAGTAGTACGCGCCGGCCAGCAGCGCAAGCCGGGTGCCCTGCGCCGCGTGCAGGCACGGCTCCGCCACGGCGTTCAGCTGCTTGGTGAACGGCTGCAGCTTCCAGTCGAGCGCGCACCGAGCGAAAAAAATTAGCAGGCACTTTCTTTTAGAGTGAAAGTTCTTTTGTTTGTGCCGCACTAGCGGAACTCACCTGCTTTGGTATGTTTTATGTAGTACGCTCAGGGCTTACGCTCCACGTGTGGAACGTGTGGATTTCCACGCGTTAATTCTTTTTGGATTTTGTTCCCCCACGTGTGGATCCACAGGTACCACATGTGGATTTTGATTTCTTGGTCCACAAACCCGCTAAGCGCTGGGAACTTTCAAGTACACGGACCACACGGATCAGCATGCACGGCAGCCGTTAAGCAGCGGCTGCCGGCTTATCCCGCGACACCTTTTATCTGCAGTTGGTGATCATGAAAGACTACATTACAGAAAGAGTAGCGTTGGCACTCTTACAGACAACCGACAGCCCTTTCCCCCTTCCCCACACCTCTTTGATTCGATCCGCGTCCGTCTCCTGCTCCTGCTGGAGGCGGGCAAGCTCCTTTTCGGACTCCTCGGCCTCCTCCGACAGCCGCAGAATCGAGGCGGAGACCTTTTTAAGCTGTTTCTTCAGGCGGCCTTCTTCCTCGATTTTCTGCTGCTTCTTGTGCTCGTGCTGCGAGACAGCGTTGGCGAGCACGGTTTCCCTGTGTATAGAAGTGGAAGCTTGTCTTTGTCTGTTGCAGATGCGCTATCTCTGCAACAAAGGATTGTGTGGTAGGTCGTCCTTGAAGTGCATGCATCCAAGGATATGCAAAGGATTGTGTGGTAGGTCGTCCTTGAAGTGCATGCATCCAAGGATATGCAAAGGATTGTGTGGTAGGTCGTCCTTGAAGTGCATGCATCCAAGGATATGCAAAGGATTGTGTGGTAGGTCGTCCTTGAAGTGCATGCATCCAAGGATATGCAAAGGATTGTGTGGTAGGTCGTCCTTGAAGTGCATGCATCCAAGGATATGCAATAGACAGTACAGTGCTGCTGGTCCCATCCGGACTTTGCTTTTTACTACAGTTGAAGCATTTTAATGCCCCTCCCCCTATTTTTTTCTTTTGTGTAAGCACCTGCTTGGTAGGAAATACTTGAGGAGGCTGCCAGCTGCAAAATAGCAAAGGAGGTAAATGTGCTGTAGCCCATACGAAACACAGGTGAATCTGGGTTCAGTGGCGGGCGCAAGCGCTCAACAAAAAAGACCCACTTCGTAGTTGTGCTGTTTCTCCCCCCCTAGCCTCCTTCCGAAGAAAGCACAAGGCAGCCCCTCGAGTAGTGTGCGCCTTGTTGAGGTTCGCAGCAGGAAATTGAACGGGGCGCGCTCAACGACGAGCTCCTCTCCATCCCACAGCCCATAGGGGAGGCATGAGCGATTCTCGAGTCTCTTCAACGCCTTCTGTTCTCTCGGATTCGGTAGCACCTCCGACACCCGACGCGCCCCTCGCGAAGTATCCCAATCCAGCTGGGACGTCCTAGGTGCTCTTCGCGAAATGTCCTCGACGCGGCAGTCATCCGACGTGCTTTTTCTTGCGGGATTTGTTCAACGCAGCAGGTGGGGCATCCGACGTGCTTTTTCTTGCGGGATTTATTCAACGCAGCAGGTGGGGCATCCGACGTGCTTTTTCTTGCGGGATTTATTCAACGCAGCAGGTGGGGCATCCGACGTGCTTTTTCTTGCGGGATTTATTCAACGCAGCAGGTGGGGCATCCGACGTGCTTTTTCTTGCGGGATTTATTCAACGCAGCAGGTGGGGCATCCGACGTGCTTTTTCTTGCGGGATTTATTCAACGCAGCAGGTGGGGCATCCGACGTGCTTTTTCTTGCGGGATTTATTCAACGCAGCAGGTGGGGCATCCGACGTGCTTTTTCTTGCGGGATTCATTCAACGCAGCAGGTGGGGCATCCGACTTGCTTTCCGCGGAGTGTTCTCAACGCAGCAGGTAGGGCATCCGACGTGCTTTGTGTGTAGCAATCTCACACGCAGCAGGTGGGGCATCGCCTAACGTTCCCAGGCGGCTTCAGACAGATCTCATCGTACGCGACCCGTCTGGCACCTCGTGTTCGCTTCGACGTCAGTTCCGCTAAAGCGATCGCTGGACCCAAACGAGAATTACACCTGTTTGTGTCGATTGCGAAGCCCACGAAGGCTTTGGTCGGATTTAGCTGACATAAAACTCCAGTCATTTTCAGGTTCGGAATTCTTATCAACCACCAAAATACGGTGTCTTCGTCTTTTTAGCCATGCACAATACATTGAAGGAGGGCAACCCGCAAGATTGTTGGTACTAGACAAGAGACAGGTCCTTTATCCCACTTTTTGCCCGTTGAAGACGCTCCACACTCGGCACGGAAACCCCCTGATTTGCTTGTGTTTTCCTGTTTACTCGCAACAAACGGCGTCCTCCTCGAAGATATCCCCCACAAAGAAAGGAGGGCGTGCATATCAAATAAAAAAGGAGAAAATAGAGTTCGAATCGACTTGCGGTGATGCTCCAATGCACCAGTCCGGCCACCGGAATGGGATGCTGCGCGACCGTACAGCCCGCGGGTATTTGTACAAGGAGTGCATTTTGTTCGTGAATCGAGAGAACATATGAGAGGTGGGCGGAACAAACAGGTATAGGAGTTGAATCAGGGGGGGGAGTGGGGGTGGGGGTGGGTTCTTTTGCTGCATGTTGACTGCGACCGGATCCACGGACGATACAACCTTCCGGAGTTAGGGGGTCTTGCAGAATTTAATGCTCCTCCTTGTGTCTCTGTTGCGCTGCTGAAAAGATAAGTAATCATGAACCAACTGCCAACGATCTTCGAGTGGTTTGCGAGGGAGAGAGGTTCTGTACCGCAGGATGCTATTAGCCGGTTAATACAGTCTTCCGAAGCTGGCATCATTTATTTGTGCGCACGTGTGTACATCGGTGGTGTGTAGAAATCCTCGACGTAGCTGCTTCGACTCCGAATGGAAGGGGAGAAATATAGAGGCAAGGGGCAAATACAATACAAACACAATCGGATTTGTTCTTCGCTTACACCACCGTGTGTTGTTTTCTCACTCAGGACTTTGACATGTTGTGTTTGTGTGATTTGTCGTAGGGGTAGACCCGCATGACCTCACGTCCGTTCAACACGTGGTTCGGTAGTTACAGCACTTGACATCCCTTCTGTTCTTTGTCGGGCAGCATCGTCGAGCATTTCCTTGCAAGCTGGCGCTTATGTTAAAAAAAACGATAATTGCATGGGTTTCTCGATGGGAACAAACAAAAGGTTTGCATACTCGAGCTCGGTCATGTCGAGATCGTTGGTGACGGCCTCAGTCCCGAACTGCTTCTCCTTCATGAAGCGACTCTTGCCGATCTTGAGTTCCACCGCTTCGGCGGAGGGTGCGCTCTTGAATTTCCCTTGGAACCTGCGAATGTGTAGGACGGTTTGAGACTGTTTTGCGGGCCATTTATGGCTACTGCTGATTCCTAGGGACGATCAGTTGGTCTTGCCTTGTTGGTTTGTTGGTGTGATAGTTCAGGTTTTGCCGGGTTTGTGCCAGCTTCTTGCCGAGTCCCGGTGTTTGAAGCGTTTGAAGCTGATACAGCACGATGCGCTGCCAGGATTATCACGAACGGAGTTATGTTCGCCCGACTCCCCAAATCGTGGTCAGCACAAACTCGAGAGGTCTAGTCAACTATTCCCCGCGGCATTAGCACACCTTCAATAATAACTAATTGAACGTTTACGCACTTCGTGTTCGGGTTCTCGCTGGGTGTATGCCTCTTGTTGTTGCTCCTGGGGGGAAATAATAGCTCAAAGTTTGGACAGAACACTGCCTCTCATGCATGATTGAATCTAGCATCGAGTTTATCAAGTTCACCCGCGGTTGTGTGCACCTCGTCCCCTTCGGGTTTCGCTCTTGGAAGCAGACCATTCCGGAATGTGGCGCAAGCTGTTTGGGGACACAACTGGCGTCGAGGTAACTAGCCTGGAATGGGGTATCACAGAGGGTGAGAGTCCCGTATTTCCTCGACGAGCCATGTTGGTTAACTCCTTGCTAGCACGAGTCGCTCAGTTTGGGAATGCTGAGCTAATCGGCAGGTATCCCTCTGCTAAGGCAAAGTTGGAACTCGCCAGTGGGTCCTTTCGATGGGCATTCTCAGTCCTGTTCCGGTGCGAGCACAACTCGTTTCTTTAATTGGGGGTTTCCTTCTTGCATCTGTTTGAAAGGGTTGTGTGGCTCGTAACCAACCGCCACAGGGCACCACCTTCAAAGACTGAAGGTGGGGGAAGCGAGATAACGGAACATACTTCGTGGTGCTGACGCTCGCCGAGATCAGCTTCTGCTCCATGTTCTCACGCTTCTTCTTGCGGTACTCTTTCTTCGTCATTCCGGCGTTCTTGCCAGCCGATTCCCACTCGAGCTCGTCTTGCTTTTCCTTTGCGTACTGTTAGCGTGAGAGTTCGCTTAAATTTGACACCGGCGGTTCTTTAGAGTATAAGTTCGCTTAGAGATCCGGGGTTTAAAAGCCTCCGGGTGACCATTGTCGTAAATGTTGCTTGATGATGAGATTTTTCGTATGGTCTGCGTACCGTATCTGCGGTAGCGGAGAAACAATACTAAACCCAGATTCACTGGGTGACGGCACGTTGCCTCCTTGGTACTTCGCAACTGGCAGCCTCCTCAAGCAACGAGAACACACGAACAGACGCAGGATAATAAAATCCTCACTCCTATGCGTGTGTCTGTCACTCTCGTCCACCGCTCCTGCTCTGCCGCGCGCCGTATGGTTGGAGTAAAAGTGAAGCCAGAAAGCTGCTAATCTTGCTGCTGACCACATGAAGTGGTTTCTCTCGACGGATTGGAGCGGCAAACCTGTCGTTCGGATTATTAGTAGTCTTCAAAGAAACAAGTCTCTTTTCCTACAAAACGAACAACCCGTTCGTAATGAAAATCTTATTTAGAGTTAAAGTTCGCTTGAAATTCCGGGGGTTTAGGGTCTCCGTGTGACCGTTCTTGAATGGGTTCTCTTAGAGCAAGAAAGGGCTATGTGGTTACGGGTTGTATGTTTGTGCGCAGCGGAACTCACGTGCTTCGGTAAGTTTCATGCAGTACGCTGCCAACTTCTAACTTCCAGTACCAACAATGCGTTGTTAAACAAAACAGAGAGATATGGCGAACCTGCGCTGCGTTGAAGGCGATGAGCGAAGGGAACAGATCGTAGTGCGAGTCGACCTGCAGCGCGGTGAACGGGACGTGGCGCTCGCACCAGTCGGCCTCCTCGGTCGACGCCGGCGTCAAAAACGGGTGAATCGCGGCGAAGACGACGGGCCTCCGCCGGCGCACCGCCGGATATTCGCTTTTGAGCGGCGGCCAGACCCTCTGCGCGGCAGCCTTCCGCTCCTGCAGCTTGCGTTCGCAGGCGCGGTGGCGGCTGTCGAGGAGCTCCCAGGCGTTGGCCACGAGGCTGGCGGTCCCTGCCTCCTCGTCTATGTGCACGTCGGCCGCCTTGTCCCGCGACGGCAGCGCTTGGCACAGCCACGACAGCAGGCCTTTCACGTCCGCCGGTGTTGGATACATGAGCTGGTTGAAGGTGAGGTCATCCGGATACCCCAGGGAGCGAATGGCGCTGGCGAGGTCGCTGGTGGCCTTGAACCGCTGGGACATGCCCGCGGGCAGGGCATCCGGGTTGTCGTGCACGGCGTCGCGGCTTATCAGCTCGCAGCACCGGTGCGCGGCCTTGTACAGAAGGGGGCTGTCGAAGTCGCCGACTGTCTTCGCGCTGCCAAGGTCGAGTCCGACGCCCTTCAGCTGCAGCACGATGAGCTCATCGACCTCGGCCATCTTTCCCGCGGGGAGGGGGCGTGGGGGGTGGGTGGGCCTATGGGTTTGTTTTGAGTGAAAGTGGTTCTTCGATGATGCTTGAAATGCCATGAGTCGGTTAGTATCCATCTTCAAAGACTGGTGCCTTGTCTGGCGACGAAAAAGACACCTTTTTTTCCTGTCGATTTTGTCCGTCGATCCGATTGCGGGAGTCGGAGAACGCAATGCAACCCTGACGCAGGACCGACCCCTCTTGCAGGAGAAAAGAGCGTGAGCGGTTGTGTACGTGAAAGAGACAGTAAGTTGTGAGTCGGTTAGTAATCATTTCCTCGTTCCATTTAGAATTGGCATATTTAGTAATGGTCCTGCTGCAGGTTCTCCTACAACAACCTTGTTACGACTTCTGCTTCCTCTCGCTGCAAAACATTGCTTGGACTCGGGCGCTGAAATTGCTGCCAAGAACGAGCTTCGTCTTCCAAGCTCGTGTGTACAAATGGGAGGGACGTAAGCGCCTACTAGGCATCCCTCATTGCCCGCCGGGGGAAATTGACAGCTACAACATGGGCCGGCCTCTTGCCGGTATCTTGCTTGCGAAGCGCCTCGAGTTGCCTCATCAATAACACTCCCCTTACCCCGCCTTCTCTTTCTGCTCGCAAAACAAAAGGTGTCAAGGGATAAGCGAAAACATGATCGAGGCGAGGGCCTGTGTGCAGGCCACAAGCGTCCGCCTTGCACGGACACCCATTTAGTTCTAGGGGCGAGTCCTGATCGTGGCAGAGGGGGGGGATTGCAAGAACGTGCTTGGAATGGGTATGTGCTCAACACCGCACTGGTCCCGTCTGCGCCGTGTTTCGGTCCTTTAAGCCACAGACACATAAGGCGGACCATCATCAGCGTGGAACCTGAGTGTCTGCAGACAGGACTGCGGTGTGAGTCTGGTTTGTCAGGCGGCTGTTCGTAGCTCGTCACAGCCAGGACCACCCGTGCTACTAGAGCACTGGCTGAGGGGGGGGAGGGGAATGGACGGTTTCAGGTGCAGTGGCAAATCGACAACAAGAAAGAAGAATGAAGAAGGAACATTTCCCGGCGGCAGGGCGTCTGTACGGATGAACGAAACTGCGGACAGTCGGCATTAGCCGATCAACAACGACTGGGAATGGCAACGGTGAAATACTCTTGTACTTCATGTGTACCAGGGACGGTAGGTACAAGGAAGAAACGTCTCCGGTGGAAGGAGGGAGTTCCCGTACACTTTATTTGGTTGGTTCGTGAACCTTCTCACGCGCAGCCTTCCGGACATGTTCGTTTCCGTACAACAGGACTACCAAGGGGGGAAAACAAGACAAGAAGAAGAAAAGAAATGCGTAGTTTTGTTGAAAAAAAGAAACGGATTCTGTTTGGAGAAAGAAGAATCAACGTTCTGACACATTTGCGCCAACTGGGGGGAAATCTTAGTTTGATGTTTAGACAGGACACTGCCTCTCATGTAAGATTGAGAGAGAGAGAGAGACGAGTTAGAGTGCAGGGACCATCTCTCCGGGGAGTTTCCGGTCTCCTCACTTCTCTTCGCACTGCTACGGCGGGCGTAAGTCGCTCCGGAGGCGCGCCGCAGGTCGCGGCTCTGCTACAGTGAGTGGTAGCACCGGAGTTGGTGCTGCAGCGGGCGCTCTGGCCGGCGGGTGAGCTCGTCTCGCGGGGGATCGCCGCCTTGTAGCGCTGCGGGCCCTCTTCTTCCTCGCGACTGCGCGGCCTACGGCGGCGGCAAACACCTTGATGGGAAACTTCAGCTTCCAATTAGCGAAAGCTACGTCCTGAGGGTACACGGGTTTGGCGTCGTTCCACCTGTCTTTGGAGCATACTGCTTCTATGCCGTTTAACATCAGCTCTGTCCTCCGTCCAGCTGCAAAACGTGGACGGTGTGAGAATCCCGGCATTGCCGGCGCACCCAGGCAGCGTAAAGAGCATACACCCTGTCTCCACTTCCCGGGGAAGGCTGAGGCCCCCGTGTCAGCAAAGCTTAGGTCGTTGATGGCTCGTGCTAGATATCCTATCTGCAACCCTTTTTCGGCAAACGTTTCCCCAGGCAGCTTGGATCGCGTGTAGGCCTCAAAATCCAAAGCGAGTTCCACGCCGGTCGTGGGGAGAGGGGGGGTGTTGACCCAACGTAGATTCCTTAGCCAGTAGACTAGCGACGCCGCGAAGCGCGTCCCAATCTGCTTCGTGAGGAGCTCACGGCTGTCCCTTGCCAGCTCAACGTCATATCTCCCTGCCGCGGCGGAGGCAAGCTCCCAGGGGCGCGTCGTCGCGATATTGTGCTGCGCTTGCGCCATCTCGATGGAGATGGTCCCGATCAGCTTCTGGACCCTCTCCACGAGTACCGGCGGGGTTCCGATGGGGGGAATCCCCCGTGTGCTCAGGCATAGGGGCATATTCTGTGCCGCCACTCCTGCGACGTCGAGTCGGCAGTGTAGATTGACCCACCTGCCCCCTGGTCCCGGGCATTCCCAGAAATAGTGTAGCAGGGTCCCCGGAGTCCCACCGTCGCAGAACTCGCATACGCCGTCACCCGTTCCCCATCTTCTGTTGCACCACTCGCGAGAGTACACCGCTCCTGCGATGCATTTGCGGATTGCAAAGCTGAGCCTGTCCCCCGTCGCGCGGTTCTGCCACAGTCTGTTCAACAGGCGCACATCCACCCCCCTCTCGATACCCGAATAGCCTTGCCTTTGTGTCGTCAGGTAGCGCCACGCTCGAAGACGCAGGCCCTCACGGACGAAGTGCAGTGCCTCCTTCCCGGAGAAGGGCACGGTCGCACCTTCGAACGATAGCAGCTCGAAACTGTGCCGCTTCGCCGGCAGGAAACGTATCTCCCGAAGGAGATTGGATATCAGCCCGACGGGGCCCTTTAAGGAGGCGTCAGCCCCGGATACAAGGAGGGCATCCATTCGCAGCCGAAATCTCTCCTTCTGGTATTGCTTCGCGGCGGTGCGGAGTGAGCTGTACCCGGAGGCGCATGCCGGATCGCACAAGTGCGCCTTCGCAACGAGGGTAAGTGTCGCGAGGGGGCTCTTCGCCCGATTTGAGCGAGGAATCAAGCAGGCGGAGAGAGCCGTGCGAAGAACGGAGTTGTTCGCGAAGCCCCCGGCCGAGTTGGCGCAGTAGGCCGCGCCGTAGTGGGCGGATGCCGCGATCGTCTGCATGACGCGGAACTTGGTGCGCGGCTTCAGTGGCGACGCTTCTAGCCTGGCTGCGGCTTCCACGGTCGCGTCAGACCTACCGTTGTCCACAGGCCCTTCTGTGCCCAGGGGAACGCCCAGAACCTTAACGGTCTTCACCGATTTCATCGCCTTGCCTCCAACCTCGAGACGGGGGCCTTTTTTCGACGTCGAGAAGGCGGCACACTTGCCTTCGTTGAGAGCGAGGCCGGTCAGATTCCCAAATATCGCGGTGACATCTATTCCTTCCTGGAGCAGCTTCGCGAGTCGCGAGAGAAGGTACAAGTCATCAGCAAAGGACTTCGGACTCACTCGTGCCCGGCTGACCAGGGCTTTCGAGAGCACGGACAGAAGGGCGTTGATCAGGACCACGGAGATAGGGCAGCCTTGGAGGATGCCGTTCGTGACCTTGAATTCATCGCCCACTCCCAGAGGGTACCTGAAACGACGTCTGAGGTACTTATAGACGTGGCGCAGAGGCGCCAGCACACGCTCATGCAGCCCCAGAGCCTCAACTAGGTCGAGTACCAAACCTTGCGGAACGCGGTCAAAACATTTCGCAAAGTCGAGCGCGATCCCATGTAGCGGCGTTCCGTTGATAAGGGATTCCTCTATTGACAGCGCGATGTCCATGATGACGTCGTCGCAGGAGTGGCCTTTCCGGAAGCCATGTTGGGACTCGTGTATCCACTGCTCTTGCCAGACAAGAACCTCCTGCAGACGCACACTAGCCCAAAGACGATAAACGACGCTGGAGACGGTGATGGGCCGCAGCTTCAGGGGGTCATCTCCCTCTCCCTTGGGAATCAGGGTGACTAGCGCGTCAAGAACCCCGTCGGGCCATAGGCCCGTCTCCTCGACTTCGTTCAGTACTGCAGCAAACCCTTCTAGGATTGTGTCCGGCAGGGCCGCAACTTCTCGCATGCGCCAGCCGTCCACGCCGCATGACGATTGCACACCTTTCTTCCTCGCTACCGACCGTAGGCGGTCGGCCGTGATCGGGCCCAGTTGGCACGGGTGTTGCGCAATAAAGTCACCATATTCCCGCAGGAAGGGGGCGAACTCGGGCTCCTTCTTCCCGGCATACATGCGTAGCACGGGGTCCCACTTCCTCCTTACCGTCGCATCAACTTCCACCAAGTTCGCCGTGAGTCGCCCGTCGCGACCGTTCGTAAAATAGAATGTCGGCGGCGCCTCCTTCTTCACCCAAGCAAACGACTCTTTACCCAGAGGGTTACGGAGCTCGCGCTGACACCTTGCGATTTCCAGGTACCTCGAATTTAACGTAGTCTGGGCCAGGCTCTGGCACACGTCCGAGATAGTGTGTGATAGGCCCCGCGCGGCCTTCGCCGATGGCGGTACCAGTGGCAAAGCACATTTCCCGTCCGTACGCTGGAGGATGAAGCTTTGAAACGACCGTATTTTGTCCCACTGCCCTTTGAGCAGGAGCGACAACGGGCACGGGGCGCTGGACATATCTTCCCATTTGGCTCGTGCGGCCGAGTACTCCCGCATGCGCCCGAGAAGACACCTGGCTCTCTTCAGAGGTGCGGTGTCGGCCCCCGCACCTTCCGGGGACGGCCTCGCGGACACGCGCTGGGTGCTCAGCCTCCGCCGCTCTCCTCGCCCGCGGTAGGCCGCCAGGTTACCCTCAATCTTGGACTTCTGGAGCAGATAATCCTCCGCCGCCCGCGAGATACGCAGCCAGAGAAAATCCACCCTCTGGCTGCCTTCTAGTCCGCGGGGGCACGGGTCGGCGAGTCGGTATTTGGCGACTACAGCTTTGAGGGCTGCGGTGTCGGTTCGGTCAGTCAGACCGGACCCAGGGATGGCGCGGGGGAAGCGGAACACCGCGTTAAGTTGCTGGAAAGCGGTGAGGTGGAAGACAGCTCGAATCGCCTTATGCGTCGGGAACCCGGCCTCGAAGGTTTCTACGTTTCCAAGAGCGGAAGAGGCGATTTCGTTGGTAAGCACAAGGTCAATGCGTGACGGCTCCCCGTGGTAGCAGGTGTGCTCCGGAGGCCTGTTCAGGGACTTCGCGTGAAGCTCGGCACAGTCAGTCCACCCGTTTCGCAGTGCGAAGCGTAGGGCAGGAGAGTTCAGAGGGTCTGTGTTCAGGTCACCTGCAACTACAATCGGTACCGCGCCCAGGCGCCGGCGCATGCCCCAGAGAACCCCCTCGACCAGCTTCTCACGTTCAATCCGAGCCGAGTGGCCGCAATGTCCGTACAACGAAACCACATGGAGCGCACCCTTGCCGCTTCCGGTCGCGACACGTACGTGGAGGAAGCGAGCTGCCTCGTAGGCCCGCTCTTCAACGACATCGAACGGGCTAACCACGCATGCCGGCAGGCCTTTCCTCACAAGGATTGCTACACCGGCGCTCCCCCCGGTTATCTGGGATGGAACGTCGTTGCCACATTTACGCCCTTCGCAACAGGAACCAAAGAAAGGCTGCCAGACGTCGAGAGCAGCACACTCCTTCAGGGCCATCCGGATTTTCTTCTGCCCGGTGCTCGTCAGCTTCGTCTCCTGCAAGCAGATGATGTCCGCCACAATGCCGCAAAGGAGGAGCACGTTCTTCAACAACGAGGTTACGTTGATCGTAACTACACGCAAGGGTGGTAGGCGAGGGCCGGACCCAGAAGATGTAGTGTGGGTAAGATTGTGTGACGCGTATGACGCGTGGTATAATTGAGGGTTCACCATTTTGAGTCCGCGGGGTCGACGGCGGGCGCCTGCGCAGGCGAGGGCGGTGTTGGGGGGGCGTCTTGCAGTTTAGCCCAGCACGCATGGCAAACCACCGCCTCACAGGGGCCGTGTGCACATTGACGCCTCGCCTGTCCTACTTGCATACGCTTGCAGCAGACTTCGCATAGGAACGCCTTATCGTTTTCGTATGACTCCTGCCAGTTGGCGTGCCGGCAGTCGGTAGCCATATTGTCAGCGGTGTCGAGCCGCGCCACCTTGTCTTGGGTCGTCGTCTCATCGCTGGCGCGGCTCCGCTTCTGTCCCGGAACGGGTTCTGGGCGTTCTTGGAGGCTCGCGAGGAACTCACGAGGGAGATTAATTTTCACCCGCTGGCACTGCGTGGTGAACCCCTTCCGTTGCCTCGCATCGATGGAACGGTCGTATTTCCTGATCGAGATTGACGCCCGATCAAGGCGGTAGAGCACTGGTGCCGGAGGTCCCTGGTCGGCAATGACCACGCACACAGTATCCCCTCGCCGTTTGAACGAACCGACTGGCTCCACTTTCCATTCGGCTGCTGCGCAGGCGGCGAGGAGGTCGGACGGGTGCTCCGCCGGACACGCCGTGGTGACGATGTACTTGTCACCCCGACGCTGGCGCTTCGACAGCTTCTTCCCGACCGCCGATTCCGTGGCGGCGACGTGCTCCGGGGTCGTTCGTATGCCGAAGACGCCGGTTTTCGCGCCGCCGATCACACCGAATGTGTTCGGTGTCCTGGCAGCTATCTGGCGCGCTTCCTCGAGGGCGCAGTCGCTCACCCACACCGCCGGCAGCGTGTCCGTTCCGTTGACAAACGACATGGCCTTCCAGAAAGTGCCGGCCTTCCCGGAGCTCCGAAGCAGCTTCGGCACGTCTTCGACTGGGACGCGGACGCTCACCTCACACACGCCCTGTCGTCGGTGCACCTTCGTAAACACCGACGACCAGTCCATGCGCAGACCTTCGGCTTCCGCCGCCTTCTTCGCCATGATCCTGACCGACTGGCCAGCCTTCATCGCCGTCTCCCACGTAGTGGCGTGGACATAGGCGGCACGTACCTGGAATAGGCACACCTGAGTCGTCGGCTGCCCGGGGGCGACCGTCTTGCACGATACCGTCGGCGGGGTGACGTTGCAGTACTTTGCCCACACGTCCTGGTGGTTCCCGTTAGAAAGCACCACCAGGTGCCTCGCCGACTCCGCCCACGGTACGGTGCACACGACGGCTACCTTGGCGCCCGGACAGACTCCGATGAGGTCCAGGGCAGCCCCCCATGCGTACTCCGCATCCTCGGTGTTCGCGGCAACAAGAACGCCGCCCTTCTTGTTCCCCATCTCGACACCTGACTCGACCTTTGGCACTCCCCAGCCATCGAGTACCATGACGGCCTTCGGTCGAGTGCGACGGGTCTTTTCGGCCCACGTGCTCCCTTTGGGCGTGTTCGGTTGCCCCGCCGCTGCATCGCGCACTTTCTGCGCCCAGGTGTTGTTCGCCGGTGGGTCCGGTTGCTCTGCAGACGCAGAGGACCGAGTCTTCTCCGGCCGGGTCCGGTCCGGCAGCGGGGGTGCGCATGCGACCGCCGGCCGGGTCCGGTCCGGCGGCGGAGGCTGTGCGCTTGCGACCGCCGGCCGGGTCCGGTCCGGCGGCGGGGGCTGTGCGTTTGTGACCGTCGGGCCGGGTTTCCTTGCTTCGGCTGCGGGCGGCGCCCCCCAGGAGTGCGCGGCTTCCATCAGGGTGAGAACGAGGTTCATCATTCTCACCAGCTGCTGCCTCACCTTCTCGTCGACGCCTTTCTCAGCCAAGCATGATGCCCGGTCAAGCAGTGCGTCGACGTCTCCCATCGTCGAAGATGAACGAGGCAAGCCCGCCACCCTACAGACGGTTTTCGCCCTCTCTCCCTTGCGTTCTTTCTTACTCTCTGATGTGATCAAACTCCCTCCCGCTTCTTTCCACCCAAGGTGTTTCCGGGCAGAACCCGGAGCCGCTTTCCTTCAAGGGTAGCCACGGCAAGCCACCAATAAAGTACAGTCTTAGTTTGATGTTTAGACAGGACACTGCCTCTCATGTAAGATTGATGCTAGCATCAACCGTATCTTAAAGAGATCATCAAACGTACGTAAGCAATGCAAAACTGAGGCTAACAAGAAAGTGCAATTTTGCTTTATTTTTTTACTTCGTTGTCGACAACACGTATGCATGCAACATGTTGCGTGGACGTATCATTTAGATGTAGAAAGAAAGGGCCAGCAAGCAATTTAAAGCATGTGCACCAATCTGCACCAGCTTTTCAGTCTGCTTTGTTCTTAGTTCCTTTTTGAACCTTTCGCATTCTGAAGCGAACATCGGACGTTTGCTTGCCGACCAACGTCAAATCAAGCGTCCAGCAGTCGTAGTGCACCGTGCAGGAGGGGGGGATGGTGTATTCTTTTTTTTTTCTGTATCACAAAGAGGCTCTCTGAGGCTCTTCACTGCGAAAAAGTCAAGAGGAGCATGCAAAGCGAGCTGCGATAAGGCAAACCCGCACCGCGTGCGCGAAAACAAAACCTGGACTTCTTTTTTTTTTAATGACGGCAGCTTTTTGCCAATCGGTCGCCTCGTGGCTACGATTTTGTGGAGTTTTTTTTTTTTTTTTTTTTTTTTGCTCTTGGTGTTCTTTGACGAGGCTTCTTGTTTGCGTGAATTGACCTCATCATGCTCATGCTTTGGCGGTGTTTCGGCCCTGTTCACTCGAGGGGGGGTTACCTGCCAACGTTAACTTCGGCTCATGTTTTGACGGTGTTCATACAACATCGTCATACAAATACTTTCTTCTCTTTTGGCGTTGGTTGTGAAGGGGAAGGGTCGAATAATAACAGGCTGAGGTGTGCAAGGGCAATGCCATATGCGGGGGTATCACGCATTGTGCAACAGCCGATCGCACGTCTGCATTGAAAACCCGGCGGATAGCTGCGACCCTGACAACGGCGGCGCTGACTGCCATGGGGGTGCTGTGTGCCAGCGTACGGAGTGCAATAAAAACACTATCAGTATGTGACCCTGCTACTGTTGGACACATCACGCCTTCGCGAAATAGTTATTATTATTCGACCCGGCCCTTTGTTTGCCCCGACACACCTAAGTGTGTGAGGGTCGTCGTTCGTTTGTTACAAGCATACTTTTTCCGTCCTCTTCAAGGTTCGTCGACGGATTGATCCAGCAAAGTACCCTGCACTGACAACAAGACAACCAGTGACTACCCCCATGTGTCACCCAGACCTCACCCCTGACTGTTGCTGCTCTTGACTCGATTATTCCGCCTGCAGCGGGGAAGGCCGGACACGACACTCACGCGCAAGCACACTGATTTGCCGAGGAAGGGGGGGAAAGAAGGTTTGCTCATCTATAGAGAGCGCGGTGGTGCACGTACTACTGGGGGCCACGTTGGGAAGGGAAACCTTAAGTGTAGTGTTTGGGGCAGAATCCTGCTTCCCCGCTCGCAAGGAGAGGGCAGGGATCGTTCTGCGGGAGGACTAGCCTGTTCGTGGGTGAACATGAACAGCGCAACCGTGAATTCCCAATCACGCTGCGCAGCGTTCTCTTTCGTGTGCACGGTGTATTGTTACCACCGGTGCGAGAAAGGATCGTCAGCGGCCCGCACCGAGGAAACAAGAGTTCACTTTTGAGCGTCATTTTGGATTTAGACGATCGGTACTTTGAAGTCTCCGGGGGTTTCCTCACACACTGTTCCCGCACCATCTTTTACTCGTGGCTGGACCCCGCCGTGTCAACGACAGGGAATCGGCTGCATTGCTGCCGGGGGCGAGACTCAAGGAACAAGGGGTCCCGTGGCCGCGTGAAATGTAAATGAGACTGACGGGCCGATTTGCGGGTTTGCTGACGGGCGTCCCTGCCCAGTATCTGGCGAAACAGAAGTCATAGGAACGGCCTTGAAACTGCCGTCGGTTCGTTCTGTGGTCAAGGCAGACGGCGCCCGGCATCGGTTGACCGGACACATACACACACCACTCACGACGGCTTTCTTTCAGAGAGTATCGATCAAAGACTCAGACTCCACATCTCCGGGTTTCGGCGGATTGACAGGTACCCTGCGGTCACAACAGAGGACTGAATCCCGCAGCGCTGAAGACAAGCTTTACGTGAACTGCGGGGACAGCAGGGCAAAGTGGCTACCGATTTCTCAAAGCAACAAGGCGAAGCTTCGCGTTTGCGCTGAACACAAGTTTACTGAGAGAGAGAGTGTATGTGTGTGTGTGTGTGTTGCAGACTCGTTGCAACGTGGCGCCTCCCTTAGCGAGAGTGTGTCCACGCATGGTTTCCTTCTAGGTTACGGCTGCTGCCCCCCCGGCTGCTGGTGGGGGCCTGGCGTCTCCTGCGAGCCCGGGTGACGCCTGAGGCTGTGCGACCCTTCGTTTTGACAGAGAGAGAGAGAGAGTGCGTGTGTGTGTCCGTCGGAATTCATGTATGGAGCACCAGCAGCGAATGTTAATGCTGCTGCTGTTAAAAAGCTCGCAGTCCGATCCAGAGCTCAAGTTGCACTGTAGCTTCCTCACGCCACAGCTAACGCTCCTGCCTGCTGTCCGTAGTGACCACGCGTGTGTCCGGAACAGTGGCCTCGTTTGACAATGGCTCCGTGCTTCGTGTCTCGCGTGCTGCTGGTTACAACATGTATCCGGGGGAGGGACGCCTTAGTGTGCGTGCGCGTCAGCCGCAGCAGAGCGAACGGGCTATTGGGCTAGGTTGCGGGTTCCAACTCAGGCTTATGCGTGCTGCCTAACGTCTTCTCGCCACCCCAGCCTTCCCCGCGGCTCTCTTTTATCTCGCCTCCCCTCTTGGTCGGCGGCGAGGTCCGTCCTGCTGTAGGGTGACGACAGTTTTCCGACTCCCGCAATCGCGAGCATCTACACGAAACTCAAAAAGGCCTCGGTCGACCGTCCTCCGGCGGGTTTCGCGTATTTGCTCACGATTCGAGCAACTATGTTCCACCGGCTGTTCCCTCCTGCAAGAGAATACCGAGTAAACCTGCTTCATGAAAGACAGTGGAAAAAAAAAAACTTGACTCTTGGCCGCTAAGCGTTCAAGAGTCAGTGCGTCTCGGGAGAGTCTAATAGGCGGTGTTGCGCGGCTCCGTTCATTCCTCGCGCGATCTCTTCCTTCGGCACTGCACTGCATTTGCGAGTACTTGAAAGACGTCCTGTTTTGGTTTGGTGCGCGCTTTCGTTTTCCTTTCCCCAAATGCACTCGAAACAACATCGGGGCACCTCTTTCTTCCCCTCTACTTTGGTTGGACTTGTGGGTGTGCTGCATCAGTCTTGTCCTCTGTCCTGTGGCAATGCCTCGAGCCTTACGTATCCGCTACTCAGTACAGCCACGGCAGTCCACTCAGGGCATACGCAGCTCTTTTGTCTTGGAGCTAAATACCTACTGAAAATCACGTACGTACGGTCAGGCAAAAACGAAATAGATCATCTGCCAGTGGTGCATGTCTTTGCCTCTGCCTCCTCTCCGGCCTCAACCCTCCAGTGTTGCGGTAAGCAACAGCAGGATCTGCCGTTACTGTGGTTGACTCCCGATGGATCTGCAGAAAAGATAGTACGTGCTGATAACGTACTGATTTCAGCACGTGTACACGTACTGATTCAGCATGTGTACAAAAAGAAATTAAGAAAATTAACGTGCTGAAATCAGTACGTTGAGCATGCTGAACGTAAGGCCTGACGGACTGTCCACTACACTACCGTCAAAAGCTCGTAGGGCGAAAGCTCTTGCTTGCCCCGACTTGAAGTCGGGTGCTATCACTCGAAGGACCTGTTTCCTCCCCACACCGCTGCTATTGCTAGCGTTGGTTCTTATCTCGGTCAATCGTATCCGCCTCCCCATCTCCGACTCCCGCAATCATGGCTAGCACAAGCTCAAGAGGTCCAGTTCGACTATTCCCTGCAGAATGAGCATCCTTTCGAAGAGGAAAATGCAAAAGTTATAGTGGCGCTTTTATTACTTGCGCGCGCTAGCGGAACTCACCTGCTTTGGTAAGTTTCATGCAGTACGCTGCCAACTACTGCAAAGAAATGGGAGGGGGGGAGGCACGACCTTCGTCGACGCAAGATTGATGCACTCGTCGGTGATCGACTGTCCGTACACGAGCTTTTCGATGTTGCCGAGCTCCAGCTTTTGGTTGCCCTCCACGAGGTGGCTCTCGATCATGACGCCGACGACGTGGCGTGACCCGGCGGCGATTTGCTGCGCGACGCCCGCCGCCGCCTTCGCCTGGTTGGCGTGCTTCTTCTGGCTGTTGCCGTGCGAGCAGTCGACGACGACCTTCTGGTAGTTCGTCTTCTTTGCTGTGAGCTTCGCGACGGTCTGCTCGATGCTGGTCGCGTCGTAGTTAGTGCCGTGCCCACTCCCGCGGTGGATGACGTGGCAGTACGGGTTGCCGTTGGTGTGCACGATCGCAGCGATGCCCTGCTTGGTCACCGACAAGAAGCTATGCGGGTGCTTCGCCGCAAGAACCGCGTCGACCGCGATGCCTACGTCACCGCCGGTACCGTTTTTGAACCCGACCGGCATCGACAGCCCGGACGCGAGCTCGCGGTGGATCTGCGACTCAGTCGTCCTCGCTCCGATCGCACCCCACGACACCAAGTCCGCGAAGAACTGCGGCGTGATCGTGTCCAAGAACTCGCACCCGCACGGCAAGCCGAGCTGGTTGACCTGCTGCAGGAACTCACGCGCGGTGCGGAGGCCTTTGTTGATGTTGAAGGTGCCGTTGAGATCGGGGTCGTTGATGAGTCCCTTCCAGCCGATGGTGGTCCTGGGCTTCTCGAAGTACACACGCATGACGATGATCAAGTCCTTCTCGTACTCCTGTGCAAGCTTCCGCAGCGCCGCCGCGTACTCGAGCCCAGCCTTCGTGTCGTGGATGCTGCACGGGCCGACGACGACGACCAGCCTGTCGTCCAGGTCCTTCATCGCCTTCGACACGGCGATCCGACCGTTGACGACAGTCTTCTCCGCCTCCTTCGTCAGCGGCACGTCTTCCAACAGGATACTCGGCGGCAGCAACGGCTTCAGCGCCCTGATTCTCAAATCGTCGATGCTCTGCAGCTCGTCAAGGGCGACGTTCGAATCTTGTCTGGTCGTCATTTTTTTCTGTCTGATACGTGCCCGGTGTTGGTATCCTGCGTATTGAACTATTCAGTGTTTTTTTTTTGTGGGTGGAGCCTGTGGAGGTTGTTGTTCTGTTCAAGCACAATGTGTCAAGCATAAAGTTCCAACGGGCTCACGACGACGACCAGTCAACCGCCCAGATCCTCCATCGCTTTCGGCACGCAGCGATCCGATTGTTGACAACGGCCTTCTCCGCCTCCTTCGTCACTGGAATTTCTTCTAACAGGATCCTCAGCGGCTTCAGCGCCCTGATTCTCAAATCGTCGATGCTCTGCAGCTCGTCAAGGGCGACGTTCGAATCTTGTCTGGTCGTCATTTTGTTCTGTCTGATCCTGCGTATTCAGTGTTTTTTTTAGAGTTAAAGTTCGCTTGAAATTTTTGTGGGTGGAGGTTGTTGTTCTGTTCAAGCACAATGTGTCAAGCATAAAGTCCCAACGGGCTCACGACGACGACCAGTCAACCGCCCAGATCCTCCATCGCTTTCGGCATGCAGCGAGCCGATTGTTGACAACGGCCTTCTCCGCCTCCTTCGTCACTGGAATTTCTTCTAACAGGATACTCAGCGGCTTCAGCGCCCTGATTCTCAAACCGTTGCCCTCAGATCGTCGAGTGACGTTCGACTCTTGCCTGGTAGCCATTGTTCTGTTAAAATTGCCGTAGTTTGCACATTTGGTGCTGTCTGCGAGAGTAGACGAAACCACCTCTTAACTGTCTTCGCTCTGCCCCTACCTGCGATGAGTTTGTGCCCTGCGTCGACGACAGAATGGTGAAAAAAAGAAAACCCAGTTTTGTGCTGTCACAGGACCCATTATTACCCGCGCTCGTTGTGGAATTTCTTTCTATTTCGGGGGGAGGGGGATGGGGGAGAGGGTCTTTAGTTGGGGGGTGGGTGGAGAGGGATGGGGGGTTGCCTTCATTTTTATTTTTCGTTTATTTCGTACAAATGCGGGTTGGGTAAGGGGGCGGTGATGGGAAGGGGGGGGGGGGGGTCGGGGAGATGGATCGATTTCCGTATAGTGGCACGGGACTCCGTGTTGTGATGAACCGGGAACATCATGGTAGACAAGAACTTTTACATAAGCGCCAGCTTGGAAGGAAATGTTCGACAACAACTGCCAGACAAAGAACCGAAGGGCGATCCCAAGTGCTGTAACTACCGAACCACGTGTTGAACGGACGTGAGGTCATGCGGGTCTACCCCAACACGACAAATCACACAAACACAACAGGTCAAATGGTGTAAGCGAAGAACACGATTTGTGTTTGTATTGTATTTTCCCCTCTACCTCTATATTTCATACCTTCCATTCGGAGTCAAAGCAGCTGCGTCGAGTATTTTCAAACAGGGTGCTGGGCGGGATGCTACGGGTGGAGGGTCTGAGTTATTTGACACGCGTCTGCCTGTCAAAAAGAACAGGCGTGTGTTTGTTTGTACGTGCCGGGGAAAATTAGCCTGCCAGTGATTGATAGTGAGTGAATATGATCGTTAGGCTAATCTTCCCCCAAACACGCTGCCAGCGTTCTCTTTTCGTGTTTACAAAGCATTGTGACCACGAAAAAAAACACGGCCGTTCTTTGACCCTGCTACTGTTCGACACAGCATGCCTCCCTCGGAATTATTGTTTAGTATTCGACATATCGAATAATAACACAGGTGATATCATTCGACCCGACCCTTTACGGGACCATGATGCATCTCTCCGGAGGCAGGATCCAGGTCACCTCAATTTAGAGTTGTTTCGTATTGTAAGAAGCCTGATGATACCTCAGCGTTGTTTGAGGTTCAAAGGTGCGATGTTTCAGAGTTTCCGGTTGACCATTGAGGCTGGGAGTCGGGTAGTGAAGGGAGTGTGGGCACATTCGCGCACTTTAACTTTCGTGAGCCAAGGTTGCGACGAACGCGACCGAACACCTAGTGAACACCGAACTAAGAATTTCCACGCGCGTCGTTCACTAGACTGTTGCTAAAAGTGAAAAGCTCGTTGGTGTTACTATTCAGTTTCCAGAGTGAAAAGTTCTTGTCTACCACGTGGCACCGCTACCCCACGGGAGAGTAAATCGTGGAAAGTCGCAACAAATAGCGACGGATGAGAGAGAGAGAGAGAGGGGGGGGGAGGGAGAAGGTAGGAAGGCCGAACGTGAGTCTGGGAGCAGAAAGCAAGCGAAGTGGAGCGTGGCGGTCGTGTCAGAGGAGAAGCTCTTGAAATATAGGGCTTGCTGGGGGGGTGGGGAGAATCTTGGTTAATGTTTTGACAGAACGCGGGTCTCGCATGCACGCTTGACGCTGGCATCAAGACTTCTCCGTACTTCTTTAGCAGTACTGCCCTGAACATTAAACTAAGAACTACGATTAATGTTTAGGCACAGTTCTTGTCTACCACGTGGCACCGCTACCCCACGGGAGAGTAAATCGTGGAAAGTCGCAACAAATAGCGACGGATGAGAGAGAGAGAGAGAGGGGGGGGGAGGGAGAAGGTAGGAAGGCCGAACGTGAGTCTGGGAGCAGAAAGCAAGCGAAGTGGAACGCGGCGGTCGTGTCAGAGGAGAAGCTCTTGAAATATAGGGCTTGCTGGGGGGGTGGGGAGAATCTTGGTTAATGTTTCGACAGAACGCGGGTCTCGCATGCACGCTTGACGCTGGCATCAAGACTTCTCCGTACTTCTTTAGCAGTACTGCTCTGAACATTAAACTAAGAACTACGATTAATGTTTAGGCACAGTACTGTCTGCCTTTCGTGGGGGCCGAAGGCTGTGGATTCCCGCGCGGGAGCCTGTTTCGCTTTCCACAGCCTTCATCTTTCGTTACTACTTTTTCGCGCTCTTCTCTTTTGACTTTGGCCCAACTCTCTCGATAATATCGATCCCGCCCTGTACTCTTATAAAGGGATTCCTTCACAAAATGCAGTAGACACTAGTGAGAATCACTAGTCAGAATATTTGACCACTATAGAAAGAATGACTAGTCTTTGTGACTAGTCACGCCAAATCAGTAGTGATATGACTAGTCAGAACCCCCGAGGGTTTCTTTGCAACGGAGCAGGTGGGGTTATCCAAAAGAGAAAAGAGGGAGAAAGAGAAGGGCCTCTGGTTTCGGACGCGGGGTCAACGCAGTGGACCGATCAAGATCACTCAAAGAAGTGGGGGTGGGCAGAGGGAGAAAATCTTAGTTAGTAGGGGGGGTGGTGCAAAAAGAGGGGAAGCCGTGGCATGCCAGGGGTTGCAACCCTTATCACGACGCGCCCTCTTGAAAGCGTTAAAAGCATTCGCAAAGGGGGTGGGAACTTTGTTTAATGTTACTACGAGCCAATTCACCCCCCTGCCTGATCGAACGTTGTCGAGCGTTGTAGTTTAGATTAGAATGCAAAGAATCTGCGGCGACAATCCGCATCGGAATCGAGTCGAGTAAAGCGCTGTAGCACGTAGTCGAGTTTAGCAGAGTGCCTCCGAGCATGACGTTTCAGATTCGTGTGAGTTCGATCAAAGTAACATCAAAGAGTGAGCCGCTCCGTCCCTATCTCTTGAAACTGCATCGAAGTGCCTGCCGCTGTTAATCGCAGTGAATCACGGTCCACCACGGTCCACCACGGTCTATCAGGTCCATCCGAATTGCCCGGTGCTGTATTCTTCGGTCTATCACGGTGTATCAAGAGGGGATGGACACAACATATCCCCTGACCGCGGTGTTTTGCGCACACTCGTCCTACGTCGCACAGGTTTCGCTCGTGACCATCATATTACCAACAGGAGAGGTAGTGATCCTTCCGTCCTCCTGGAGCTCAAGAGCTTCCAGGAGGGGAGGACCCCCTTTCCTATATTGGGCATGACCCCTTTTCCCGAACTGGGGGGGTCGGCGACGCGCACGCGTCCCCCCCCCCCCCCCCCCTCGCCCCCCCCTCCCCCCCTACAGTTGCCTGTAGGGAGAGAGAGGAGAGAGAGAGGAGAGAGAGCAGCGCACGAGAGTCACCTGGCTTACCCAACTGGAGAGGTAGTGATCCGCGCGTTCCGAAGTTTTTCGGGGAACGCTTTGCGTGTGCAGAGCGCGGTGGTGCTGCACCACTGGAGGACCATCTTTTTTAAAAAGCGATTTGAGGAAGGTTGCAGTCCAGTTCGCAACGCGCGGGGCTCCTTGAGGGTTTTCTACCACCTACCTTTACAGAGAAGTAGCTTCAAATACCTCATGTTGCGCCAACACAACATCCACAAAAAACTGCAAAGCCAGTGCTCGTCGAGAGCCCCCGCACATGCTCTGTGCAGAACTTGCTTCGGTTTATTCTTTGCTTTGCGGGGGTCGTTATTAGAGATCGAAGCTACTTCCCTGACGCTGTTTAGAAAAAGAAAAGACCAAAAAGAAGAAAAGGGCGCGATGTTTTGTTTGGAGTACAAATTGTACGTGCCGGCCAAAAAAAAAAAAAAAAAATAGATCAGCGGTTCAAGAATTCAGTCTCTCGGGCAGAGGGGCCCGCGCGCACTCACTCACCCACGAAACGCCGCACTCTCTACGAATTGTACTTTGCCACTCCGTGCGACAAGGACGTGGTGCCAGCGTCTTCGAGAATGTGGTGCGCAAGCGAAATCCCCCCCACACGCACGCGCGACTGTGAATTTACCCCACCCTCCCTCCCCAACGACAGCACTGTGTCAAACTGGCCCACCCGAAGGCGGTTGATTCCTTTTAGGCAGGCGTTCTCTGTCAGCGGAAGTTGTTTGGAATAGTTCTTTTTTGGGTTTTTTTTTTTTTTTTTTTTGCTTGAAACCGACGATCCTGTGTTGGATTATAGACTTAGCTATTTTCTTCAGGTTCGACGACAGCATGTGTCAGACCATCCCAACTCGAAGGCAGTTGGCTCCGCTTGGCAGGTCCTCTCTACCGGCGGAAGTTGTTTGGGAGTACTTTTTTTAAAAGAAAATTGACTTTCAGGGTGTTGTAAGAAGCGCTTCTTGGGTTTTGAACGAGGGGATTGCAAGAACGTGCTTGGAATGGGTATGTGCTCAACACCGCACTGGTCCCGTCTGCACCATGTTTCGGTCCTTTAAGCCACGGACACACAATAAGGCGGACCATCATCAGCGCGGAACCGGCGTGCCTGCAGACTGGACAGCGGTGTGAGTCTGGTTCGTCAGGCGGCTGTTCGTAGCTCGTCACAGCCAGGACCACCCGTGCTATACCAGAGCACAGGCGAATCCGTCACGGGGAGAAGGCCCTTACAACCGTGTCTGGGCAATCAGTTAAAAAAGTCAGGACACTCGCCCTGATGGTGACTGCGACTCGCTAGGCAGCACTGACTTGTCTTCTTTTTATGTGGCAATCTGCGAAGTAAACTCCGCAGAGGGGGGGGTGGTTTTCTTCCAGGTTTTGGAATGTTGATCTCATGGGGCAGCACTGGTGCAGCAGGAGAGTCAATATTTGCGTACTTGGAATGGTAGCGGGACCTGTGCACACCAAGAGGAGCAGACTTGCCCTTTCTCTTAACGTGTGTTGTTTTTTTCCACCCTTTTGAAAACGGTCGTCTGCGCTTTTTGGGCTTCGTGGGGTCACCGCGCTCTTCTTTCAGTAGCCCGGAGGGCCTTCTGTTTCGAAGTAGGTATGCCCTTCGACCCTCTACCACGCGATAGATTTTGACCGAGATTGCTCAGGGGCTGACCGGGGCATGATCGCGTAAGACTGAAAACCGACCGAGATTTGCTGAGGGTTGGTCGAGGATGACACCGGCCCAGCGGAGGGAAAAAGCTGTGTCCATGCTTATATTGCAGGTGCGCTATAGAAATACCTGGTGCTGGTGGATTTCGCGGTGTACCGTTGCCGGGTGCTCAGTTCTGATGGGTGGCTGGGCAAGCGTGGCTACCTGTTTGTGCGCTCTTTTTTCAACCTGTTTTCTTCATTGGCTGAAAGTATCAAGGGCGGCCCGTGTAATGACTTGCTCGTCAATGAGCAGAAAGTAGCGACAGTCACCGATTGTGGCACAGCTGCCTGACCCGTTTTCTTCATTGGCTGCCCAATGGCTTGATTGACAATGAGCACAAACGCTGCAGGAAGTAGCGACAGTCACCGGTTGTGGCACAGCTACCTTACCCGTTTTCTTCATTGGCTGCCCAATGGCTTGCTTGACAATGAGCACAAACGCTGCAGAAAGTAGCGACAGTCACCCATGGTGGCACAGCTACCTTCTGGCAGACACGCTTACCTCCCGCGGTGCGAACTTCGCAAGTCTGTTTCTTCCCACCGGCAGCAAGTGTCAGACTCAGCCCACCGGCGGCGGTTAAGTCCTTCAGGCAGGTTGTCTCTACCGGCGGAAGTTGCTTGGGTCCTTCTTTTTAGAGTGAAAGTTCGCTTGAAACTCCGGGGTTTTAAAGTCTCCGGATGACCTTCGTCGTTATGGAAAGATATCCTTTGTGCTCTGAGTGTCGTAAGAGTGGTGGTTACACGAGGTAAGAGGATCGGTGGGTACCTTAGTTGTTGGTCATTGGTGGTTTCGGCCTTAGTTTTTGTGATTAGCAGTTCTTTTAAGTACATGAACCACATGGATTAGCATGCACTCGTGATGTTTGTTTAGCAGAGAGCTTGCTTGAAAATCCTTGAGGATGTTTATCATGATTATGATCACTGCTATGCCTCTTCATATGGTATGCCACGTGTGAAAGTGGGTCGTGTAAAGCAGGGCCCTTGCGTGAGGAACCCGCATCTTTTTTTGTCTATCGGTAGAGAGCTGCGACGCAGACCTGCTAATACTCTCCTCTCCTTCTGTATTTGCCGTCTCCTTCAGACTCCACGTTGAGAGAATCCTTCATCGTCGATGATCTTCGTGTGGTTCGTCACACTTCCATCCGCGAGAACAAGAGCAAATAAATGTTTTGAGGGAGCGAAGCTGTTCGCATTTTCGTTATTTGTCGGAAAGTATCAGTTCTTCTAAGATAAGAAACACTCGACGGGCTGCTTCGTTTCGAAGGAAGCAAGAGGGAGGAGACCCCCTACAACTACAAAACGGGTCTTTTTTTAGAGTTGAACAAGGCAACCCCTGCTCAACTTCGTCGACCCGGAAACAGCCTAACCGGCCCGGAAAGTCCGCACCGCGAAAGCGAGCGGGAATTGAACTTGCCTTGGAAATGACTAGTTTGGCCACATCCTCATCATCGTTGACTCTTCGCCTGCCTTGATGGCACTTGCACCTTAAAGAACTCAATGCTCAACTTGTGGAACGTGGGGGGCCCAAGACTACACTGCACGTCGGTCACAAACAGTCCCGGACATGGCTAGCCATAACCCATAACGAAAGCATGCACTAAATATACAACCCGTGACCATATAGCCCTTTCTTGCTCTAAGAGAACCCATTCATGAACGGTCACACGGAGACCCTAAAACCCCGGAATTTCAAGCGAACTTTAACTCTACAAAGCGGGTCTTTTATTTAGAGTTAAAGATCGCTTACACCCGCCACTAAACCCAGATGCACCCTTGTTTCGTGTGGGCTACAGCACATCTTCCTCCTCCATTTGAAATTTCGTAACTAGCAGCCTCCTCAAGTATTTCCTACTAAGCAACTGCGTACACAAAAAAGAAAACAGTGACGGCTGGAACAGCATAATATTCTTCCGGAGAGGGTAAGCCTGCTCACAGCACAGGCTGATCCCTCGTTCCCGATGCGCACAGAACAAGAAAAGGGTGTGCACCCCGGGCGTTGCTTGCAAAAAAGCGGGGAAAAAAGGGTTCCTCGCTCCGCCAAGTTAACCGACAGCGCCACGTAGTTGACATGCACGGTGGGGTCCCCCCAGCCTCGTGAAGCTGCAGCTACAAGCAAGAGCGTGAGCGGTTGTGTGAGGGAGTGAGAGGCCCTGTTTCACAGTATATCACTAGTCGGTTAATATTAATCTTCTAAGACTAGCGTCTTGTACGACTAAAGAAGCGGGTGTCACACCCGCTTTTCTGGCTTGGATTGACACGCGTTTTGGTTGTAGCACACACCCGCTTTTCGGGTGTGACTTGGGCACACCCTCTTTTGCTTCAGCTTTTGAGGCTGGACCTCACCGTGTGTGGCACGCGCGTCGATCGATTCGTAGAAAGGAAGGCTGGGTTCACACACTCACACACACAACGACCCCCCACATAAGAAAATGCAGGATTCAGTTTCGCAGTGAGCGCCAGACGTAACGCCGGCCCCGGGAGGGCTCTGGCCAAGGCCAGAGGCTCGCCGCGAACAGGGGAAAAACACCCCGACGCGGGAAGGAGTGGAGCCCACAAGTTCACATCTCGACGGCCGGACTCCCCCACCCGCTTGCCTGAGCCAATTTCGCCCCTCTCCCCTACCCCGATCAAACGTTGTCGAAACGTAGCCGTTGGGATCCGTTGAGGTTAGAAGGCAGAGTATATCGGTAGCGATGGCCGGCATTATCCCGACTGGGCGACTACCCCTTCGATCGTACCGTGTCGTGGGATTAGAATACAAAGAATCCGCTGTTGTGAATGCAATGAATCTACTGTTTTGAGAGTTGCGAGGAGCCGGCCTTCTGAAGATACCGAAGAGCGACGCTTTGAGACTGGCTTGTAGCCGGTGGTTCGTTTCCTTTCTTTCTTTCCCCCCTTCCTGCGCCTCTTGACCTATCTCCATCTCACAGCATGCTAAATACAGGATGCCTGAGGCAGATTTCGTAAGGTGAAATAGTCAAAACCCCCTTGGGTGAAGTTGTGGGGCAGAAAACGTGAATGTTGCGGGGGTTTTAGATTGGAAGCTCATGGGGGGTTTGTTTTTTGGGGGGAAAATGCTTCATGGGTTTGAAGAGCGCGTGGTGCTTGCACCACTGAGGCCAGGTTATATAACCGCGGATTTAGTGAAGGATTGTTCAGGAAACGGTCGCGAGCGAAACCCCGCAGGGGTAAAAAGGAAGCCCGGGTTGGGGAGGGTGGTGGGTTTGGTGCGTAGTATTCTGGGGGGGGGGGGAGGGATTTCGGCCCCAGAAGGAAAAACACGTAACCCCACCATGAAGAGACCACTTTAGAGGGCGCCTGAGCTGTAGCTTAGTCACCGTACAGTGAAAGGGCGAAATATATGAAATACAGGGCAGGGTACGGTCGTAGGGGGAGTGAGCTCGATCGGTGGGGGAAAGCTTTTCTCGGGACAGCGAGGTTGACTAAATCCATTATAAAACACCTGCAGTTCTTACTGCATCACCACGTGCGTGCCTGCTGTCCGAACCGAAAGTTTACTTCTTTGTTCTTTTGGTTTCCAGCACCAAGATGGTTGGCAGTGCACACGATTATATCGATTCGCGTCACAGGACTGGACTTCTGCTTGCTCTGCGTGCCTGATGTCTGATAAAGCCCGACTGTCCAGGCAGTCTAACAGACTGGGGTTTCTTCCCGTGTTTTAGACCGTTTTGACCGTTTTCTGACCTTTCTTTTTTCAGAGTTTTTTCTGTCTTCTTTTTTTTTTCTTTTTCATAATGTCTCATCACCCATTTTCGCCCCGGTTCTGTCTCTTTTCACTGCTCTGGATGGTTGAAGAATGCACGTGTCGATCGGTTCGATGATTGGCGAGTATGGCTGTGACAGCGCCTTGTTGCATTCTTAGACTGGAATTGTGGGTGTGTCACTCCAGGTTCTAAGACTCGTGCCAGGGTGGGGCGGCCTTAGACCGCTTTTTCCTTCATTTTCTTCTTTTTTTTGTTTTTGCATTGTTTAGTTTGGTTTTTGGGCGTTGTTGGGTGTTTAAGACACGGCGGACTCCCCCGCCGGATGGGGGAGTGTTTGTGCGGTCGTTTGCGCGATGTCACTCTCCCGCATTGCGGGAGTGGCACTCCGCAATGCGGGAGTCCCACACCCGCATTTATAGGCAAAATGAATGAATACAAGGAAAGTGAGGCACTTCCGCATCATATGCCGTGCTCTGAAAGCCAACCTGTAGTGAGCTCAACAAATGGGCACCTGGGGAGTTGCCGCTTCACTTTTGTCGCAATGCGGGAGTGGCGCTCCCGCACTTTTTCACTCCCGCATTCACTCCCCCAACCGGTGGGGGAGTCCGCCGTGGAGTAATATGGGGGGGGGGGTGGGGGGGGCAGAAAAGAAGGGGCGGCCTCGGCCTCGAAGACTCAAGTTTCTTTATCGAGGAGCAGAGGTGTTTTTTTTAAAGGGGGGGGGGGGGGGCAGGGATTATTCTAATCCCCGAAATTCGGGAAATTCATGGTTAAAAACTGTAGCATCAGTGGCTTATATATGGGTCTGGTGCTCGGACCAAGTCCGAGCAACAAAAAAAAAAAAGCACAGAATGCCCTGGCTGAGGGGCCCAGTAGTAATGCTACAGTACAGCAGTCACACTAGCAGTACACAGCACCGGTTACTGCACCTTTGGATCATCGTTGAAGCAACGTACAGCCTCAATTTTGGAACCTGCGACTGGCCCAATAGCTTGAAAAAAATTTCCGCGCCTGCGGCGCTGGTATTTCTGGCTTGTGTATTGTTTCATGACGTGTTGCCAAGAAAGCGAAGACCGCGGCTGTCCGCCCTGCTGTTGCAGATTACTGCCAAGTGTTCTTGAATGATCCCGGCACACTGCTAAAGTACCTCAGCACCTTCTTCGCATGGCTCTTTTACTTCCGAAGGACAGTCTCTGTGATGGACAGTAGTGACAACCACAAAGAGGTGCACCCTGTCGGATACACAAACGTGCAGTTGTGCCGCAACTGGGATTTTTAGTAACTCCGAGCAACTTTTGGACAGTTACGCGGGAGGAATTTTATATATAAGGCCCTGTGTAGCATGGCCGGAGAAAAGAAGAATCCACGTTGCGCGAGCTTTTTGAATGGCCTGTAAGCCTGGTATGCGACCTTCGTGGGCGTGTTGCTGCTTCGCCACTTTGTTGTAGACCCCACTTGTGGGTCCTGCAGCCTCGGCCTTGCAACACGAAAGGTTTTCACCAGAAACTCCTGTGGTTAAAAAACCTTTTTTAACCGGCCGGTTTTGAGAACATTTTTTGTGTTCCCGGCGATTTTTTTTTTTTTTTTTTGGTTAAAAAAATAATTTTTTAACCATGCAGGATAATCCCTGGGAGGGGGGGTCGTTGTTATTGGTGCTGGTTTTGAGGGATAAGAAAAAGGCATACTTGTACCCCGCCTTAAAAAAAAGCGGGATCCCCGCTTTTTTTTCTTTTTTCCCAAATTTGGAAAAAGCGGGGGAAAAGCGGGTAATTCAATACTCACCTACCTCATCGTCACACTCTCCCGCCGAGTTCCGGAGCCAAACACTGCGTGATGTCGCCGTTGATGAGGAGTTTGCCCTGAGCGAGAGCTCGTTCGGGGTCAGCCGCTGGCGGCGCTTGTTCCCTGAGATCGTACTCAGGGTTGAAACCCACGAGTCGACCCCAGTTACAAGCAGGGCATGTATTCAGAATACCCCGTGCGCAGCTGCGGAAGTCGCAGCCGAAGTCGCTTCGGTTCCGTAGCCGTCACTGTCGCTGTCGCTGCCAGTCGAAGAAACGGCTTGCGGGGCGACTTTCGGGGCCTTCCAGGCAACCTTCGGGGCGACACCGCCCTGCCTTGCTTCTTCGGGGCGACCTTCTTGGCCACGGGGGAAAGGTTGCGTGTGCGCGTCGCCGACCCCCCCAGTTCGGGAAAAGGGGTCGTGCCCAATATAGGAAAGGGGGTCCGGGCCTGTCCGAACAATGTCCCCGGCACCGCGCTTGGTCTGTGCAGGATCTCTTTTTCGGAAGCATGCCTGATCTACGGCTGGCGCAAGTGGCGTGGCAGCGAGATGCGTGACTCGCGCAGGTGCGTGGGCCGTTCGTCTTTTTCAAGGACGCACTGGTGGACATAGGTTGGCGGTGGACGGCGCCAACGACGGTCACGTACGAGAACGATGCCGGAGAGACGATGCAGCGTCAATGAGCAACACAAAGCTTCTTCAGCATGACGTTCGCCAAGCGCTGCGTTTGCGGGAGATGAAGAAGCTAGCGACAAGAAGCCCCGAGGACCCCCGAGCCTCCCCGACAGGTGTGGACGACCGTTTCGCCCATATTCGTCCAGAATCGTGCTGTCTGATCCGTTTCCCCCGCTTTTTCCCCCGCGTTTCCCCCCGCTTTTTTCAAAAAGCGGGGAAAAAGCGGGGAAAATCCCCCGCTTTTCCCCCGCTTTTTCCCCCGCTTTTTTTTAAAGGCGGGGTACAAGTATGAAAAGGTAAGAAATCTTTTTGCGGTGGTCTCCGCTGGTCTGGTAGTTTGTGCTACCTCCGTTCTTTTTTTTTTTCGGCGGGGGGATTGTTGCGAACAGGGAATAATGAACAAGGAAGAGGATGCTTTGTCGCTACCGGCGACGACGCAGGTTTTTTGTCGGCGGTGATCTTTTGGAAGAAAAGAGTTTAAACGGGTTGAGACAGGGCTTACGCTCCGTTTTCGGTCTCAGAGAAAATACGTGTGGTCCACGTGTGGGCGCTTAAGGTTCAAAAAAAACCTTTCCCCTTATGTGGACTTGCCGACACCTGGCTGTGCGGCCTTGACCACTAGTGGGCCTAGACTCCCCTGCATGGTGGACCAATAAATCAAAATCCACACGTGGGGGAACAAAATCCAAAAAGAATTAACGTGTGGAAATCCACACGTTCCACACGTGGAGCGTAAGCCCTGGGTTGAGATACGGGGAATGTGCCCCCCGGGGGTAAATATGCCATTTTTAGAGTTAAAGCAGGGCTGACGCTCCGTTTTCGGTCTCAGAGAAAATACGTGTGGTCCACATGTGGGCGCTTAAGGTTCGAGGAAAAGTACTCGAGGGACTGCCTTGTGAAGGAGGCTAGAGGGGGAGAAAACAATACAACTACAAGTGGGTATTTTTTTGTTGAACGCTTACGCCCGCCACTAAACCCAGATTTACCTGGGTTTCGTGTGGGCTACAGCACATTTGCCTCCTTTGTCTATCGCAACTGGCAGTCTCCTCAAGCATTTCCTACAAAGCAGGTACTTATACAAAAACAAAACGTGTGGAAATCCACACGTTCCACACGTGGAGCGTAAGCCCTGCCCGTGACACCTTTTATATGTAGTTGGTTATCATGAATACACTACATTATAGAAAAGAGTAGCGTTGGCACTCTTACAGGTTCGTTCCCTGGTACGAACAACACACACCGATAGGGGTTGCTTCTCCTATGGCGGCCTCCTGGAGCATTTCCCCCGCTAAAGCAGGTGCTTATTCCGATAAAAATTAGACTGGCAATTGTTCTTGGTGAACAGCGGGAGCAGGCAGAATCTTCGCTCCACCCCACTCAACAAATTTCGCAACCTTTTCGACTTCTTCGTTTGTTCGCTGCTTTCCTTTTGGCAGGGATTCCTACGGGCGGGCGTTGCTTTGGATAGCTTTTTCGGGGTTTTCGTTAAAGAAAATGGGTGACATTCCCTCATTTGTTTAGAGCTATTACGCGTTTATGTTTTGTGGATCGGAAATTTTTCAAACATTCTCAGAGAGAGGGGGAAAATCTTAGTTTAGTGTTTAGGCAGAGCACTGCCTCTCATGCATGGTTGATGCTAGCATCAAGTCTTCTTCGAGGAAGATGTCGAGGGGGAAAAACTTAGTTTCGTGTTCAGGCGCTACTTGCCTCTCATATGTGTTTGATGCTAGCATCAAGTCTTCTTCGCGGAATGCAGAGTCTTATTTTCTGTTCTTTTCTTTGGGGGGAGGGAGAACGTAGTTTATGTTGGAGGGAGCAACACGAGAGGCAAAGAATAGGTGAGCCGCAGCTCTTCATTGTTAAAGACAGAGTGCCGTCGGGGTTTGCAAGAACGTGCTCGGAATGGATATGTGGTTTTCGTTCCATACCTACGTACTGCATGTAGCAGCGTAGCAGCACACCGAGATGCCATGCATGCATACGCGGTGTGTGTGCATGCACAACCACGAGGACGCAGCAGCAGCTGTGGTGCTAGTAGCAGTACATACATACGTAGTAGCATCATATGCATACGTAGGTGTATGTATACCACGTAGTAGTAGGTACTACGTATGGTATACTGCTACCACAGCATGTAGGTGGATGGATAGATGCACCGCTGCTGCATCGGAATGGAAGTGCAGTTTTTAATCCGAAACGTGTTAATATTTCATACTAAACACGTTTCATATTAAACCCATATACGGTATGCTGCTTTACACCGCTTCTGCGCCGTGGTTCGGTCCTTTAAGCCACGGACGCATACGGTTTTCGTTTTGTGCGCACTCACTCGGAAGTGGTAAATTTTTGCGCAGTCGCGCCATCTACTACACTGCGAATCCCCTGTTATTCTTTTTTTTTCTGCTGCTTTTTTTTTTTTTCTGGTCCAACTTCCGAGGCTATGCCTCACCGTGCAGCTAGAAGCTTGCTACTAACCTGGGAAGTGAGTGTGTGGGCCTTTGAAGCGTGGATGATGCCTCTCGCTGCTCCCCTTGAGGTTCCTGGCTCATGCCAAAGCGCCGCCGCCCGGGTTAAGGGGTTGCGGCATCAGGCGTGGGCCAGGGCCAGGGAGGCAGTTCGGAGGGGTCACCACCCACCGTTCGCGGGCTTCGTTACTTCTCTGCCCCCGGCTCTCCCCGGCCTTCGTCATCCCGGGGTTTCACGGCCATCCCCCCCCGCGTGGGGAATGGACTGGTGCTGTGTCGCGGGTCCTTCCGTGCGCTCTCGCGACGTCGCTATTAACCTGGGGAGTGAGGGTGGTTGGATCGGGTTTTAGATGCCCTGCTCTCTCTGGTTCTCAAGTATCTTCTCACAGTCGGCTCTTCCTAACCTAGACAAGCAGAATTGTCTAAGGGTTGGATTGTTCACCCACTAACAGGGAACGTGAGCTGGGTTTAGACCGTCGTGAGACAGGTTGGTTTTACCCTACTGATGGAGAGAGAGAGAGAGAGAGCCCATCGGGCCAGCGCATTCCGACAGCAATACGGGGTAGTACGAGAGGAACTCCCGTTTCTAGTCCCTGGTATCTACGGTTGTTCGATCGGCACACGTATGCTTTCTCTCATGCCACTTGCCTTGGCTCGCCGAATGGCACGAGACCGACACCCACGACTACAGTCACGGTGGACGTGATCTTGGCCCCCACGTGTTTCATGTTGGGCTTTGAGTTCTGTAAAGTGCAAGTGCCATCAAGGCAGGCGAGCAGTAGTTGTTGGGCTTTGAGGGCTATTTAACTAGGAGGGGTCTTGTTCCGCTATGCCTGGAGTCCCGTGAGGCTTCCGTGTTGTGTCCAATCGAGCAGCACGCTCCCTCCCGACCTTGCCAGACCAGTCCCTTGCATACCTGCCTCTTTCGTTTTGCTGCGTGGTCTCGTCAATTACCTTGGAGAATTGCGAGTGAGGACTTCCGTATCTATAAAAATATATTATTTATTTTTTTTTGCGTTCGTGCTTTCTTCTGTTGTTTTTCCTCTTTGGAGAGAGCGAGGCCGCAAACCGTGGGCGGCGGGGGGAACGGTTCCATGGCCCAGCCGAGAGGCGGTCGAAAGGACGGGGTGCCGGGTGCGAACACTTCCCCTCCCTACCCCTTTCTTCGGTTTCTTTTCCCCCATGAGTTGGCCTGTTGGCAAAAGTCAGGAAAGGCTGGCAGCCCGGTACGGTAAAACTGACGAAAAATTGCACCCCCCCCCCCCCCCCTAATTTAAGAGTGAAACTGTTGTGTGACACTCTGCATACATCCAACCCACGCACGGGGTGGGCACAAGCGCTTTTCTGACTTTTGAAAACGTTGGAAGAATACTACAACAGCGGCTCAAGAGAGTTCACGTGCTGCAGACGGACTCCATCAGAGAGAGGAAACGGGAGCGGAGGGAGAGAGTGTGGAGATTTCCGCATAAGGGAACTTCGCGAGACCTTTCAGGGTTCAGACGAGCTGCCGCTGGGGCTGGGCCCGGGGTGGCCCTAGCCTCGAAGAAGCTGCAAGACATCCCAGAACGAACGAACGAACGGCCTTTTTAACTTCGGCACCGCCGTCTTAACATTTTCCCCTACAGTGAGCCGGTTTCCGCCGCCTGCTGATGGACAGCTGCGGTTAGAATGCGGAATATCTGGATAATCAATAAGTGACTACCTCTGCGATCGTGCCGTGTCGTGCTTCAGGCGTGACGGCCTTGTGCTCATTTCGAAGGATTTCGGCATTTTTTGTTGAACGCTTACGCCCGCCACTAAACTCAGCTTTACCTGTGCTTCGTGTGGGCTACAGCACATGTACCTCCTTTGATCTATCGCAACTGGCAGTCTCCTCAAGCATTTCCTACAAAGCAGGTGCTTATGCAAGAAAAAGAATCCTGCAACCTATTTCACAACGCGAGCAAACTTCGGTGGTGATTATTTTCGGTCAAAAATACTCGGGGGAGAGTTTTTTTGCAACTGGCGGCCTCCTCGAGTACTTCCCACAAAGCGGGTAAACCGGAAACGGCACGACATTTTTGTTGTTGGGAACAGGCCAGGGTGCCAGGGTTCCACTTTTCATCAATTTTTTTTTTGTGGCGGGGGGGCGTTTTCGGTGTCGATCCCCAGCTCTTGCGGGAAACTGGGTGACTCCAAAAGAAAAGGTCCTTCAAAAATACTCGAGGGAATGCCTGGCTAGAGGGGGAGAAAACAATCCAACTACAAAGTGGGTCTTTTTTTTTGTTGAACGCTTATGCCCGCCACTAAACCCAGATTTACCTGTGTTTCGTGTGGGCTACAGCACATTTGCCTCCTTTGTCTATCGCAACTGGCAGTCTCCTCGAGCATTTCCTACAAAGCAGGTGCTTATACAAACAAGAAATTGCCTTCTCGTATTTTTCCTACAAAGCAGGTGCTTATTCAAAGAAAAGACCGGTCTGATCCCCTGCGGACGATGTGATGTTTGGGGGTGCTGTTCAGTAATCCCGTAACTCCTGTCATCTTTTTAGCCGGAACCTGGAGAGAGAACGAGAGAGAACACAAAACAAAAAAAAGAGATTCCGTGTCGGGCTTGCTAGTCTCGGATCCGGGTTTCCTGGGGTGGACAGGGGGCGGGTTGGTCACGCCTTAGCAGTCCCAGGGCCCGGTCCCACCTTCCTGTCATTTTTTGGTGGTCTCGTTGTCATCGCTGTCGCGCTGACTTTCCGAGAGAAAGAGAGAGATCGAAGATTCAGCCCCGGCCTCTGCCTGGCGCTGCGTGCGCGTGTCGTGAGGAGAAACTGTGATGATGTGTGACAGCGACAGAGGTGCGAGCCGTGTAGGCCGGCACCCCCACGACGGAACTCTTCTTGTTTCCTTCTTTTTTTTTTTTTTTTTTTTCCGCGTTGAGCGAGCTTTTTTGAATGGCCTGTAAGCCTAGTATGCGACCTTCGTGGGCGTGTTGCTGCTTCGCCACTTTGTTGTAGACCCCACGGGTCCTGGAGGTCCTGCAGCCTCCGTGTCTCTGGCCTTGCAAGCACAAACAGTTTTCACCAGAAACTCCTGTGGTTAAAAAACATTTTTTAACCGGGCTGTTTTGAGAATATTTTTTTTAGCAATGCTGTAAACACGAACGAGAACGCTGGCAGCGTGTTTGGGAGAAGATTAGCCTAACGATCATATTCACTCACTATCAATCACGAACAGGCTAATCCTCCCCCCGGCACGTACAAGCAAACACACGCCTATTCTTTTTTGGTGAAGAAATGATTTTTTAACCATGCAGGATAATCCCTGGGAGTAGGTGAGTTCTTCTTCCTTTTTTCTTGCTTTATTTTAGTCGGTTTCTTCCCGGTACCAGGGAAGCCTGCTACGCGGAGCAAAGCTTCACGTGTTCGGCGGTACTAGAGCCACGGGCCTCCGGGTCAAGGGGCTACCGATTTCCCAAACTAAAGCATCAAGGCGTGGCGCACCTTGGGGCTTGGTGCTCGCGCTGAAAACAAGCTCGTCGAGACGGTCAGCCACAGGGCAGAGCCGACGGGGTTGTGCAAACTGTGGTTGACCGTCACGTTCCTGGACCAGGAGCGGCCTTTTGCTTACTTTCTTTCAGTCGCCATGCCGTCATTGCGGCAGCAGCTGGATCCCCGCAGCAAGGACGTGAGCAGCGTTCTCCTTTGCCCCCGTTCAGTGCGGGCACAAAGTGTACAGGGAAAGCCTGGTTACACGTTCCCGTGTTCGGCGGTACTGCACAGTCGCGTGGGAAAAAGACCCTGATGAGCTTGACTCTAGTCTGATTTCCGTGCAGTGTACACGAGAAAGTGTAGAACAGGGGGGCCGCAACACAATGAAACTCTCGTTGTCGCTTTACTGATCCTGAACATGTGCTCATGATACGATATGTCACACATTACTGACATAACATGTGACACCACTTGCTACTTCAATCGCAAGAGTCGTCGTGTGCCTGTGCTGACGGTTATTAATTTAGTTTTTATCAAGAGCGTCGTTTCTTTCTTTCTTTCGTTCGTTCTTCCTGCCACTTTGGGAAACGTTGGGGGAGCAAATGGGCATCCGAGAAAAGGTGCGGCGCGGCGCGGATGTATTGGAGTGTCAAGGTCGCCGGGTAAACCTTCGCGCAATTGGAGTGTTCTTTCGTTGTCGACTTGGCAGAAACGGTGAAGACAATAATTGGCACAGAGTTGATGAACCGAAAGCGAGAACTCTGCGAGGAGGGGAAGCCTCCCTGCATTCCTTTTTGTTTTTGGGGGGGGGGGGTTCTCGGTCAAACGAAGCTAGCGCACATAAGGTGTTGCCTGGGAGTCTCGCACCTGCTTTCCGAAACCAAATCGATGCTGTCTGTAGCCTCTTTCCTCCCCGTCACTCCCGACCCCAGGGACCTGTGGGATTCGCCGACTTTTCACCGTCACACAGTGTAGCCGACGATGGTCCCGAGCAGCGCAGAAAAGGTGAAACCACAAAAACACAGCGAATGGGCGTGTTTCGTGTTGGCATGTGTGTGTGTGTGTGTGTGTGTGTGTGTGTGTGTGTGTGTGTGTGTGTGTGTGTGTGTGTGTGTGTGTGTGTGTGTGTGTGTGTGTGTGTGTGTGTGTGTGTGTGTGTGTGTGTGTGTGTGTGTGTGTGTGTGTGTGTGTGTGTGTGTGTGTGTGTGTGTGTGTGTGTGTGTGTGTGTGTGTGTGTGTGTGTGTGTGTGTGTGTGTGTGTGTGTGTGTGTGTGTGTGTGTGTGTGTGTGTGTGTGTGTGTGTGTGTGTGTGTGTGTGTGTGTGTGTGTGTGTGTGTGTGTGTGTGTGTGTATGTGTTTGTGTGTGGGCCCGCTCGTAGCTAATTTTTGGAGATAGATTTTCGCTTGAAGGAATCCTGGAATTGGGGTCACCGGGAGTTAATGGGTTCTTTTTTCTTGTTCAAGATGAAGAGTCATATGGAATAATAAATGCTTTTTTTTTTTTTTTTTTCGCGGTGGGTAGGGGGTCTTTTTTTTTTTTTATATTTTTGCGTAACCACGGCTTAAAGTGGTTTTAAAGAGTGCGGACGAAAAGCGCTCTTTCCCCCCTAGTTTCTAAACTGCCTTTCGTTCGTATCTCAAGAACTCTTTTCTCTCGGGCGCTAATACACCCGGAGCGGGAGAGCGCATTTGACCCGTGGTTTTGGAGCCACTTTTATGTTTCCAACGAACTCCCGTGAAGGGCGTACAGATACATTTCTTTTTTTTCGGCGGAATTGTTTGCGTTTTGGCGCTTTTTGAGTTGCCAACAATTTTTTTTTGTTTGACGAGATGGTTTCTTCTTTTCCATCCTTTTTCTCCCCTCGACACATTTGCGATGGGTCGCGTCGTCGGTCTTCAGGACGTATGCGCTCAAACAACCTGGTATCCGTCTCCCAGCAGTAGCTTCCTAGTGGGACTGCAATTGCAAAAAATTTAAAAATCTTGAAATATGACACACACTGTCATCGTATGTGAGCGTCTTTTTATTACCTGATAATTTAGGCTTTTTTCAGAATATGACCAGCTGGGGGCAGACCGGGGTTTTGTGGGTTCGTATCCACGACAGTAGGGCCCTGGGGTCTCCTCGGGGACACCCCCCGGCAGCCCGTTTCTGACGTTTTGAGGGTCCTTGCTACCCTGCCAGGGAGGGGTCACGACGGGGCCGACGTGATAATTTCAACAGAAAACAAAGCCTAAAGTATCAGGTAATAAAAAGACTCGCACATATGTCATCCCAGCCGATGTCTGACCAGTTCACACAGTGTGAGGGCAGCAATGAGCATTGCAGAGAGGAACGGTCGCGGTGCCGGTCACCCCGAGGCGACTCTCCATTTCGACGCAGGTGGTACTACCAACCGAATTGGGAGTTGCTTGGGGCTCCCTTCTTTCTTTTCTTTTCTGCGGGCACCGCAGTGCAGTTGGGTTGGCGGCTTGGCCTACCAACTGCACTCTCTCGTCCGATCACCCCCCACGCCTTTTTTGGCTTGTTTGATTGCAGCAAAATTAAGGTTCCTTTTGTGTGGCAACGTTCAGTCGTTTTTCTTTTTTTCTTTTTGTGGTTAACAATGCATTGTTGGTACTAAAAAATTAGTAGTTGGCAGCGTACTACATGAAACTTACCAAAGCAGGTGAGTTCCGCTAGTGCGCACAAACAAAAGAAAGCACTACTAATTTTTTTAGAGTGAAAGTTTTTTGTGTTACCGTCGTGTTCTTTGTGTTTCCGACGGTGAACGCCCGTCAGTTGGCTTTCGACCTTTATTTGTTGGGAGACGTCTCAGATAAGGTCGGATCTAACCTGCATACGACGTGGCCAGGTGTGGCATGCGAACACAACTGCAGCCCGCTTCGTCGCCTCAGTTCCTATTCGGTTGGAGAGCTGGCTTAAGGTGTCCGAGTGATCGCTCATCAGATCCCACAAAGGGTGTCGGTTCATCTTGACAGCAGGACTGGCGACGCGGGATGAATCGAGAGCTGACTTAAGGTGTCCGAGTGATCGCTCAGTTTTCAGATCCAACAAAGGGTGTCGGTTCATCTTGACAGACGCGGGATGAACCGAGAGCTGACTTAAGGTGTCCGAGTGATCGCTCATCAGATCCCACAAAGGGTGTCGGTTCATCTTGACAGCAGGACTGGCGACGCGGGATGAACCGAGAGCTGACTTAAGGTGTCCGAGTGATCGCTCATCAGATCCCACAAAGGGTGTCGGTTCATCTTGACAGCAGGACTGGCGACGCGGGATGAACCGAGAGCTGACTTAAGGTGTCCGAGTGATCGCTCATCAGATCCCACAAAGGGTGTCGGTTCATCTTGACAGCAGGACTGGCGACGCGGGATGAACCGAGAGCTGACTTAAGGTGTCCGAGTGATCGCTCATCAGATCCCACAAAGGGTGTCGGTTCATCTTGACAGCAGGACTGGCGACGCGGGATGAACCGAGAGCTGACTTAAGGTGTCCGAGTGATCGCTCATCAGATCCCACAAAGGGTGTCGGTTCCATCTCGTCAGCAAACTCACCCGCCGAATGCGGCAGTACGGTGGTGTAGCACACCGGGTACCTGCGAGCGGCATTAGAGGGGAGTTGATGTGCCCTAAAGATGTGGCCGGTGATGACGGGTTTGCGGACAAGCAGACTCCGCAGCAGCAGTATGCGAGGAAGAACCTAGATAGACCTGGCGCTAAGAGATGGACACGCATTGATTGGGTCAGAGCGATACTGATTTGACCTGAATGAGAGCACGAGAAGGCCGTGTTGTTTCGATATCCAGGATCACTTGTCAACGAACCCCAGTTGTTTTCCTGACAAGTAACAGAGCGACGAGTTTGAATACGCGTGTTGCATCGCTGTGGTCCGGTCCCACCCACACACGTCGGACAAAGACAGGCTGAACCCCCACCCAGCACCGCAGTCAGACGCAGCAGTCAAACAAAAACAACAAAAAAAGAAGTCGGTAGTTGATGACCTTCCTTTTGTGTGCTTCCTGTAGGCGGTCCCTTCGTTGCACTCGCCACCACTGTGTGAGAGAAAGGGGGGTCTCGTTCGGACCTCTTGCGATCGAGTGGAGCGAGGTCGGGCACGTTGGTAAGTGGTTCAAACAATTGGGTTCAAAAAAATTTGGGTTCGAAAGTTTGAGACGAAACTTTTGGGTTCGAAATTTCGGGTCAAAATTTGGGTAGAATTTCTTTGGTCAATTTTTTTGAACTCAAATATTGGGTTGTGTGTATCAACACACCGTAATGCTACGTGGTGGTGTGGATACGTACCTGCGTACTACCTACAGAGTACCTGTATAACCATGGTGATGCATACATACGTACTACCGTGGTGTATGTGGTGATGCCACTCCTCAGAGGAGCGCCACGAGGTGCTGTGGGGGTGCAACCACCGCACAGCAAATTGGACGAGGGAGAGTATGCCGATTCCGAAATCTTGAGTTTCTAAATCGTCCCCCCTTCCGACCTTGCTTCTGAAGCAAGTGGCCTCAAAACGCCCAGTGCCTTGTCGCCCGATACCTCTTGCCTTTCTTTAGGTCCGCAGTCGACCCTCAAAACGCGCCGAAGGTGCTCAAACAAGTTTGTTAGAATAGAAAGACAGAGAGAGAACACATCAAAATAAGTCAAAAAGGTGTGGTAGTCACGCCTTAAGCAGTCCCAGGGCCTCTCCCGCCCACCTGGATGTGGTCCCGTCGTCATCGCTGCCGCGCGCTGACTCTCCGAGAGAGGTGTTGTTGCTTTGAGGGGACACTATTTTTTGAAAGTGTGCGTGGGGAGGGCGTGGGGAGAAGGTAGTTCTTTTTTAAAACATTTTAAAACGCGGGGCAGCCCCCCCCTTTTTCGCCAGGTCGGCAGGCCGGCCGTATTTAGACCAGCACTGCGGTCCGTCGTGGTCGGTATACTGTGTTGATACCGGGAAACCCGCACAACGCGAAAGTAGCAGAAAGAATTACGCAGTTTTGGTCTATTCCTTCGCTTTCTGTTGTCGACAACATTATTCACTCGCAGCGGTTTTGCATGCCTTTTTAGTGACGGAAGAAATGTGAAAACGGGTTGGAAAATGCGTAGTTTTGTTTGAAAGGAAGACCAGTGTTTTTCGTTGCCCGCAATCATCGCTGCCGAAAAACTCTGAGAATCCGATATCCAAACCTCCAGGGTTTGTTTAGGGCCCGCTTCCCGGGCTCCGAACCCGGTTTTGGGCTGAAGCCGATTTCAGAAGTGGCAACACGTGCTCAGTACGCTCTCGGCGGGCCTCCGTCGTGGTGCAACTCATGACGGCGGCGCCGACGCCGCAACTCCGGGCCAGCCCCCCCGGCGAACGCCTCACAGTGCAACGCAGTCCCCGGCTGCGTCCACCCGGCGCGCAAACCGACGCCAACGCAAAGAAACGAGCGAGGAGTCACCCGACAATGGCTCTGGCCTAGAGGCCACCACGTCACCCACTCTTAGGCCGCCCCCGCGGCGGCGCAACAAACGCGTTCCATCTGCTGTGACGTAGACACGGAGTGTGCACGGGTGCGTTGCTCAGGGTAGTCGAAGGCCTGACTGCAACAAATTCCAACTCATGACGATTGCAACTGTTGCGCTGTGGAGGCGATTTCGCCATGTTTTCGCCTGGCGGCCGGCCTCCTCGAGTGCTTCCTGCGAAAGCGGGGTTTTCTTCAAAAAGAAAATCAACGGATCTCTGGCGGATTTGTTTGTGCGCACTTCCTTCAAACCTGCGTTGTTCATCTAACGGGAGTGAGGTTAGTACGCCATCGATCGGTTTTGTACTTGACAAATTGCATTTGTTAGCAGTGTTCGCGCTAAGGAAAAAATCGGCTGATTTCAGCCGGAAAAGAAATTCTCGAAAACCTGACCGGGTGACAATCAGCCGGCTGATTCTTGGAAGGTCTGCCGATCAGAAGGGTCTTACGACAACATGTTGCCGGTGCGCCAAGCTGATTCCGCTCCATCGGCGGCATAGCCAAAGCTGACACCGTTGAAAATCGGCTGATTTTGTGCGAGTCTGTGTGTGCGAAGGACCTGTTTTGTATCTTTACATGGCAGGTTCCAACGCAGTTTGGCTGGGAGCCATCCTGTTAAAGTCCCCTGGTGGTATGTTGTTCCAAAAAAAAAAAAAAATGGCTCGAAATTTAAACAGCCGGGAAGGCGGCTTATCCCGCGCAAACTGTTTTTTTGAAACAAAAACCCCCCCCCCCCCCCCCCCCTATGTTACTCACAACGCGCGAGTACAAGAAATAAAACTGGTGATTTTCGTCGACCGAACCATCCTAAAACCCAGTTCCTGGACGAGATCAAAAGAGAGAGGGACTCCAGGAGAAGACGAAAAAAGCCTTTGTTGAGAGACACTGTCTATGCGCCTTTTTTTCACCTTCTCTAGAGAGGGGGGGTTCCATTGGTTGCTTTCGTTTCGTTCGCTTTCTTCTCATTCTTTTTTTGGGGGGGGAGAGAGGACGGGAGTGTTTCAAGTATTCGATTTTCTTTTGTGGCACGTGTTGTTGCCAGTTACTCAAGGCTGACCAGCCTGTCCAAAGAATTTTCTTCCTTTTTCGCGCACTGGAGCCGATCGATACGGTCGCATATGCTGAAGCAGTCCTTTCCTGGGAGACCTTTTTTTCAAGTTTTTTATTTACACGGTCCGTGGAACTTTGCATTTTCAAGACTGTTTCGAGTTTTCGCAGTGCCGTCTTGCGACGTGGAGCAGGTGGGTCCAAAATATTTGTCCGCGGAAGTTTCAGGTGAGGCAGGCCTCACCTGGCTGCTTCACTTGAGAATTTCTTTTCGGAAGGGGAGGGGTCGTTGTATATTGGCCTGGGCACGAAAATCCATTTGCCCGCAGTGCGAGGGCAGCCACATCACCTGTGCTGAAGCGCCCAGGTTGACTATTTTTTCCCTGGTGGATTACTGTGTGTCACCCCGTGCCCCACCTAATTGCGTTCAGGCTCAAGACCCGGGACAACATTGAGAAGCCAGTATTTTTGAGTCTCCGGTTGACCGTTGAGGCAGGGAGTAAAAGCAGTTGCTGTGATTTTCTTTTTCACGTTTTTCTTGCTTACGCCTCGCTTCCCCTGTTGCAGCTCAACTTGGTTCTATCAAGGCGAAATATGATCGGTTTTCTAGAGAATTCTGAGGTTTAAAGGACCGAGGATGGTTGACTTTTGTCTCCGGTCGAGGGGGGGGGGGATAATCTTAGTTTAAAGCTTAGACGCAACACTGCCTCTCATGCACGTTTGGTGCTGTCATTTGCGTGATTTTCTCCGTGCATCGTGACCTGTGTCTCGGACCCACCTTCTTGAACTTCAGTTTTTGAGGCCGGACTCGACCGGTATGACCAGACGCTTTAAGTATGCCCACCAGCAAATACCGTAACTATATCGTATTGCAATACGGGTGGTGCTACAACGTAGCAAGGAGTAGTCTTGTTTTTTTTTTTTTTATGGCCAGTACGTTTTGTACTTTTTTTGCCACGCCTGTTTGCGGGAGAAGTATTCCTTCGCGACTGCTCGTGTTGATCAGACTCGAAATATCCCTTTTTTTTTTTTGAATCTGCGCATGGCTTTTTCGCTGAACCCGTGCTTAATGGTTTGCGCAGAGATTCAAAAGCGGTCGCAAGCCGTGGGCTGGTCAGAGGCGATTCAGCACGGTTGCAAGCTCCCGGCCGCCTAGTGATGAGGAGGCTGACTACACCCCGCTTCTCATTTATGGATTTCTAATTTATGGATTTACCAAAAAGCGCCTAAAATAAATTAATTCGTCCATAAAATTACAAATCCATAAATTAGCTGCCACAAATTATAGGACACCAAAGCAACAAGTCACTGGCCATAGCACTGCTCGCTATGAAGTTTGTCATTGGGTGCCGGACCTTCCCTCCCGTGTGACAAATGCTCAGTATACACCGGGGGTCGAATACGCAGACGATGATCGAGGGCGCATGTGCTCTCGTTTTCTTTTGGCCGCCAACAACCAGCGGTTTTCCGCTTAGCCAACAAAATGAAATTGGTTGGCTAAAAAAAAAAAAAAAAAAAAAAAATTCACGGTTCACAAAAAGAGGTCAAAACTTTTTCTCTCGATCTTTTGCATGGTCGGCAGGTTGTGGCTTTCGGCTTGGTGTAGAACTGGGTTATGAGCTTGCTGGAGAACTGTGTGTAGATGGAATTCCTAGCGTTATTTGTGGATTAGAAGGTCGGTATTTTAAAGTCTCCGGTTGACCGTAGAGGCTTGAGTATGGCGGGGGGTTGAGAAAAGTGAGAGGGTGCAGCTCGTTTCGGGTGTTGTGTCACTCCGTTGTGAAACCTTGTGAAGTCCCCTAACGCGTTTAGGGGGTGCTTGGGATTGGGTAAGGTGTGGTCGTTCTGCTACGGCGTGAAAAGCCGTCCGAAATTCCTGTGGGCGAAAAAAAGGTTTTTTAGCCAACCCCAACCCCATTTTCGTGGGAAAAAAGCTTTTTGGGCGAAGAAATATTTTTTAGCCACACAGGAAAAACACTGGCAACAAACGTTGCGTTGTGCGCCGAAGCCTGGGTGCGCGGTACGAGGCGCGCCGCTTCCTTCTATGGATTTCTTTTTTGGGGAAAGGGGGTTGCAAGAGGGGTGTCGTCTATTTCGCTTCTGATATTCAGTCACGACTCGGGAGATTGCGTACTTGGGGCAGCACGCCTCGTTCGTGGCGGAAGAGTGCACAACATTTTCGAATCGATTCGGTCTCTTTTGCACTGCGCGTTCGCGGGGGGGGAGGACATCGGCCTGCTAATAATAGCGACAAACCCGAAAAGTGGCTTAGCCTCAGTCACTCAAAGGATTGAATGCACTGGGAAAAATGCTTCCTCGCCTTTTCTCATTCTTGAGAACCCTAACGTATTCCGAATAAGGGAACGTGTTTTTGTAGTGCCAAGTCTAACTGACACGTTCCCTAAGCGGGCAACTACTGGTTTTGCAGGACGGACGCGGATTGAATCGAGAGCTGGCTTTACGCGCCGATCAGATCCCGCAAAGGGTGCCGGTTCATCGTGTCTACACCGAACTTTACTGACGACAGCTGCACAGATCTCCTCTATCTAAGCCTGCTACTTCTCGGAGTCTCTAGAGATCGTAAACGCTATTAAGTGGTTGGGTGTGACGAAAAAGACTTTCTTCTTTTTTCCTGTTGACGACTCACGTGCACGAGTGATCGCCCATCAGATCCCACGAAGGGTCGGTGCATCGTGTCAACGCCGAACTTTACAAGACGACAGCTGCACATATCTCCTCGATCTAAGCCTGCTACTTCTCGGAGTCTCTAGAGATCGTAAACGCTATTAGGTGGTTGGGTGTGACGAAAAAGACTTTCTTCTTTTTTCCTGTTGACAACTTGTGTCAGACTAGCCCATTCGGGGGCGGTTGGTTTCTTCAGGCAGGGTATCCCCCGTCCGGAAGTTGCATGGGTTCAAAGTGCTCTTTTTTGAGTCCCGATGGTTGGGGAGGTGAGGCAGGATTGCCGGCGTTCGGTCGGAAAGAACTTGGAATGATTGGCAGGAGTTTGGAAGGTGGAGAATTCTGCATTTTTTTTTCTCTTTCAACAACAGGCGAAGGAGGGCCTTTTTTAATTTAATTGTTTGCGAGCGGGCGACCTGTTTCTTTTGCTACCGAGCCGAGGAGATTTTTCCAGTCATCAGTTTGGGGGGGCAAACCGGTGGTGAAAAAGCTATTCATTTATTTTGGGGTTCTTCTTCGCTGAAGGGAAGACGAGTCAAGTATCGATTCAGCTAGATGTCTAGCGGCCTATACTATGAATTCTCGACCGACGAGCGAGTGTCAGACTTACCCCACCCAGACCGATGGGAGTTGCTTGATTTCTCTGCGTTGGCAGCGGCTTTTTCGCATCTTCTTCACTTGCAAAAGCGTGACAGGAGGTTTGGCAAGACGAGATGAGAACGTCGGCGAGTGCTTTTGGTAGCGTTAATGGTACCCCCGAAACCCCCGTATTGCGTAGTTCCTGCGTATAAGTCGATCTTTGAGTGCGTGAGCCCCTCCGAAGAAAGGTCCATTTGTGCGGAGTTCTTGCATACTTCGTTACTTCGGTTTTCGGGGTACCAAGTTTTTTTTTAATCGTGGGGTTTCTTTTTTTTTTTCCGGTGTACAGTCGGGGCTGGAGCTTGGATTTTGGGGATTCGAGCCGAATTCGGGTCATAGCAGGTGCAGGTCGGTGTTCCACCACACCGGTCTTCAGTACCGATACTTGGTGTGGAAGCATATCCCAACGTTCTTTTTGTTTTATTTTCATGTGCCTGACCCGACTTTTTACGTGGGCCATAACAAAAGCGGGTCAAGCTGTCCTGATTTCTTAACCCAGCTCACCTACTGTGCAGCCTCCTAGCGGCCTGGAGTGGAGGGCAGGAGGGAAAATGGATCTGACACGGGATCTTCACGAGGCTGACTCGCCTATGGCAACAAAAAAGAACGAGAAAGAAAAGTGCAGGAGAAGAATCAAGAAAGGATGCGCAAGAGGAGTGGGAGAAGAGTCATTTCCGGAGATTAGGGCTTGCACTGACAGTGGGGACAACGGACGATCAGCGTCAACTGGCAGAAAATATGATGGTGGAAACGATTTACGGTGAAAGATCTGACACGGGATCTTCACGAGGCCGACTCTCATATGGCAACAAAAAAGAACGAGAAAGAAATGCGTAGTTTTGTTTTATTCTTTTACTTGTTTGTTGTCGACAACTTTTTTTGTATTGAGGTGTCATCCGGATGTAAATCCAAAGCCGCCCACGTCAAATTTTGTTAAGCATTGAGTTCTTTTAAGTACATGAACCACATGGATTAGCATGCACTGTTAAGCAGCGGCTGCCAAAACTTGCCGTGACACCTATGATCAAAGTAAAGGAGGAAAGGAGAAAATGTTTCTAAAAAAGAAAAGGGGCAGGTTGTCTTTTTCGACCCTCGTAGTTCGCTGGGTCAGGCGCGCCAGGTAGATGCTGGGCTAGTTTCTGTCTGGACTTGGACTGTGTAGTCCTTCTGAATTCTTTTCACAGGTCCGTTCGAAAAGTGCAGGAGAAGAATCAAGAAAGGATGCGCAAGAGGAGTGGGAGAAGGGTCATTTCCGGAGATTAGGGCTTGCACTGACAGTGGGGACAACGGACGATCAGCGTCAACTGGCAGAAAATATGAGAGAGAGAGAGAGAGAGACGAGTTAGAGTGCAGGGACCATCTCTCCGAGGAGTATCCGGTCGCCCCACTACTATCCCGTACTACTACGGCGGGCGCAAGTCGTTGCGCCGTGGGCGCGGAGCGAGCCGTGGCCCTGTCAAAGATGATTGTTGCACCGATGGTGGCGCAGCCGGGGGCGTTCTGACTGGCGGACGAGACCGCCTGGCAGGCGTGTGTTGGCACGTTGTTTCGCGGGCTCTCCTCCTTTTGGCAATAGCTTGGAAATATGATGGTGGAAACGATTTACGGTGAAAGATTCTTCTTCGCAGGTACAGGTAATAATCCTCTCGGTGGGGGATTCTAGGTTTGCGCACTGTGGACTTCGTTTAACTTTCTTACGGGCAGCCGTGGTTCCGGAAATGTTCCTTTCAATACAGCAGTGCTACTAAGGAGATGTGTGAAAACGGGTGAGAAGAGATGCTTGCGATAATTTTGTGAAAGAGAAGGAGCAACAAGAGAAATGGTCGAAGTGGTCTAGAAGCATGCCCGAACATATGTGTGTGTGTGTGTGCTTTTTTTTTTTTTGTGTTGACTTGATGACTTATGAAGGATATGAATGAATAGCTGCTCCTGATGGGCTTACTGAACGTGCCCCGGTGCAGAGGGAGGAGAAGGCCTCCTTGAGTTTGAATGGTGAAAGATACGAGCTCGCGACGTCATAGGGCCGATACCGCTCCTTCCCCCCCCCCGGCCCCCCCCCCCACCCTGGTCCTACACGACGCACTTATATAACAAGCTACCTGACAAGTGAACATGGATAACGGTACTTGTTATAAAGCAAGTGCCACTTGTCAGACCACTTGTTACACAACAAGTGATGTAACAAGTGGTCACTTGCTATGTAACCGGATTGAACATTGATCCTTCCCAACCCTGGATCGATGTGGAAATCTGATAGGTAAAGCGGCGGAACAGTTATATACGAAAGTATCAAGGTAGTGCAGGTTTTGTGTGGAATGAGCCAGCACCACCCCAGGGTTTGGAAGGAGGTTCAGGAACGGTGTTGGATCTCGTCAAGGGTAGAACCGTCCCTTTCTAGCGTGTATTGTGGTTGAAAGGTTCGGTATTTTAGGGTCACCGGTTGACCATTGAGGCTGGGAGTCGGGTAGTGAAAGGGATGTAGACATATTTGCACACTTCAATTCTGGCTAGCCAAGTTTGTGACTAATGCGGCCAAGAGCCAATTCGCGTGTGAATTTAGTCTTTGGCCCGCCATGTTGCTTTCGTGACCTTATTACTAGGCCGCTCACTCGTGTCTTGCTGGTAGAGCTCGGGTGCAAAACAGTGCTCACGCTATGAAACTACTGGCCGAAGGTATGATTGTGTAGGGGAAGTGTCTCTCAGGGAAGGTTTTGCAAGGACGTGCTTGGAATGGGTAAGTGCTCAACACCGCCCTGGTCCCGTCTGCGCCGTGTTTCGGTCCTTTAAGCCACGGACACTTAAGGCGGACCATCATCAGCGCGGAACCTGAGTGTCTGCAGACAGGACAGCGGTGTGAGTCTGGTTTGTCAGGCGGTTGTTCGTAGCTCGTCACAGCCAGGACCACCCGTACTACGAGAGCACAGGCGAATCCGTCACGGAAGGCCCCTACATGTCTCTCAGGGGGGAAAATCTTAGTTGGGCTCAGGGGGGGGGGGGGGGGGGTTCTCCGCTATGCCGGCAAGTGTCCGCCAAACTGACACGTTCCCGTAGTGAGTGACAGCGGGGGAAGGCAAAGAAATGACAGGTGCTTCGGTTTGCTCAGGCGCGCCGGTGATGCCCTGTTTCATTTTCAAGTCAGGGATTCTGATCAGCCCCCAAAACATACTGTCTACGTGTTTCGCACGGTTGCCGGTCTTAACCCTATTCCGATGCCATATACATACCTTGGGTCAATCTTCTGGCCACTCATAGTTGACAATCTTCTGGCCTCCGAGAGCGGCAATTGGAAAGATTCGTCACAAAATCGTTCCATTCCTTATTGATTGGAACTTTTTGGTGCCCCCGGCGCACATCCTAAGCACCAGAGAGAAACGTGGGGGGCCCGAGATCGCTTTCCTCGCGAACGTGAACTCGGTGTTGGTCACAAGAGCCATGGACTTGGCAAAGCACATGGGAAATAAGAGCGCGCGCTAAAAAAGTCGAATATTCGGCAACAGGCAACAAAGATACACGTACACGTACTGCCACTACAGCAGATACGATACACACACAAACATACTTCCTCAAAGGAACCTTTACGACTCTGGTCACCCGGAGACTATAAAACCCCGGATCCCTAAGCGAACTTGCACTCTAATACATCCTCCTCCTACTGCGTATACTGGCTCCGTCTGCTGCTTCGTCTTCACCGTCGCGGGTGATGCATAAATCGAAAGTAGAAAGGTCAAGCAGTGATTCGGTGTGTTTGTCACAATCGTCGTCGTAAGGGTGGGTGGGCAAGCGAGGGGTGAAGTTACGATGTTTTCGGGATAGCGACGGGGTTATTCAACCTGTAACGAGTGTTAGGTATTCGTCGGATATATTAATCTTCTAAGATCTGCGATCTTATACGACTAGAAAATGTACCCCCCCGAATGAGCGGGCATATATGTCCAGTTCTTCGGAATAGGGTTATTCCGAACATACTTTGGAAGACCCCGACAGTACCCCCCCTTTTTGATGGCCAAGCTAGGAACCTTTTTTTTTCGCCTGTTTGGCGCTGGTGCTGGCAACCCGCCTTGTAGGTTTCCCCGGAAGAAATTATACCCGGGAAGTGTTAAGTAAAGGGGGGAGGGGGGGTGGTCGAATAATAACAGTTATTGGACACACGTCTGGTTGTCTAAAAAATACTTCTGGTTGTCTAAAAATACTCGAGGGACTGCCTTGTGCTCATTTCGAAGGCTAGAGGGGGGGAAGGAAGGCGCCGATGCGACTGCGAGCCACGCCAGCATTGGGCGACACCTTCCGGGGAGGCCTCCTCGTCGGTGTAGCCAAGGCGCACAGGAGGCGCCTCAGCCCGGCTTCCGCGGTGCCCTCGACGTCGCGGGCGGCCTTCCGCCACGCGTTCGCAGCACGATCCCCGTACATCAGGTCGAAGTATGCGCGAGGGCGTTTCACGAGGCTGTCGGTGAGGGGGTGAGGGTAGGCCGTGGTATCGGGAGCTTCCGGGGAATGAGCAGCGGGCGGTTCACCTCCCTTCAGCTTTGCTTGTTCGAGGGGGGGGCGGGGGGTATGCCGGAAGCGCAGAGTGACCCCGTTCCTCACGTACGAATCAACAGCCGGGTGTTTCTCGGACTTAACGACCCAGAAGAACTTCATTTTGATTATTCCTTCTCGGGTTAAGAGACCAACAAAAAGAGTCGAGAGAATCGATCCCTTGTTATTCCATGCTCTATCATTCACGGCGAACGCCTGCTTTGGGCACGCTGGTTTGTTCACAGTAACATCGGTGGTCGACCCGTATGCGCATGGTGAACGCGTAAGCGCTTTCATCCCGATGAAGAGATTACTTGCAAGGCACCATTACCACCGTTCATAGAGCACAGGTCTTGATGCGAGGGGTTGGACCGTCAACACACGTCGAGAGACGGCGGTTGTTGGCGGTGAATGAAAAAAATGACGGGACATCGGTCCCGATCACCCTCCTATCGAGCTGCTTCGGCATGTTTTTGTTGAACGCTTACGCCCGCCACTAAACCCAGATATACCTGTGTTTCGTGTGGGCTACAACACATTTACCTCCTTTGTCTATCGCAACTGGCAGTCTCCTCCAGCATTTCCTACAAAGCAGGTGCTTATACGAAAACACTACCACTATTTGATCCTGCTACCGTTCGGCAACCCGGCACCTGTTTTATTATTCGACAAATCGAATAACAACACAGGTGTTATTAATACGACCCCCCCCCCCTTTACAAACCCGTCTCTCAGGAGCCGGTATCAGCATACAGCCGGCCCATGAGCCGTAGCGCGAGCACTGGTGCAAAGAGGAAAAAATACAGATCTGAGCTATTGTGCATGAATGATGAATGGGTGCTCTGTGTGTTGATGAATGCGAATGGACAGGAACACCAGGGAGCATTTCCGGAGCTAGGGTCTTGCACTAACAAAGCGGAGCAACAGACGAATAACTATGCAGGGGGGGTGGACAATTCGTGTTCTTTGGGTGTACGGGGTGCGTCGTCCGGGGGGAAATGTCAGTGCAATGTTTAGGCAGAACACCAGGGTGCAGTGTAGTTTTACTGCAGTCGTTGTTCCGGAAGTGCTCCCTCCGGTGCAAAGTACTACTGAAAAGAAAACGCAAAGGAACATTTTCGGAGTTGGGCTTGCACATAAACGAAGCAACGGACGATCAGCAGCAACTGACCAAAGGTGATGAAAATGATAAGGTCTTGTTCTTCGCGTGTACAGGGTATAAACCTCTCTGGGGGGGTTTTCCTGTATTAGCACTTTTTCGTTGGCTTCGTTTTCTCTTTCATGTGCAAGCGTTGTTCCGGAAATGTTCCCGTCAGTACAGATGTACTATTAAGAAAAAAAATGTTTGGGTGGGGAGGGGGAAAGTTTAATGTTAAGGCAAAAAACACTGCTTCTCATGCATGTTTGATGCCAGCATCGAGTCTTGTTGATGCCAGCATCGAGTCTTGTTGATGCAAGCATCGAGTCTTGTTGATGCCAGCATCGAGTCTTGTTGATGCCAGCATCTGAAAATGAGAGAGAGAAGGATGGGGACAGAGAGTCTCAGGAGGAGTTGCTTGTGCTGATTGCTACTTCCGAAAAATCCTCAGGTTTTTTGCAATTTGTGCAAACAAACTTCGGGTCAACGGAGTGGGCAACAAACTGCCAGGAGCAGTATCTTGCTCAGACCTCGTGTGCAACTAAAACTGCAAGCAGACAGTGACACGTTCAGTCTGGACCAGGTTGGATGTATTTGCCACCTGTTCCGCGTCCCAATTTCGATGTAAAATTAACGCTACCAACGTCAAATATTGTTGAACAAGCAGATCATTTGAAAACCCGTGTGGGGTACTGGTGGACGGGGGCGGGGAGATTGCAAGAACGTGCTTGGAATGGGCATGGTGCTCAACACCGCACTGGTCCCGTCTGCGCCGTGTTTCGGTCCTTTAAGCTACGGACACCCTCATCAGCGCGGAACCTGCGTGTCTGCAGACAGGACGGCGGTGAGAGTCTGGTTTGTCAGGCGGTTGTTCGTTGCTCGTCACAGCCAGGACCACCCGTGCTACTAGAGCACAGGCGAATCCGTCACGGGGAGAAGGCTCCTACAACCGTGTCTGAGCAAGGGGCGGGGAGGTGGCTTTTGACAGCTAACTTGCATAAACGCATTCTGTTCGCGAAAGGGAGGCGCGTCCTGCTTCGGGGTGGCATCAGGCTTCCTAAGGCCGGCAATGGGACCAACGCAAGAGGTTTCGTCAACCATTCTCTGCAGGATTTGCATCTTCGATGCGTATACGATCAAGGACGCCCACGGCGACTGCTTGGGAAAAATACTCGACGTAGCTGCTTTGACTCCGAATGGAAGGGAGGAAATATAGAGGTAAAGGGGCAAATACAATACAAGTACATTCTGATTTGTTCTTCGCTTACACCACCGTGTGTTGTTTGCTCTCTCGGGACTTTGACCTGTTGTGTTTGTGTGATTTGTCGTGTAGAGGAGACCCGCATGATCTCACGTCCGTTCAACGTGGTTCGGTAGTTACAGCACTTGACCGTAAAAAAACGGTACGATGCACCAAATTTCCCGACTCGCATAAGCCCGACGAAACGGGTTTGTCTGTCATGCATAGACATCCAAGCCAGCTTGCTCCCTCCTCCACCACCTGTCGCAAGGACACAGTGCAATCAGAAGTTGCCTCCGTCCGACCCATTTGATGCATTGTTGCATCCGCCCAGTTCTTCGAAAAGATCTGCATGGGCCGGATCCCTTCGGTTCTTTGTCTGACAGCAGTCGTCGAGCATTTCCTTCCAAGGTGGCGCTTCTGTAAAGAAACGAGAGTGCGCACTACTGAAGCGTTTTTTTGTTCTTCGCTTACACCACCGTGTGTTGTTTTCTCACTCAGGATTTTTTGACCTGTTGTGTTTGTGTGATTTGTCGTGTAGGGGTAGACCCGCATGACCTCACGTCCGTTCAACACGTGGTTCGGTAGTTACAGCACTTGGGATCCCTTCTGTTCTTTGTCGGGCAGCATCGTCGAGCATTTCCTTTCAAGCTGGCGCTTATGTAAAAAAAAAGATGGAGATTAGATGATGCTATTCACCCCTTGGAAAACGGAGCTGGCGCTTTTTTTTTTTTTTTTTTGCGTTTCCGACGATCCCGTGGGACGTACAGATTGGTGTCTTTCGACCTTTTTTTGTTTGTGCGCACTTTCTTCAAACCTGTTTTTCCTCTAACAGGGAGTGAGAATGGTGCGCTGCCGGCAGTCGGTTTTGTTGTTCTTGGCAATTATTAGACACAAAAAGCGAGCTGGCACGGTACGTGCCGGGGGTTCGTGGGCGATTAAACGAGTATTCATTCGCCTTCGGCTTCGTCGGACTCTGCGGTGTGGCCGCACCAGGACCTCAGCCAATTTGCGTGGGGTGCGAGCACGATCGATAGGCCTCTCTTCTCCCGGAAAAGGTCGCGTTGGCAGAAACGGTGAAGATGATAATTGTCACAGGGTTGGTGAAATGAAAGCGAGAATGTGGGATAAGCCCTGATTACTAGATTCACGGTTAAACGAAGCTAGCGCACAAGGTTTGCCTGATCTCGCACCTACTTTCCGATACCAAATAGATGCTCTATTCAAACTCAGAAATACTCGAGGGGCTGCCTTGTGCTTACTTCGAAGGAGGGGGAGAAACAATACTACTACAAAGGGGTCTTTTTTGTTGAACGCTTACGTCACCAGATTTTGTTGACGCCAACTGAACGCTGACGCCCGCCACTGAACCCAGATTCACCTGTGTTTCGTGTGGGCTCCAGCACATTTACCTCCTTTTGCTATTTTGCAGCTGGCAGCCTCCTCAAGTATTTCCTACAAAGCAGGTAAAACACTCGACGTAGCTGCTTCGACTCCGAATGGGCTATACACTACAAACACAACCTGATTTGTTCTTCGCTTACACCACCGTGTGTTGTTTTCTCGCTCAGGACTTTGAACTGTTGTGTTTGTGTATCTTGTCGTGTAGGGGTAGACCCGCATGACCTCACGTCCGTTCAACACGTGGTTCGGTAGTTACAGCACTTGGATCCCTTCGGTTCTTTGTCTGGCAGCATCGTCGAGCATTTCCCTCCAAGCTGGCACTTATGTAAAACACGCTGCGCTCTGTCTCTTTCGAGTTGCCCCGTCGTTGCGATAGTCTTTGGCAGCGACGGGGGGGTGGGAAATCTCAGTTTAATGTTAGACAGAACACTGCCTCTCACGCATGATTGACGCTAGCATCGAGTCTTCTTCAAAAAGAAGATGTTGTATTGAAAAAGAATGCAACACAAAAAAAGAGGGGCGGGGGGAACTGCGGTTGTTTTCTTGGACAGTTTCTTGTGTCAAGAAAGTCGGTGATTTCATGAGGGGAAAGCTAGCTACACGTATGCATGGTATATTGGGATGCATGGTATTATCTTATCTGTGGTAGTAGCGGTGCATGTGCGTGTGGGTGTGTCTTTGTTGCTTGTTGCTGACTGATCGACTTGTTTGTCCCAGCGCGCTCCTTCCCATTGCGTCGAGTAACATCCGGGGTTCTTGCCGACGTCGTGTGTTTTATTTTATGCGAGGACTCGTGTTCGCTACACGGGAGTCAAAGCTTCACGTCTCCGGCGGTGCTGCCAGGAGTCACGGGCCTTCGGGTCAAGTGGCCACCAATTTGACGTAAGTTTTACTTGCGATAGGTAGCGACAGGGGCAACGACCTTGTACGTGCGTTGGTTTCGCCCGATATATATAAATCCTGAAGATCTGCGATCCTTGAAAAAAAAGGGGAAAAAAGAAAAAGAAGACGGAAACAAAGGGGTGGCCGGCACCAGAGATTCCAGGTTGTGGGACGACGACTATAGTGGTGTCCTTCCCCCCCCCCCCCCACCCCCCCCCGCGACGTCAGCAAGCGTCAGGCTACCACCCAGGGGTGGTTTTGGCTGCTTCTTGGCAGGTTCTAGACCGTTCAAAAAGTTGCTCGGGTCTCCGGTTTCGACTTTCTTTTTTTTCTTTTTCTTTTTGCACTTTTTTTTTTTTTTGATTTAGAGTGGGGATTTTGTGTGCTTGTGACTTTGTGTTCTTGACTGGTTCGGGCTGGTGACCCTTGGGAATGCACGCGGGGCCTTCTTTCTCCCGTACCCGCCCTGGTGTCGAAAGACCGCCGAAGAGGCGCCGATTCGCACCGGGGAGGCCCGAAGAGTTAGGTAAGACGCTCACGTACGTTGCACTGCCCTCTATGCTCCCCTGATAGGCGGAGCGGGCTGAGTGGAGAAATGATAGATGAGAAGTCACGGTCGTCGACATCGTTCTGAAGCCCGGATCCTTTCTTTCCCCCCCCCCAGCTGCTAGTCCACGAAATTGCGTTTGTGCGAAGAACCTGTTCTGGTACATGGCAGGTTCCAATGCTGTCAACTTTTTTCGAGACATTGCAATGTGTTCCAAAAATGTGAGCCTGAGCAATGAGCGAACCGACACCAAACTGAAGATCATGTCACTGTCACAGTTTACATGTCCGTGCTTCACTTGGAGATCCCTAACTCAAGACAATACCAGGTGAAAAAGAAGAAGAAGAACAACCTGAAGAGAGGGCCCAAACTCGGCTTGCTCAAAAAAACCGCGTCAACGCAACAGTTTTTGAAAGGATAGCGAAAGAGCGAAGGCATATTTTTGTACCAACATGTTCGCGGCAGGGTACACGATTCCAAAAGAATTCCAGTGAAATCCCCCCCATCGTTCGTACATTGCCAGAAGGTTTTGTACGCATTTATTAGAGTTAAAGTTCGTTATTCTCGGAAACAGCCAAAAATCTGAAAAACGGGCCGGTGAAAAAAACAGGAGTACGAATTTTTTTGGAAAAAAAAAAATCAGCGGATCCCATAGGCAAACCCGATGGATGGATACACACTGGGTATTCGGTGGGGGAGGTGGGGCCTATGCTGTTGTTGGATCCAGGGTCAGCACTTCGTTTCGAGACCGGCTTCAAAGGAACGCTTGTATTTGCAAAAAAGTTACGGTGGTGTTGCAAGAACATGCTTGGAATGGATAGTGCTCAACACCGCACTGGTCCCATCTACACTGTGCTTCGGTCCTTTAAGCCACGGACACATAAGGCGGACCAGTGTCTGCAGGAGGACAGGACGGTGTGAGTCTGGTTTGTCCGGCGTTTGTTCGTAGCTCGTTGTCGTCAGGGCACCCGTGCTACAAGAGCGCAGGAAAATCCGTGTCGGACACAACGCACTGACTTGTCTTCGTGGCAACCTAGTTCCACAGAGCACAGTGGACATGGACTTGCACCAACGATTGAAGTACCAAAGGGAGAAGAGTGCGAGCAAGTTATCCTGCAAGCTGGGAGCACCATACCCGGGAGGATCTTGTGTTGATTACGTTGGGTGATTTCTCACTCCGTCGTGACCTAGAAGTCTACAGGTCAAACACCGCTCATGGCATGTGCGTTCTGACTCGCGTGTAGACTTTCATCCCGATGAAGAGAATGGAAGGCACCGTTGCCGTTCACAGAGCATAGGTCTTGTTGCCAGGGGTTTGCCCTAGCTTTCTGAACACCAGCAGCCTGGGCTGCCATACGACCAGCTTGCGAGTGTTCAATCCTGGCACCAGAAAAACAGGCACTCGGATGGCCTGGAGTGGTCCTCGAGGAGGCAGCCTTTCTTCCTTGTTGCGTTCTGCAGTGAAAGTTCGCTTGAATCTCCGCGATCTCAGAGTTTTTCCCGGCGACTTTCGGGAATCACTCTGGCACCATAATGGCGTGCAACGTGTGGTTGACTGTGCGAGCACACCCGTGTTTCGCCTTTGGTGCACGGGTCAACCAGGCAGGCCAGTTTTTTAGAGTGGAGGCTTGTGTTTCCTCGAGTTCTTCATACTCCCCCCCACGACAGCACGTGTAAGACTAGCCCGCCTGAAGGTGGTTGAATCCTTTTTTAGAGTTATAGTTCGCTCTTTAAGCCAATATATTCGAGTCCGGGTTTGTCTTGTCTTCAGAAAGGAGGGTTTTAGTTGATTCTATTTCATTTTTTTTGTCTTCGACGCTGGTATCCAGGGCAGGGTATTAGTTCAGAGGTGTCCTGTGGTTTGCAGATCTTGACCGTTTGCAGGGGGATGGCTGCGCGGGGGGGAAAACTTAGTTTAATGTTTAGGCAGAACGCTGCCTCGCATGCATGTTTGATGCTAGCATCAAGTCTTCTTCGAAGAGTGAAAAATAGAAAAGGAAAAAGGAAAAGGGTAAAGGGGTCACGGGGAGTGTAAGACTCCGCAGGTAGGGTATGGGGGGGAAAAACTTAGTTTAATGTTTAGGCAGAACGCTGCCTCGCATGCATGTTTGATGCTAGCATCAAGTCTTCGTTGGGGGGGGGGGGTGCTTTCGCTAACGCTGTCGTTTTGGTGGCTCGGGGCGGAGCTGACGACACCTGCCTTCCAGCGCCCCCGGCGCCTTCGCACGAACCGTTGAAAAAGACAGGCGCTTCGTTTTGTTTGTGCGTGCCGGGTGATCGTTTTCCCACTTGTATTTACCCTGTATGTATTCAGGTGAGGAATTCTGATCAACCGCCAAAACACGCTGCCTGCGTCTTTTTAGCCTGCACAATACATTGAAGGGCAACCCGCAAGATTGTTAGTACTAAAAAAACCACCTCCCCGTCACCTATCTTTTCCTTAAAACTCTGTGCTTTGCGTTTTCCCGACAACCTTTTGCTTTTTCCCCCCGGCCAACCCCGGTTTTGCAGATTTAGACACGTAAACCAATCCCCCTGCTGGGAACGAAGGGAGGGCGGGTATCCAAGGGCGAAGCGATCGCCACCGGTTGGGTGCCTGTTGCCTTCCTGTCATGTACACACTTTTTTTGTCGTTTTTTTTTTTTCTCTTCTTCTTCAGAGTGAAAGGTTGGCTTGAAACTTCGGGGGTTTTAAGGTCTCCGGGCGAATTGTTCTTGCACGCTGGTTTGCGTGTGTGTGTGTGTGTGTGGGTGTGTGTGTGTGTGTGAGTGTGGGGGTGTGAGTTGCATGCGGCACGAGCACAGTTTCTTTTTTGGGTGCAGTCTCGCTTTTTTTGTGTTTCCGGCGATCTTCGGCGTTTCATTTTTTCTTTTTTCTTTGTTTTTGACTGAGGCTCGAGGGGTTGTGTGCGGTGTGGGTGAATGTCTTTTTTTGTGTCTTCCGACGTTGATTTCACCTCAGTTGGGAGTGCGCGACGTCATTCTGTAGACGGGCGGCCACCACAAAACAGAGTACCGCTCGATACTCGCATGACCGTGTCCGGGCCTGGTGCACACCGGTGGACGGGTCAAAAATACTCGACGTAGCTGCTTTGACTCCGAATGGAAGGGAGGAAATATAGAGGTAGAGGGGCAAATCAAATACAATACAAGAACAGTCTGTTTTGGACTTCGCCTACACCACCGTGGGGTGTTTTCTCACCCAGGACTCTTTTGACCTGTTGTGTTTTGTGTGTCTTGTCATGTAGGGATAGACCCGCATGACCTCACGTCCGTTCTACAGCACTTGAGATCCGTTCGCCGGCAGCTTTCGTTGAGCATTTCCTTCCAAGCTGGCGCTTATGTAGATACTACGCACCAAAAAAATAGGCCGAATTTTTCTTCGGTCCAAAATTTGGCAGTCGGCCCCCCTTTCGTTGTCTTCCCGCGTGTGTGGGCGGGAAGAATGGAGTCTGGATTCATCGTCGGGATCCCCCGCAGATATCCTTGTGCGAGATAAAATGTGAGCGGGACAAAGATTTGCGATTTTCCCCCGCCAGCCGAACAACGCCAGGTCACCCCGTTCATTCGGTGTGCTCCCGGAGCAATCCGGGGTGAATTCAGCAGGAGGCAATTTCTTGCTCCCTGGTCAAAGTTTGGGGGGTATTTTTTAGAATGAAAGTTCGCTTGAAACTCCGGGGTTTTAAAGTCTCCGGGTGACCTTCGTCGTTAAGGGAAGATATTCTTTGTGCTCTGAGTGTCGTAAGAGTGGTGGTTACACGAGGTAAGAGGATCGGTGGGTACCTTGGTCGTTGGTCATTGGTGGTTTAGGCCATTGTCCACATACCATACTTACGGTAGGCCCTCCTCAGTTTTTGCTCTTCTGCCTTTCGTTTTGCATTTTTTTTTTTTTAGGCGATTGACGAGCGGCGCCAACGCAGCCTTTGGGGGGTCCTTGTTCTCGCGACGGCTAGGGTCGGATTGTCCTCACATTCTCGATTTGTGAGAAGGATGGTTGATTTCTTCTGAGGCACGTTCCCCCCACCAGGCCTGGTCTGGAAGCTGCTTGCGATCTCTCTCCCCCCCCCTTAAACCTCCCTCCCCTTCTCCTCCTCAACAACACCAAGTGTCATACTAGAAGTAGTTGATTCCTTTCGGTAGATTTTCTCTGTCGGCGGGAGTTGCTTGAATTCGGTTGCTTTGGCGACGCTGAACCTGGCCTTCGTCGCTGGTGCACATTTAAACACTCTTTGGCGTGAAAACACTCGGGGGAGGCCGTCTGGTGCTCATTTTGACGGAGGTTAGATGGGTTAAAAAAACCAACTACAAATGCGATCGTTTTAGTTGAACGCTGTGACTTTCGGACTTTGCAACTGGCGACCTCCTCGAGTATTCTTCTGCAAAGCAAGTGTTTCTTCAGTGGTAGTAGTCTACTACTAGTAGTATATGTCGTCCTAATCCGGGAACAAGTCAGGGAGAAGAACGGAGCAATCTTTACAAAAAACGAGTGAGATCTTTGTTGTTGCACGTCCCGTCTGCCGTCCTGTACCTGAAGTCGTTCTCCGTGCATGTCACACTCGTCAGCTCCTCTTCCGTTGAGAAGTCGAACTCGAGAGACAACTGGGAGAAGAAGAAGGTGAACATCGAGAAGTAGATGATTGCCTTCGGCCCATCCACCAGGTACGCTTGCCGGGACGGCAGGACGTCTGCGCACATAAGGTGGCCGCTTGAGCGGCGCCAATCCGAGCGCACACAGCAGCAGTGACGCGTCGGCAGTATTTGCACCTCAGGACTGCAGTGTTTCTTCAAAAGAAATGCGTAGTTTTGTTGAAAAAATTACTCAAATATTGGGTTGCATACTGTTTTGGGGGAGTGTTTTTTTAGAGTGAAAGTTTTTTTCTCAGGGTGGTTCGGAGGAATATCTTAGTTCATTGTCTAGCGGTCTGCTTGGGTTTGCGGAGGGGAAATCTGAGTTTAATGTTTAGGCAGAGCACTGCCTCTCATGCGTGATTGGTGGGGGGAAAACTTAGTTTAATGTTTAGGCAGGACACTGCCTCTCTCATGCATGCTTGATGCTAGCATCAAGTCTTCTTCGAAGAAAGTGTAAAATAGAAAAGGGTAAAGGGGTCACCGGGAGTGTAAGGCTCGCAGGGAGGGTATGCAACCTTGAGGGACTAGTCCTCTTTATTATTATTTTTTTGGGGGGGGGTGGGGGAAGTCTTCGTTTGGTGTTCAGGGGAGGGAAAATTAGAAAGGTATGTCCTTTAACATCGCACGGTGTCCTTTATGCACTGTGCTTCCGGGGGGTGTTCCCGGCCGGGGGGGGAAATCTTAGTTTAATGTTTGGGGGGGGGGATGTTTTGAATGCGTTTGCATTTCCTTCTGTGTTGCTTCAGAGTGGAATTTAACCCTCAAAAAAAAACCGTACACCGCGAGAGTAGGAGAAAGTAGAAAAGGGAAACTAGAGTTTTCGTTGACCGCACTACCCTGAGCCCAAATCCTGGACGTGGTTTCAGGTGGCAAATTTGGCAAATGATCATGATCAGAAGGTCCTACTTGGGCGGTTCAGTTTCCTCACACATTGCATGTGGCTAAAAAAAAAAAATGATGGGCGCTTGTCGTTACTTGGAAAAATTCGATAGTTACGGTGTTCATTCAGGTTGAATACGGGCGGCTTTTTGGCGCAATTTTGGCAATCAGGAATCTGGTCTTTCCTACAGAGGTGCGAACCGAGCTACTCGGGCTTCGCTACCCGCTTGATCGCACCCTAGCGCCCGAACCCAACCGTAACCGGTGGAACCGTCGGATCACCTCTGTCAAAGACCGTTCCGCCGGTTTGCAAGCGAACTCTATAAACCCCGTGCACACCGCGAGAGTAGGAAAAAAATACTCGAGGGCTCACCCAGCTCACCCGCGCGCCGACCTGTCGAGTTGCTTCGGCATTTTTGTTGAACGCTTACGCCCGCCACTAAACCCAGATTCACCTGTGTTTCGTGTGGGCTACAGCACATGTACCTCCTTTGATCTTTGCAGCTGGCCTCCTCAAGTATTTCCTACAAAGCAGGTGCTTATATACAAAAAAGAGGGAAATTCAGAAAAGTCTTGCCGGCAAGCACCCCACCCCCGAACTCAAATCCTCGAGGTTTTCTCGGCGTGGGGCGTATTCGATTAGAGTGAAAGTTCGTAAGTTAATGTCACCCTGCTCGATGGTCGCTTCACGCATATCAACCTGTCGCGATCAAGAGGGTGCTTCTCGGGCGATTGGCATGTGGTTTTAAAAAGAGGAGAAGGCTGGCCCTTCCTTGCTTTCCCAAGGACATGGACAAGTGGGCGACTACTAAAACAATAGCGTGCGCTATTTGTGGGTGCGAAGGACCTGTTTTGTATCTTTACATGGCGGTTCCAATGCTGCCAACTTTCTTTTTTGTGCTGACATGTCCACGGCGAGGTATGTTGTTCCAAAAGAAAATACTCGAGGGACTGCCTTGTGCTCATTTCGAAGGAGGCTAGAGGGGGAGAAAACAATACAACTACAAAGTGGGTCTTTTTTTGTTGAACGCTTACGCCCGCCACTAAACCCAGATTTACCTGTGTTTCGTGTGGGCTACAGCAGCATTTACCTCCTTTGATCTATCGCAACTGGCAGTCTCCCCAAGCATTTCCTACAAAGCAGGTGCTTCTACAAAAAGAAAAAAATATACTCGAGTGACTGCCTTGTGCTCCTTTCTAGTGTTTATTGTGGTTTAGAGGTTCGGTGTTTTAGGGTCTCCGGTTGACCATTGAGGCTGTGAGGCGGGTGGCATGAGGGTAGTAGAAAAAACAATACAACAACAAAAGCGGGTCGTTTTCGCTGACCGCTTCGCCCGCCGCTAAAACCCAAAATACCTGCAATGAGATTTCGCAACTGGCAGTCTCCTCAAGTATTTCCTGCAAAGCAGGTGCTTATACAAAAAAAAAAAAAACGAGGAACTTGTTCGCTATCTGCATTCATTTCACGGAACTCATGTCACCGGTGTGTGGTACAATTTTGAATCAAAAACAAGTGGATTGCGTGAGGGGGGTGAAGTCCTGTACCGCAAACCCGCAGTATGGTATTAGTCGGTTCATATTAATCCTTTGAGACAAAAAGAATTGTCTGTTGACATCTTGATTCGCGCAGTATTGAACTGACTTGACAAACCGTTGACGCTGCTCGTGGCCTTTCAACTCGCTTGCCGCTTTCTGAACCGTGCACGGTGTGGCTTGTATTGGAAAAATTAAGGGCGCGCGCTTCCTGAACGCGGGACGTAGGGGGGGGGGGGGGGGGGGAGGGGGGGGGGTACTGTTTCGTGCCTAAGGGTGCGTACGTGTGTAAACCCTGTTTTGAGTGATTTAACACAGCATGCTGCCATCCGACACTTTTTGATATAGACAAGCAAACTTGTTATGATGGCGCTTCGTTTTGTTTGTGCGTGCCGGTTGATCGGTTTCCCTCTTGTATTTACCCTGAGTGTATTCAGGTAAGGAATTCTGATCAACCCCGCCACCAAAACACGCTGCCTACGTCTTTTTAGCCTGCACAATACATTGAAGGGCAACCCACAAGATTGTTAGTACTAAAAAAGCGGGTGCCACATCCGCTTCTCGGGTGCATGTACGCGCTTTGTCGGTCCAGCTTCTGACGCTGGGACTGAGATGAGGGGGGGGCGGGGAGGGAGGGGAAGGAGGGCTCGTCTCACCGAAGCAAACCACACGGTGAGAGTCCAGCCTCAGAAGCTGGAGTTAAAGCTGGAGTTAAAAAGCGGGGTGTCACGCCCGCTTTTTCGGTTATGACTCGGGCACACCCTCTTCAACCTCTTTAACTCCAGTTTCTGCGGCTGGACCTCACCGTGCAGTTGACGCTCGGCGCAGCGGACTGGCTAAAATTGGCGGTCTATCTCCGCCCCACCCACACGGTTGAGTCCAGCCTCAGACGCTGGAGTTAAAAAAAATACTCGAGGGACTGCCTTGTGCTCATTTCGAAGGGGAGAAAACAATACAACTACAAGGTGGGTCTTTTTTGGTATACGCTTACGCCCGCCACTAAACCCAGATATACCTGTGTTTCGTGTGGGCTACAGCACATTTACCTCCATTGATCTATCGCAACTGGCAGTCTCAAGCATTTCCTACAAAGCGGGTGCAAAAAAAAAAAGCGCGTGCTACATCCGCTTTTTCGGCTGTGGATTTGCACGCGTTTTGGTTGCAGCACGCCCGCTTTTCGGGTGCGAATCGGGTGCGTCCTCTTTAACTCGACCTTCTGAGGATGGACCTCACTGTGCAGGCCCTGTTGTGCAGGCGAGCTACTATTGTCGGCGCCGGTATCCGGTATTCTGTGGACTTCGCCGTTCCCCTCTGAGCCCCCCCCCCCCCCCCACACCCGCTGGGATGGATTGGCAACAAATTTGCTTTCTTTTTTTTTTTTCTTGCTTGCATATACTTCAGTCTTCTCCGCCAGGACCTCCTGGGTTTTTTTAGGAGAGATTTTCTTCTTTTTAAAAATCAAATGCGTCGACCGTTTAGCCAGCAAGGGACAGTCTCCTTCTATCGGGTCGGATAGAAGCGCTTCATAGTAATTCGTAAGAACGAAGCTCAAACAACACCGGAACGAATCTCGTGCTGGAAGCGCAGAGGAGGGGGGCGTCGTAGAGGAGGGGGTGAAAATAGAGACTTTGTTAGAAAAAGATAGTGTGGCGCTTTCTTTTGGTTGCGCGCACTAGCAGAACTCACCTGCTTCGGTAAAGTTTCATGCGGGGCACGCCGCCAACTACTAATATTTAGTCCCAACAAAGCAATGTTAACACACGCACACAAAAAAATACCCGAGGGCTGCCTTGTGCTCACTCCGAAGGAGGCTAGAGGGGGAGAAACCAATACAACTACAAAGTGGGTCTTTTTTTGTTGAACGCTTACGCCCGCCACTAAACCCTGTTTTACCTGTGTTTCGTGTGGGCTACAGCAGCATTTACCTCCTTTGATCTTTCACAACTGGCAGTCTTCTCAAGCATTTCCTACAAAGCAGGTGCTTATACAAAATACTCGACGTAGCTGCTTCGACTCCGAATGGAAGGGAGGAAAGAGGGGAAAATACATTACAAACACAAACTGATTTGTTCTTCGCTTACACCACCGTGTGTTGCTTTCTCACTCAGGACTTTTGACCTGTTGTGTTTGTGTGATTTGTCGTGTTGGGGTAGCTCCGCATGACCTCACGTCCGTTCAACACGTGGTTCGGTAGCTTCAGCACTTGGGATCCCTTCGGTTCTTTGTCTGGCAGTTATTGTCGAGCATTTCCTTCCAAGCTGGCGCTTGTGTAAAAAGAATGTTGAACGCTTACGCCCGCCACTAAACCCAGATTCACCTGTGTTTCGTGTGGGCTACAGCACATTTACCTCCTTTGATATTTTGCAGCTGGCAGCCTCCTCAAGTATTTCCTACAAAGCAGGTGCTTATACAAAAAAAGAAAAAGAAGAAAAAAAAAAACATGAAGCTCGCCACGCACCGAGCCGCAGTTTTTTTTGGTGTACGGAAAACCGGTTCTATTGGGTCCCCTGGGATTGCCTGCAGAGGCTGTTGGAAGTAAGCCTGGGACAGACAGCGGGCACGTCCGGGCTGGTCGCTTCGCGCTTCCCCTTCGTTTTGCGCGGGTTTGCGTTGTTCGTGCGGGGTTCGTGAAACGGCGAGGGCAAAATTCTATAAGTGTACTGGACTTCCTTTGGCCGCAGTGGCAAGTAAAACAAGTTTAGACACTCAGTTAGCTGCCTTGGAAGCTGCACCTTGCGTAGGATTGGCTCTGAAAGCACATCAGTGTGCGGGTATATGGATATTGAAAGCAAGTGTTGCACTTTCCTTCGTGTAGGCTTGGCTTTGAGTGAGACACGTGCGGGATGTCGATGCGGGTGTGGGTAGGTTGAAGCAAGGGTTGACCCTTGAAAGCTGCACTTTGCGTAGTATTGGCTCTGAAGGCACATCAGTGTGCAGGTATATATGGATATTGATAGCAAGGGTTGCACACCTTTCCTTCTTGGCTTTGAGGACACGTGCGGGATTTTAGTGCAGTTTAGGTAGGTGGTTGAAGCAAGCATTGACTCTGAAAACACGTAGACGACACACAGTGCGGGTTCATGTAGATTGAAAACAAGGGTAGACTTATGTAGAAGTGGCGTCCGTTTCAGAAGGTGCTCATGATTACGGGTGGGGGAAAAAAAAAGGAGAGCGAGAAACTCTGGTTGTAGTGTTTGGGCAGAACACTGCCTTGCAGGCCTGATTGGCACCAGCATTCAATTCTTAGAGTTAAAGTTCGCTTGATATTCCGGGGTTTTAGGGTCTCCGTGTGACCGTTCATGAATGGGTTCTCTTAGAGCAAGAAAGGCCTATGTGGTTACGGGGTGTATATTTAGTGCACGCTTTCGTTATGGGTTATGGCTAGCCATGTCCGGGACTGTTTGTGACCGACACCAAGTACATTCCTTCGTGGAGTGTAGTCTTGGGCCCCCCACGTTCTACAAGTTGAGCATTGAGTTCTTTAAGGTGCAAGTGCCATCAAGGCAGGCGAGCACTGTTGAGCAGGGGTTGCCTTGTAGCCCGTATCGGTCTGTTGTCCGCGTTTATATGTATTTTCTCGCAGTGTGTGCGTTCTTCTTCGCAAAAAGAAACTTTCAGATATGCTCACCACCGACTTGACCAACGAGGCGAGCTTCAGTTTTCCGCAGACGCTTTCTTGCCTTTCCGGTTTGGAAAAGGGGGAAGGAATGGAACTGATTGCTTTCGATGGAGAATATCGTGGTTGGTGCTTACACCATGTTTCGGTCTTCTAAGCCACGGACGCAGCGCTAGGGGTTGGAAGGAAGGTACTAACTCCGTAGGAGGGTGATTAAAAGTTTGGAAAATAGTTGGAAGGAGTTGGAGACAAGGAGCGCAAAGGTTTCCAGGAGTCGGGAACGCCTCTTGCCCTCATGCGAGACTGAAAAGGAGGCGGTGAGGAGAAAATCTTTGTGGTGCTTTTTTTTTTCCCCCCCCTCCCAACGAGTAGCAAGCATACATGGTGCTAACTTGCGGCGAGGCAGACGCTCGTGAAGTGGTGAAAAAGAAAATCTACGGGCCGTGGTGCCATCCGAGGTAGTATAATTTTTTCCCCCGCAGGTTGTCTGTGTGGGCCAGTCAGCCTTCACTAGCATCAACGTTTGAGCACCTTGTGTGGCTTTTCAGTAGCTGGCTTGGAACCCAACCGTCCGTCGCAGTCAGCCTGCGCAATGCACTTCCACTTGTTCGTCCAGATCGAATGTCTCCGGCGCCGACCAACGTCTCTTCAAGATCAAGGAGCAGGGCATCCACTTTTTCTCTTTTAGTGAATCACGCGGGTTTCGCAGCACGTTTACATCACTTGAAGGAAGCCAAACTTTGAGACTCTGCTGTGAGCTGACGAGAATGGCGGTGGAGACCTCAAACTGTGAGACTTCCAAAACTGGACGGAAAGGAGATGCAGAGGAAGCACGAGTTCAAGCCACGCGGACGTACAAGAGCAGTTGTGTCGATTCATCGTGGGAATGCTAAGCGCGTAACGAACCACTCACCAGGAAGGTGTTGGGCACCGGATTCCAAAGGAATCGGAAAACAAAAGTTTGGTCGTGCGTGTTTTCTGATTTTGACACAGCACAATGAAGTGCTGACAAGCATGAAGCGGTGGCGCAGTGCGGTATGAAGTGGTGAACTGGCGCAGTAAAGCATGAAGTGGTGACGATGAAGTGGCTAAGCGCAGTACGGCATGAAGTGGTGAGGTGAAGCGGTGAAGTGGCGAAGTAAGGCATGACGATGAAGTGGCTAAGCGCAGCAAGGCATGAAGTGGTGAAGCGGCAAGCAGTGAGTGCCATGATGAAGTGGTGAAGTGGTGTAAAAAAATAATAATAAACGCAAAACCGATGAAGTGGTGAAGTGGTGGTTAGCGCCATGTACCTACCCGAAGGTAGTTGATTTCCATAGGCAGGTTTACTCTACCGGCGGAAGACTTTGGTGCTTTCTTTTTATTTTTGCCTCCTCCTTCCCGTAACGAAAAGCAAGTGCCAGACTCGCCCAAACCAGCAGCAGGCTGTCTCCACCGGCGAGAGTTCCTTTGTAAAGTGAAAGTTCATTGTGTTATACTTCCTAGGGTATTACCTGTCGGGCGCCCTTCGGTCAATGTGAGCCAATCCACCCTCTAAAAAGCTACAAGGCTCGCCCGGTCGAACGTGGCGAGTCTTGTAGCTTTTTAGCTTCGTGAGAGCTTGATGGCCAGCACAGTCAACGCCGCGTGGATTCAGGCTCAGATATTAGATATCATGTGTCAAACCCCTGCTTTGCGCGTTACCTGGAAGCACCCAGAGGGTGTCGGTGGTACGAAGGTGCTGTTCCCGCATCCAACCGACAGTCAGTTCGCATCGGGGAGGGGTTTGCGGGGGAGGTCTTGCTCCCAGTCTCGTACAACGTAATCGAGTTTAGTAGTTTTTGGTTAGAATGCAAAGAATCTGTGGCGATAATCTGCATCAGTGTAATCACCGCGTATTCGAGCTCGGGTCGCTATCAGGGGGGGCGTGTGGGTGCGGAGTAGTCTGTTTGCTGCCTTTTTTTAAACGAAAACAACCCTGTTGTCACGTGCTCGGGAAACTACAAACAAAACTACCGCTTTTAGATTGACCCGTCAGCCAGTCACCCGGCAGGTATCGAGGGACTGCCTTGCGCTTATTTCGACGGAAGCTAGAGGGAATAGTTGAGTCGAAGCTCTTGACAAAGACAGATGGAAAAAAGCAGGTGTTTTGTATTCTTCGCTTTTTCTCACGAACGGGGGGTCGATCCTGCTGTTGGCATCGTTAGATTGTCCCGACTCCCCGAATCGTGGTTAGCACAAACTCAAGAGTCTAGTCAACTATTCCCTGCAGTATTAGCATGCTTTCAAAAACAATACAGGGTCTTTTTCTTGTTGAACGCTTACCCGCCACTAAGAGGGGCTACAGCAGCAATGTACCTCCTTTTGAGATCTCGCAACTGGCTGCCTCCTCAAGTATCTCCTACGAAGCAGGCTGCTGTTGTACAAAAAAAGAAGACTGGCGTCGGAGCCTGATAACACCACCCCCAGGCTGGTTAATTAAAAACAG